>JAQLOM010000032.1:22486209-22497385 GCA_030068315.1 Chrysichthys thysi
CTTATTGATGTACAGCACTTTGGGCAGTAACAGCTGTGTTTAAATGTGCTATAAAAATAAATTTTACTTACTTACTTTACTAATTGTACCATTCTGAGGTATAAAAGTACAGTAGAACCTTGGATTGCGAGCATAATTCGTTCCGGAGTTGTGCTTGTAATCCAAAGCACTCGTATATCAAAGCAGGTTTCTCCATAAGAAATAAAGGAAACTCAGGTAATTCGTTCCACAACCCACAAATATTTATATACAAATGATTCATACAAAATATAAAGTAGATATACAGTACATAAAACAAAATAGCCAAGCACTTTAGCTTTGAAAAGAATCGTGGCTGGGGCGAGGGAGACGAGAGAGTGTCAGAAACAGGAATATCAAAGGCTACAACAAAACACAGAAACTGGAGTACAAACAAGAGTCAAAACATGAGAAACGTAAACACTAGAACATGGTTTGGCGATAACGCGGAGAAATGCAAACTAATGCTTCACAAACTTAGCGTTCATGAGACAGTCTATTTATAGTCTATATAATTAGTCCTAAAGCAGAACACCTGTAGTAACCCACGTGACACATGCGAGCATGGCGTAAATTCCAGAAGTACTGTATTTTTGAGCTGTGTGAGTCCTCTGGCTTGCACCACTATTGGGAGTGCCCAAAACGGATATGTACGTGCGCTCTGTGCAGGCAGATCCATGACAGAGAGCAGGAGGATTATTGTGTGTAACTTTCACTGCAACTCACGGAGCCACTGCAGTCTGTCGGCTCACTGGGACTTTAACAAGGAAACTATCCAATGATGGCTGCTTGTGCCTCCTTTTGAGGATTTGGCGGAAATGCGGCATTGCATTGTCATTAAACAGATGATTGAGCACACACACTAAGAGTATATACTAGCATGGATGTTGACTATATGAGTGACACACACACTAACAGTACATGCTAGCGCGGAAGCCACAATCCTGCAGTGAGTAAGAGAGAGAAGTTGTCATCACGTGAGGCTCAGCAGATGAATACTACTCGTATTGCAAAACCTCGCTCCCTAACCAAGTCAAAATGTATTCAAATTTCTTGCTCGTCTTGCGAAACACTCGCAGACCAAGTTACTCGCAATCCAAGGTTCCACTGAATATATAATCAGTTACACTGTATGTATTTTATGTTAACCCATTCGGGAACAAGTATTTGGAACTGGAAAATATTTTGGTGGGGGGTCAATCTCAAAATCCCAAAATCCCAAACCCCCCCACCCCCGGCCCAAGCTAGGGCACTTCCTATAACTATGCTAGTTGTGAAAACAGACAGTCCAGAGTGGAAATTAAAAGAAAAGGGATGAATCTAATACTCCATGACCTTCGCTTCAGCACCCTGCGATGTATTAGCCAGACGGCTGGTCTGAAGAGCAGGCAATCCAGAAGTGTTAAATGAGAACATTAGCTCTGGCTCACATTCGCCTTGGGAAGACACAATAAACCACAGGCTAACAATATAACACAGACCCGGGGCGAAGGAGAGACTGTCTCAGCCCCAACACTGCCATTCAAAGCCTCTAATACAACCAAAGACGTGAAATATGATTACACTGACGGCAATTTCCTGGCTTATGCAACTCCAAAGATCACTTAACCCATTTCCATTGATGGAGGTCAGGTGTAATGTGACCTTATTGAAACAATCCTTCAGGCCAACTCTCTTGTGTTGAGCTGTCAAAAAAGCACATACTTATGCTAAACATTATGCCTTAAGCATCTATTATGAGTTCAGAATGTCATGAAGCAATATTCGACAGGCAGAACAGGACTGCGAGGCTTAGTTTTCCTGGATGAAATATGAAAAAAAAAAATACATCTGGAACAAACTCTGAGAAACCAAAGGTTAGCTTTGAAATGCTGGCAAAAGATCTGTCATTTATCTGGAAAAGCCCAGAGCGGACATGTCTGCTTTAGATCCACACTGTCCAGCTACTGCACATGTGATTGATCAAAGTTCTTCTGAGAAATTAGAACTTTATCTTGAAAAGTCTACTTTGTATCACAGGGGATCCTCCTGACAGGAGATGGAAAGAGATGAAGATTTTGTGACAGTGAATAAATTCACATGCCGTGTTGTTGTTTTTTTTTTAAAAAAAAGGCAGCACGGTGGTGTGGTGGTTAGCACTGTTGTCTCATAGCAAGAAGGTCCTGGGTTCGATCCCTGGGGTCGACCTGGGTGTCTTTCCGTGTGGGTTTCCTCCTGGTTCTCCGGTTTCCTCCCACAGTCCAAAGACATGCACAGAGGGGATTAGGCTAATCGGCTACTCTAAATTGCCCGTAGGTGGGAATGTGAGTGTGAATGGTTGTCTGTCTCTGTGTGTCTCCCTGCGGTGGATTGGTGACCTGCCCAGGATGTACCTGGTGCCTCTCACCCAAAGCCACCTGAGATTGTCTCCAGCTTCCCCCCATGACCCTGAACAGCATTAAGTGGCAGAAGATGAATAATTTGTCAGAAGCCTCAATTTATTTTCCGCAATATATATATCTTAGATCTTCTTAGCCCTGTCCATGCTGTGTAGCATATAGGGCAACGAGAGTCCTCCACTTTGCACGATCAGCCGCTTGAGTTTCGGCTTCGGCCCAAGTTATGTTGGAATAAAAATAATGAAGTGCGCTGTTCGAGGAAAGTAATCAACAATGGATTGATGTGATAGCGCCTTTTTCCTTAAAATCCTGTCCCAGAAAGTGTTTTATTTCACTTGAAAATAAAACTTACATGATTGATTTATTAACGTCCATCTCGCCTTACATCAATAGTTATACATTTACAAAATCCTTCCTTTCAAAAATACCTCCTATTACACGGCACAGTGCAAACAGTCGTTCCCTCACCAACCTCTCTATTTTCTCTACCTCGAAGTTGATAAGACTAAAACCCAGCTAGTCATGTGAGAGAAACCAGGAAGTGTCAGGCTCTCTGTTCTGAAGACTTTTACAGGTACAAATGCTGTCACTGGAGACACCTTCCATTAATGTCTCTTTACAGCTTTACTGTTTCCATAACGAAGACAATCTAATCTCAGTTGAATCTGTTCTGTGGATCATACAGGTCCATACAAGTCCCGATATCTTGGCTGTTGCTATAGAAACAATAATAAGATATTAGAACGGAGCACAAATTGTCAGGGCTGATGTCACGAAAAATTAATCAACACCTTCTACCCAATCTGTCCAAAGGCTCTAAAACACTCGAGCTGTGCTTAGCTCAATAAGGACCTCACAGCTGGCTGTCACTGGGTCACTGTGATGGACAGGGAGTGGAGTGAAGGGACTCCATCTTCGCTGCAGCTGTGAGAACCATGCACGACAGCATGATTAACTTCACCAACTCAATCTGCCATTGCAGAGGGCACACCGATGGCTGACTCGCCCTAAGTTTGAAAAGTTTAAAAGTGGTTTCTGTATTCAAGCTTCTCATTTAAGCTCCACACTGATGTATTCCAGCTGCGTTTTAACACCGTGTGACGTTTCACTCCCAGAGCAAGACGCTGACCGGCCGCTTCGCCGC
Source organism: Chrysichthys thysi (assembly GCA_030068315.1). NCBI lineage: Eukaryota > Metazoa > Chordata > Actinopteri > Siluriformes > Claroteidae > Chrysichthys > Chrysichthys thysi. The sequence continues at coordinate 22,489,750 of JAQLOM010000032.1, forward strand.
TTTCCTGATTTCTAAACCGAGTGCAAGGCATTTAGTGGGTAGTAGAGAGAGATTGTGCATGCTAAAGAGGGGTGGAGATACCTAAAGTGGTTCCACGCTTATCGCAGCCATGTAACCTTAATATCACCCGGGCAAAAATAAAAATGCCCAGCTGCATGGAGGCCCCATGGCTTTTCCAGGCTGAAATATATTTTTAGAGCTAAGTTTATTTTTTTTTCGGCGCAGCACAGCAGACTGCACCCCATGCTTTCATAAACAGCAATTATGATTAGCATTGATGGATCCAGCATGCCCGCTTTCATTACCTACCTAATTACACTTCGCAGAGATCCTCAGATTTGCAACAATCATATTAATGAACTTAAAGCATTAACAGCTAATTAGGAGTCAAAATACTGCACGGAAGGCTCTTTTCTTAAGGAACGAGTGAGAAGACAAAGCAGGAGAGACAGACAGAGACAGACAGAGACAGATTTCCTGGAGGGGTTTCACTCGGTCTATCATGTGACGGAGCCACAACACGGTCTCTGTTTGCGAATGCTTGCATGAGTTCGGTTTTAGCTGCACTGTTTCAGCCACTCCTCGTGTACTCATATCACATCTAGGAAAAACAGGGGCTTATTAAATTCAATTATTAAAGGGGATTGTGGACTGGGTTATGAGGTCATGTTATGTATTTCCAACCTAGTCTGTGCTCCTGTAATACAAAACATCATGCTGCAAGAATCTCAGATGGAATAATAAACCATAAAGTGCACTCCTTTGCCATTGCATGCCACTTTTATACCTTTAAAAAGAGCCTGCGGAGGGTTAAAAGGGTGGCACATTTACATTTAAAAGGAAATACATTTTACAGAATGAGCACAGAGTCCAATTTTTAAGATCACGTCACTTCAAGTGGTTTTCTGATGGTTGCACACACACACACACACACACACACACACACACACACACACACACACACACACACACAGCTGTGAGGGCTCAAGGAAGTCCCGTCATCTACCTCTTTAACACATGGCGAGCAGAACAGGATAAGCATCAATCTGTCACTTACAGGCAGGATATGATGAGAAATGGGACGAGATTAGCTCCAGCCTGAGCCTGGGTGATCCAACCTCAGCCGAAGTCTGTGTTACACACTGCCACAATGCCACACCACTCATTTATACAACAATATCAGACAAGGATTGGTATTTGGACGGATTATTAAGGTAAAATATCCAGAGTTAGAGTAGTGCATTTCCAGTTCTGACATCATTTTTCCTTAAAAACAGAGCTGGGTAGGAATCAGCGTCGTGTTTTCAGCACACTAACGCTGAACGATATGACGGTGGGATATTGTGTTCACTATAAATTATATTACAACATGTTCTCTGTTCATCATTAGTATTTTTATTACACTGCATAACTTTATTGTTAGCTGATTGGAAGCTGATTGGAAGTTAGGGTCATGGTTATATTTTATATATATATATATATATATCCCCATTTTCCTCATTAAAATACCACTACCTTCTGCTCCACAGTGCTTTAGATGATGACTTATGTAGACTTTGTATGTACTTACACAAACAATATGTTCTGGTCTAATGGGAGCATAGGGGGGAAAAAAACCCCAAGGAAATCCATCTTTGTATAGCTTCAGTCCTTGCTTTGGTCATTCTTGTGAGAACACACTTCACTTGGCCCACCATGATGCCTAATAGGAGGGTTGTATCACCATCCAGGCTATGCCTAGAGCTCTGATGAGAGATGTCATTACAGCATTGAAGACTAACGTGAAACACTATTAGGAAGACGTGATGCAGGAGATATAGAGAGAGCACCCAGGCCTCAGCTGGGCACACAGAGCATCTTCTCAGGCCTGCTCGTGCATGGACAGATGCTGCTTACACAGCATGTCGGTGGAGATGGACACACACACACACAGGTGACGCAGGGAAAGAATGAGGGTCGGTAAAGCACAGTCATGCAGCAGCACTGTAGATGTTTCAAGACTCTAAAATACATGGAGATCTATAAGACACTAAGCATGGACCAAATCCCTTTTTTCCACCTTTAGATACTAGATCGATATCAGAGCACTGAGTATCGACCATTGCTTTCTACCTGATCTACAGTATCTGATGCTGACTTGCTGTGAGCTTGTGCCGCTAAGTTATGTGAAACTTCAGCACTTTAGGTAAGCAGATACACGGCGCAGTGCTATGTGTAAACAGTTGGTAGTGCTTAAGTATTTAACTCTTATAAAGAAACGATGGGGAAAAAACCCCACTTATAAAATGATCATTCTGAAATGGAGATCTCAGGTCCAGGATCTTCAGTGCCTTGCATAAGTATTTACCCCCTTGAACATTTCCATTTTTTAAAATCATGGATTTATTAGTGCTCCACAGGATGTTCAAGCTTGGATTTTTTTTTTTAAATAACCAAACCCTGACTTTGTAGCAGACTTTTTAGTAGCTCCTTTATCTTCATGATGCTGTTTATTTAGGTATGCTCTGTGACAAACTCTACGGCCTTTAACTGAACGCAGTTGGACTCTGATGGCACCAGAACTCATTTAGGGGTTTCGTATCAATAGGGGTAAACACTTACGCATGCACGACTTTTCCTTTTCTCTTTTCATTTGTAAATGATTTTAAACTGGATTTGGGATTTCCCCCCTCATACAGTATTAAAGGTCATTTTGTGTAGATTCCTGACATATAATCCCAATTTAGTCCTTTTCATATCCAAGTTGTAACACCACAATATAGAGAAATGTTTAAGGGGGTTAATACTTTTGCACGGCACAGCAAATCTCAATATTAAGTTAAAGAAACACATGATGTTTCAGATAACAGCTAATTCAGAAAAAAAAAACAAGACAAAAAAATCCAAACAAACCAACAAAAAACCCACATGTCCCACCGGGCACGTCTGCAAAACAGTATTTAGGCCAGCCAGGACTGAGGTTGAGGTTCATGTGTGTCATGTGTAACATCCAGGGACGACGGTCCCATAAAGCAAGTAAATAACAGCATCATAACATCCATTTATTCACTGTACATCCCTGCACGCTCACCTCTGAGCACCGGAGTGAATAATGCCACTGAGGAACGGAGAAGGTCAGCCGGAGGTAAGATTCAGGGTGGAGAGAAAGGGCACGAAAGCGAACGAGAACACAAGAGAAAGAGTGTGCATTTGGATGTGTGTTGGGTTAATGAATAAAAAGTGGGAATGACCCTAAGGCTGTGGGTGGCGTGTTCTGGTGTCCAGTTCCTCTCCGTGTTTGCTTTCATTCACTCTTTCACGTCATCCTTCTTTTCTTCTCCTCTATACAGAATGGATGACTGAGGGAGGGAGAGGGCGGGGTCAGGGTTTAAACCACACTGGCGCTTATTCAATTAACAGACGTATACTTGGACGGCTCTTCTTTCATCATGACCCCGTCTTTATCCCCCCGTCCACACCCCTCCTCGGGGATCATTCATTCGCCGAGGGTGGACAGGGCAGCGTACTGACTTTGTGACTCTGACCGGGTCAGCATCATAACTCACAAGCACAGGGTAGTGTCAGGATTAATCTGGGGTCCCGGGCCCTGTGATCCACACACACACACACACACACACACACACACACACACACACAAACACACACACGCACACACAGGCAGTAGATATACTCATGGCTCAAACTAAGGTGGAAACATGCCCTCTTGTTAAACTGCCACACGTCTTTTTCACTGGCTTTTGGATGAACGTCCTTATGCCATTTTATTTTTAATAACATTGTAATTGCGTTAATATGTGAGATTTGTACACAGAGTTGCTTGGACACTTGGGCCGTTTTCATGTCAAGGCAGGACTTCATGGTCACCACACACACACACACACACACACACACACAAAATGCACTTTTGACTTTCATCAGATGAAAGACAACTGTAGTGTTTGGTATGACGTGAGGGGTTTTCCATATTCCGAGGTAAAAGATTACTACTCCAGTGGAATAAACTCTTACAAAGGTCAAACGTCTATTCAGGAAACCAGAGAAAAATAAATAAGGTTCGCTTTGACGTTGAATGATTAATCAGACCATACATCTTACTTCCCTACGCTCAGCTGTATAAAACACAACATCCTGTTTAATAAAAAAAAAATATAAAACAACAACCCTGTAACGTAAACACAGAACCGTTCCTTTAGATGTTTGGTTATTTCACACCGAGAAAGGAAGCGAGAACAAAGAGGAACGTTAGATTCGAAGCGCTCCCACGTTTGTTTCAGTGTCCAGTAATGTGAATGCTGGCTTCTTCCTTTTCTCAGTGTTCCTTTCCCGCCCGCTCCGTTTTCATCAGTAATGAGGAATTTATCCAGTCTTGGAATTGTAGTGAAGAGCAGTCGTGCTGAGCGAGCCAGGTGCCAAACGCTGCCTCTTATCCGCTGCAACTGGTGTGTTGTGCTCAGTGTGTGAATATATGTGTATCTGTGTGTGTGTGTGTGTGTGTGTGTGTGTGCGCGTGTGTGTATACTGTATGTGTGTCTCAGTATGACGCCGTTTGATCAACGTGCTGGTGCCAAAGATGGTGCCAAAGTTTGGAGGGCAAACTGACCTCCCCATTTCCAAACCCTCATGGGCTCTGCCAACTTGGAGGCTTTGCGAGTGCTAATGAGTGTAGCCTTCTCAGCAGGACTGGCAGATCTACCAGAGAGGAGAAAGAGAGCAGGAAAAAAAAAAAAAAAAGCTAGGGGAATACTAGCATCCCACCTTGGGGCTGACTTCAATGTGACTACATTTTCACACATTGCTCACAGCCACCCGAGGAAAAAAAAAACCCGAGTCGGCGCTGAACGGAAAAAATTTTTTGAGAAAAGAGCAAATTAAGTGCTTGCGAGGTCTGAGCGAAGAGCCTCTATAGAGACTCCATCAGATGGACCCTCAGAAACATCCATCACTGTCTGTCGAGGACTGTCAGACTCAGCAGCCGAGCGTGGGAGGGGAAAACCAAGATGGACAGCCAGCCCAGAGCGGAGAATAGGTGAAAACACCTTCGCACGCAGAGAAAGGGAGGTGAAAGTCTCTCCATCACAAACACACACCCACTACTTGGATTAGTCTCCAGAACCTTTCTCTATCTCAGCAGGAACCAAACTCAAGCCAATACATGTCAAATATCAGTCTTGACCAGGTCGTAAGCACTAAATTGCAGGGCTTTACCCAACCAGGACCTCATCAATCAAACCCAAAGAGTCTTTTGCAGCGCCTGACAGCAAACTAAACATGACGTGATAGCTCTCCAATAGGGCAACATCAATTAACGTCTCACACATCCAGCCCCAGTGAGCTAGTGCATGGGCGGAGCAGCCTTAAGCACCAGGGCGCGCAGGGTCTCTTTAGCCAGCTTCGACGACCCGACCCGACCCGTCACGTGGTGTAATTACACCTCGTTCATTTTTTTTGGCTAGAGTCATCCTTGTCTACAGACCAGATAAATATTTGACTCTGCGCATAGAGACGGACAGCAGAAGGAAAAACCTGTTGCTAATAAAGCTGCGTGCTATCAAGATGAGCTCAGAGGATCTGCTTCTTGCACGGGACACGGAATTGAAATTACAGGTTTAACACTGATATCCCTTGTTATCTCCAAAAGCATGAACGGTCCCGATTGAGCCGAGGGATTAGCGCGTTGTGCTTTAATCATGTAAATTTGTCACGGTCTTGTTTTTTGGGTTTTTTTTTTTTTTTTTGAGGAGCCAGTGAGGGATTGGAAACCAAATAAGCAGGAGGAATCGCTCAGCTTGACTGGCTTAAGCCTGGGACAGGAAACGTCCAGCTTGTTCTTGTCATAAAGCTTAGAGGACTGAGCGGCGTCGGCCAAAACTCCCCTTTAAAGCTCCAACATTCTTTAAATAACTTCAAGAATAAGATTTATGAGTTTTAACAGAGCTGGAAAAGGGAAAGCGGAGTTGTAGCGTCTTTTATGAATGGCTGGTCCTTTTTCACGCGCAAAACAAAGTCATCACACTCGTTTAGTCTAAGTAGGTAACGGTCTGTTTTTCCACTCCTCCTTTCTCTCGCTCCTTGTTTTGTCTCTGTTACTAATATTCATACGAATATCCATCACTTCTTCCTGCTGCTGGGGCTTTTCTCAAATTACCCCCCCCACACACACACACACATTCGTAACCCCTCCCCTTCTCACTTTAAGGGTTTCCTTAAATATTCCCTCGAACACTTTTCACTCTTTCTTATCTGCACTCCATCTCTCCTTCCTCTTCTCTGCTCTCAGATCCGCTCATGCTGAGCAGCGAAATGGCAAGCAGGAGAGAGAGAGAGGCACACATGAATCAAGCCTGACAGAGCAGCAGGGAGGACGGCAGATGTCGCAGACAGAGAGCACTTTTCAATCAGCCTGTCCTTCCGACACGCAGCCAAGGTGAACCACTTCACCGCTAGCTACCCCCGCTCCAGAAACACACACACACACACATAGTGCACTTTAATCCTTCTCATTAACCAGAGGACTTTGTCCTACTTGGAGAGGAGATGTGTAAGGAGAAAAGGAGGGCAGGGGAAGAGAGAAAGAGCAACAGAGAGCGGCCTATTCACTTCGTCTGAACACATGACCGTAAAACAGAACCGCAATTATTTTGCGGATTTCCCCCGGTCAGATGTGTTGTGTGCATGAGTGAGTATATGTGTACTCTAATAAATCTGATTTGGGACCGCTGACAGAAAAAGACATAGCTTAGCGAGGGCCTTGCCGAACATCCACCGCCTAATAATCTGCTTTCACCCCCCGGGGCAATCGAATTTAACCGGCCAACGATTCAGCTTCAAGCCGCGCACTCCCTGTTATCGGAACAAACAACTGAGGGACTTCTTCAGGAGGCTGCATTCAAACCTTGCACCTGTTTCGGGTCTCTTAAACAAGGCAAAAGCTGCTTTCCTCGTCCCGCCAGCTGCTCTGAAACAACGGCAGGACAATACGCGCTACGTTTGATCCCGCAGCTTCCCAAAGCTTCTCTGATACTCTACACGGCTTACGCTTGTTAACCCGAGCTATAAGTATCAGGAACAATCGCTGTCAGCCCGGTCCTCCTGCGCCGGGGCTGGAGGTCAGAGCATTCCCCGTTTGTAAAAAGCCCAGTCAGCGCTGGATGAAAGGGGCACGCAACATTCCTGTCTCTTTTATTTCTACCACCGTGACAACGGCTGATGAACGAGCACGCTGTCCAGATTTCTCTCGCTCGCTCAAGAGTAGGAAAGGGAGTGGAGAAAGTACGTTTTAGCAACATGGTGGGGGTTGCTAAAGCCTGTGAAAGATTAAGATCTATGATACTTAAAGATTGAAATAAAGTAAAAGTTATGAAAATATACGTTGCTGTGTTATCTGTGCAAAGGATAGATAATTCTTCATGATCGGATGAAAGACATCAGGCTGAAGTTGGGGGGAAAAATCAATCAAAAGGATGAATATAAATGTGAATCTACAGTGAATAAAACTAAAAAAAAAAAGCTTATATGAGGCAATAGGAGGACTTGCGTGCATTGTAACGTGGTATCTAGTTCTGCTGGAGTTTCAGTCACATTTTTAGGCAGTTAACTATAAACTGCTGCAACAATTAAATTATAACAAATGTAAATC
>JAQLOM010000032.1:22619300-22634356 GCA_030068315.1 Chrysichthys thysi
ATAGATAGATAGATAGATAGATAGATAGATAGATAGATAGATAGATAGATAGATAGATAGATAGATAGATAGAGATATATACTGTAGATATGCAGAAAAAAGGCTCACTTTTTTTTTAATTAATTGTCTCTTATTGAATAGTTACATATCAACTCTTCAGACAACTATAATTATGGTCCATACCACATTCACAGTCAAACCTGCTTTATTTCACATACCTATTAACTAAAAATAAATAAATATTTTATGGTAATTATTAAATAATGCTTGTTAATCACATATAATTATAGTACTAGCCTTGCCTACCTCACTGGCTGAATGTAATAACTAAGCATCTGGTGATGGTGCTAGACTTCATGTGGTGTCTCTGCTAATTTGTCGAGAAGGATTGGCAGCACCGCTCTAGATTAGCAAGATGGGGGAGTCTTGATGCGAAGGACTTTCAAAAGCTTCGCACTTGTCACGTGTTCCTGTGCAATTAGTATGTATTCTCAGTCACTTGTTCTTTCCTACTACAAGATTTTTGGGATCAAGTTAAAAATTCCCAATTTACCCAAATTCACTCAATGTGTGCTCGCCTATTTTGTTCTTGTTGTGTTGGGGTGTGTTTTTATTTCTTTCTTTGCTTTTTTCCCCCTCCAAATTGGAGATTTGTCAATTTTTCTCAATCTTCAAACTACAGGTTCATGTTGTGCATTTTGAGATGCTTTTCAGCTCACCACGCTTGTAAAGAGTGGATATTTGTGACCCGTGCTGGCATAATGAGTCGGAATGAGGAAACTTTCCAAAGTGAGTTTGACAAAAAATGACTGAGTTACATCCAACTGAAGTCGAGCATGTCTAATGGGGTTTGGAAACTCGCTTTCCATCGGATCATAAAAGCGTCATCGGGAATTCCATGTGTATTATCAGGAAGTAGAGGAACTACACTTCACAATGATACCAAACATGGGTAGGGGGGATTCCCCCGTCTCGCTGCGAGCGCGTGGTGAAAAACACGGATTTATCATGGAATATTACGCCAAAGGACTAATTAATAAAGACATACGAATGAACATAATGAACAAAACCTTAAAATAAAAATCGTTTGGGATGTTGTCTTGCTGTTTTATCATGGGGATCAATAAATGAGGGCTTTATTGACTCATTTTTGAGAAAATCTCATTTCGACCAAAACCATGTTTTGCCCCTTAGCTCATAATTAGCCTACGTGCATTCCGACTCAACATGCCGGCACGGGTCACATTTGAGTTACCATACCCTTCTTGTCAGCTCAAACCCATCTGGCCATTCTCCTTTGACCTCTCTCCTCAACATCCGTCAGTCGAAGTGCCGCTCAGTGGATGCTTTTTGTTTTCCTCACCCATCTGGCACTAACACCCATGCCTCAGTTCACCTTTTTCCCTATTCTTACATTTGATGCGAACATTAACTGAAACTCTTGACCTGTGTGTGCCTTTGCCACCTGATTGGCTGACTGAATCGTTGCCTAAAAGAGCAGGTCAGTAGTACAGTATAGGCTCTCCTAAGTGATCTCTGAGTTCACATAGTAAACGTTAAGTTTCCAGTGACACAGGACTTTTCAGGCAAAGGTGCTTTGTGAGGCTGTAGTAGGGGAAACGGTTCATAGTGTCAGATAACAAACAGGTTTAAGTTGGAGATGAATATATAATCAGTGCCTGCAACTCTGTCAGATTTCCTATGAAACTAAAATAGTCTGTTACATTAATATCTGAGTTAATAGAGGCCATGCATAATTATCTCCAAAGGCCAATGTAATTCAGCAAGCTAGTGGAGTTCGCCTATGTCGAAATTGGACATGACCATACGCTTCTATCTCATATCAACTGTGCGGCACCCTTATGCACCATAATCAGAAAGTGCATGCAATTATGAAAAAGTAATGAGAATATTAATTAGAATTACTTATTAGTCCACCTCATTGTGTTTGTTAAACGAGTTTAATGACAGAGATGAGCTCATTTCTCTCTCCATGCAGGATGAACTGTGGTCCTCATGCTCCGTGTCTGGACCCCAGGAAATGAAATGGAGACTAAAAGAACAAGAAAGACTGAGATGTGTTGATAGATAAAGGATAAAGTCCTAGATTGGACCATGTATAATTATGAACAGTGTAGATCTTTGCATTAGTTAAATTGTAAACCAGATATTCGAGCTTGCAATTAGAAACGCACCTCAAATTTTACACGCTGTGTTCTAGTTTCCGTGAACTTTTTCACCCTTGCAGCAGTCATTAGCTTTCTTCAGGAAGTCAGGAGTCTGGTGTTTAGCCTCAGTGCTCTCGCTGTGGTTACTGCTGTTCACATGTTAATTAATCCCGTCTCTGCTGCTTTTCCGCCCTTGTTAATATGCCTGTGCATTTATTAGTTCGTTTCGCATTCATTTCAAAATGTGCGCATTTGGATTGTTACTGGTTCCTACATTGTTTATTTTTTTAGGGACACATTTGAATTTTATTTTAATTGCTACTGCATTAAGAACACAGCTTGGTGGCAGATCTGGGCTGGGGAACCGTAAACCTGTTAGCTGCAAAACAAAAAATTACAATGTGACGCATATATCCAACTGGTTATGATTTATTCATCATCCCTCAGATTGAAGCGTTCTAAATAACTAATGCAACATGACCGAGCAGGCGGCACAGTGGTGTGATGGTTAGCACTGTCGCCTCAGAGCAAGAAGGTCCTGGGGTCGATCCCCTGGGTTGACCTGGGCGCCTTTCTGTGTGGAGTTTGCATGTTCTCCCTGTGTTCGTGTGGGTTTCCTCTGGGTACTCCGGTTTCCTCCCATAGTCCAAAGACATGCACAGAGGGGATTAGGCTGATTGGCTACTCTAAATTAGTAGGTGTGAATGGTTGTTGGTTTCTGTGTGTGGATTGGTGACCTGCCCAGAGTGTACCCAGTCTCTCGCCCAAAGTCAGCTGGGATTAGCTCCAGCTTCCCCCCCTGCAACCCTGAACAGGATTAAGTGGCAGATGATGAGTGAGTGAGTGAACGTGACAGAGCATACAGGTAAAGTAAACTAATAAACCCTTTGGTGATGTTACCATCCAGAAGTTGGTTATTTATCAATAGCAAAACATCAACATAAAATTGTTAGCATAAATTAAGGGAATAAAACACTTTGTCGATTTAAAAAAAAATGAAACTGCACATCGTATTTTTTTTAATCCCGTTATAGACACATTTAATAATGTGGAATGTCTGCAAAATGTTAACTCCTGTTATCATGCTACAGTAGCTGTAAACAATTGTTCCATCTTTGGCCTTTTTTTTTTTCATAAACCATTTCATTTTAGTAACTCCTGAGTCAAAAAGGTTTTCTCATGGTCCACAACATTTCTCAGTGTTACAAAGTGCTGACACTAGAAACTCCTTCCAGAAATACAAAAATACATATTCGTTTACAGAAAGCTACAGGAACATCAAAAATCACGTTTTTTCCTTTATTAAATACCAACACATTTGTAATGTATTTATTATTAGCTTTACATGCCGCGAATGAACTGTTTCTACACGAACAATAATGCGCTAGATCGTATAAAAAAAAGCTATTAACAGTGGTGTTGCCACAATCCCTGGAATGGCTCCTTGAGAAGCTCCTGACTTGGAGAACTCAAGGGAATTTATCCTCTTTGCCGGGTGGTGGGACTTTGATCCTTGCACTACAGAGTCATAGACATCCAAGCCATCTGAGGTTTACAGGTATAATCTCAACTTTTTATATTTTTAATACCAGGGTGCATCAGTGGATCACACACAACAAGCTAAGGATTACATGTGCATTATCCATCCATCCATCCAGCCATCCAGCCATCCTTTATCTATACTGCTTATCTGTCAGGATTGTGGGATAATATGGAGCCAATCCCAGCTGACTTCAAACGAGAGTCAGGGTGCTATCCAAACCCAATCTATCACAGGGCTAACACAGAGAGAAATGAACCAGCATTCACACTCACAGGTACACCTATGGGCAATTTAGAATAGCCAGTTGACCTAAACTGCAGGCTGTGGGAGGAAACCGGATCACTTGGGGGAAACCGGATCGCATGGAGGAATCAGGATCACCTGAAGGAAACCCACACAGGCAAGGAAAGAACATGCAAGTTTCATACAGAAAGGCCCAGAAATGCAGCTGACTGAACCCAGATCCTTCTTACGGTGAGGTGAGAATACACATGAGGGTGGCACAGTGGCTAGCATCATGTTGTTCTATAAATCTCAGCAAAATGACTTCTGGAAAAAGGAAACAAACTATAAGTAGTACGTCTGTTGTCAGTTGCCTTATACAGTATGTTTTTGTGGCTGGTCACATCACACCCCACATCATGTTCCTTTGATATACAGAACATCATGTTGCACCTTTACATGCCGTTTCAGCTGAATACATTAATTTCTATTCTGTTATTTGATATTTCAAGTTCAGTGGCTGTTGGTCTGTGTGTTGTGCTCAGCTGGGGGCTCAGCCGGGAAACAGACGCTATTTTGGAGCCATTCTATCTCATTTCCTTTGCTGATATGATGACCAATTGCAGGCTGGCAGATAGACAGGCTAAACCCACAATGCTGAATGGGATTGTTTTCTCTCTCTCTCTTTCACACTCACACACACACACTGCCGAGCGTGTAATCAGCTCATCGGAGTCTGACATTCATGTGGAGTCACGCAAGAGTGCAGGGCCAGGTGTTCTGATTCACTGAGTTATTTATTAAAGCGGATCAGTATTGAAATTTATTCTGCTGCCACAGCTGCTCTTCTCTCCGCCACTTCAGGAGGAATCCCATAGTGGCAACCTGGTGCCTCTCTCTCTCTCTCTTTCTGATTCTCTTTCTTTCTTCTTTCTTTGTCTCTCTTCTATTTTTGTAGCAACTTCCTATTTTTCCTATTTTTCATTCTGTCCCTTTTTTTTCCCTCCTTATGTTATTTCACTTTTCTTTTCGGCATAAAATCACATCCTTACTCCTTTACTCACCATTTTCTACCCCCCCCCACTCTCTAATTACCATTCTTTTGTTGACTTTTTTTCCCTCAGCTACTTTTGAAAATACGCTGTCTCCTTCTTACTTCTCGTCCGCTTCATGGTTCAGAAGTGCAATGTGCCGACTGTTTCACAGAATCTCAGATTCCTTTAGTTCTCTTTCTCACTTTTTTCCCTCCCCCTCTCTTCATGTCTGTTCTTTCTTCCAGGTTGTGTGCAGTTATCAAAAAGAGCATCAATGAGAAACCTCTCTTGCACCTTCTGACAAGCAGGTGCACACCAAGTTGCAACACTGTCCAAAAAAAAAAGAAAAGAAAAGAAAAGAAAAAAAAAACTAACTGAAAATCCAGTATATTCAGCTAGAACCATCCATATGGCTGCCTCATCCATTCCAACCCATAGAGAGAAGGCGCACGGACACACGTTTCAGAATAAATACTTGTTGATATGGACATATGGTTAGCAGGTGGGTCTCCATCTTGTTGGCTATGGTGCTGCTAATATGCATGGCTGACTTTTTCAGAGACTAAACTGTCGATATAATCAAGCACCTCATCAGGAGCCGCACTGATACTGTTAACCGCCTGTGATCCTCTCGAGCAAGACGGCCTTTCTTCAGCTGTCAGTCCCAACAATGGACCAAGTATCACTGTTGTCATCTTCTCAGGCGGCATGGCAATAAGACGCAAGCTGCTGCGAGAATCAAAATCCCTTATATCAGTTTGCTGTCATCATCATGGGTGGCTAACAATGATTATATCAAACCTCGTTATGTTCACGTTTTTGGAGTACTACAGACGTCATGGCTGTTGTTTCATTAAATAGCCGTTCGCTGAGGGAGGGAAAGGCGAGACAAAGCTTCAAGGACTTGTGCTCGCTGGCCGCATTATTTCCAGACTGTTCTTGTGGCTTCAGCTGAGAAAACAAAGACGAGTGGGCCAAAGCAAGCAGTGGCCGCCTGCTTTTCTCTTTTTACCGCTCTGACAGACAGCTGCGGACCTGATCTGCAGAAAATGTCAGCCAGAGAATAAGACATGAGGATGGGAGGAGAGAAAAGGGAAATCAAAATTTGCCCCCTACACACACATCACACACATCCCCTCCCTCTCTGTGGCTCGTTCTCCTCTTCTCTCCTTCTCTGTGTCTCACACATGCACATATACCATATGTATACAAAAGAAGTTCTTATTCTGGGTGTCATTTTCCCAGACACACACACACATGTGCACACACAATGCTAAATGTCACTCTATGAATAGCTGTCTACTGGGTGGCCGTCGGGGAAGAAGTGTGGAATATTAATGACTCCAACATACAATCATTCACTTAATTTAATCCAGACAATGATCTTGACACAGTATATGCCACACAATACAGGTGTTAGGATTGGATGACAGGGGAATGATAAACGTGCGCTCTTTAGCCGGCTCTATTCATTTTCCACTACTGTGATTGTGCAACAATTCCTGCAGGAAATGGATAAGCTGGTTCATTTTTCTTATTTGCAACTAATAGGAAAATGGGTTATAGTACAAAACTAATGGCTATTCAGTTTACATACTGAAAAAAAAAAAATCGAACGTACAGTGGTACCTCAGTACTCGAACTCACTAGAACTCGAATTTCTTAAAAGCCGTACCACCAGATCCTTAAAAAATGACCTAGAACTCGATCTGAATCTCAGAAGTTGAACCGTGAATGCTGACCTAAGATAACTTGTACGCGCGGGGAAATGAGTCGCGCGGCACTCAGCTGTCTCTCAGCAGAAACAAAGGGTAACGCTTCAGTCTCAGCCTCGCATTGGCTGTGATAGCACCGTTTGTTGGTGATGGTGCTTTTTTATTGATTTACATCATTTTGGTAGCCATTGCTCACCGAAAAGTTATGAATACAGAGTAATAATAAGAATAAACAATGGACTGCATGGCATAGTATGACTCAAAGTAGTAGCACTGTATCTGGGTTTATGAACAAGGTGTCATTGTTTTTTTTTTTGTTTTTTTTTAACTTTACCCTGTCAGAGCGGTGAGGTGACGGTGACACAAACACAGGCTGCATTCAGACGTAAAATCCCTTTCAGGCTTTATTTAGGCTCCAGGCAGAAGAACATGAGATGGCAGGCAAACACGTAGTCGATGAACAGGTACGGTAACCAAACTGCGTACAACACCACGAAGGAACAGACTATAATCATAAACTGAATAACAAGCGAGAAGGTCAGAACCAGAAGAGAATACTGGTGTCCGCACCTGGAGTGAATCCTCGCGCATGCGCCCGCAGCGCTGCTGCTGGGAGTGATCAAAGCGGGTGGGCGAGTGGCTCCAGGACATACACATTATTTGGTTACATTTATTTTCTTACTTTACAAATGACTGGTTTGATAAATGTGGTTAGATGTGTTTAGTATATGCTCTTGTTTTATCCTGTTCATTTTGTGTTTAAATCCTAAATAAAAACATATTTCAGTGTAATTTTTTAGGTCCGGGATCCAATTAATTGGTTTTCCATTATTTCCTATGTGGAAAATTCAATCAGAACTCAAACTTTTTAGGATTCGAACCCGAACTCTGAACGGATTAAAGTTCGAGTACTGAGGTACCACTCTAATCTGATTGGTCGGAAGGTTTTGATTAATTTTATATAACAGCTGTCATAGCAGTTCGGGCTGTGCGATTTATATCAGTGCACTGGTTTTAATATGTTATCCTTTTTGTAGTGACATCTGACACGGGGATTTGTATGATGGATGCTCCACATGTATGTATGATTTTGTATGAAATGTGTGTTGATATGGTGGACGTTTTGTGCGAGATGTTCCTGCAGCAATTTTAGGAGTCTCCGGTGTCAGCACTTTGTGACCGTCAGATGTAAAGCTGTAACTCTGGAAGGTCTTCCTCATACCCTGATTAAATTTCAACTTTAAACTTCCCGATTCTATTGGCAAACAAGGTTGCTTCTTTCTAGAAATCGATCCTTTAAAATTAGAAAAGCTGTCTATCGGTAGAACAAGACTACGTCAAGCTTGAAATTATGAAAATGTTTTTTAAAAATGTATAGAAATAAGCTTAATAATACCAAACTGGACTTTCCCTTGTGGCTGGTGTAATCACGTGCAGGTTTAATTCCTGTGCTATGTAGCTTTTAAAATGTCTTTAATTAGAGTAAAGTTGTAAAGGTGCATCAGTAGTCATGAATTTACAATTATGGATCATTAATTATTTTTAAAAGTACACTATGTATATATTTCCAGGTAAAAGATGCAAGAAAATGTAGCCTTGATGGTAACACCACATCGAGAAGGAAAAGCACACTTTGGTATCTTTTATTTCTGAGAGTGTTGGGAAGAGCAATCCATTTGCTTATGTTGAAGATACCGGGATTTTCAGTTGCTAGGATGCCCCCCCACCTTTCTTTTTTTTTTTTTTTTTTCCATGTGCATGGTTTTGAGATTTCTCCATAAGTGTATAAGCTATATTTTGTGTCTTATCAAGTTTAAGAGAGGGATAAAAGAGGCTGGAGAGGGAACAACTTTTTTACAGCTGCTGTAGCAGAAATGAAAACAGGAATTCAATAAGAAGAATAAAACACTGGAATATGTTGTTAAGGGAAAGTAATCAACCTCATGGCGGCACCAGTACCTTCGCTTCACATGTCATACAACCCGCTGTTGATTATTTTCCTCAAACTGCATGCCCCATTGTGCTTTATTCTGTATTCATGTATGACCGTTTGGTTTTTGAACATTAACACCTGATGTTTTCCAGGTGTCGTCCGTTCCTCTGCGATAATTTACTGACGTGTACAAGATGGGTAAGATTAGATTAAATAGTCTGGGTTCAATAATGAGGGCAAAAGTACCCAGCCGACTGCTAACAAACTGACCCTAGAAACCTGAAGACTAATTGGGACACACTGCCCCATAATCATGGTTTGACAGCAGCACAACTGAATTAGAAAATTAGTCGTGACTCTACGTTAGCTCTGCCACCTCTTCTCATACCTCGCTCCTTTGCAGCACTTCTCTGGACCTCGCTGGTAGCGTGTTGACCTTGCCACGGTCAATTGATTCGGGCCGTGTTGGCACAGGTTTCCTGAGCGCTGTCTGGTTTTATTAGCGGTAGTGAGGACTGGAGCAGACAGCCATGACACGCAACACGGGGCCGTAGCTCCCCGCAGCCCTTCTACCTCTACAGACATGCAGCTAATGACTTCTGACAATCCCCCAGAACGGCGTCCGCAAATGAACAAGGAGAGTTTCGGCTGCTCAGGCTTGAGGAGAGCTGAACCGCAAGGGAGGAACAGACAGTAAGGTGAGACAAGAACAGGAGAAGAACGTGAAAGGTGATGACAGGAGAGTGGTGTAAATACAGTGGATACATAGTAGCTGTTTCAAAATGGGAAGATGATAACCTCATGCAGTATTAAGGACGTATTCTCTTAAAATATTCATCTTTTAGTGTTTTATAAACATTTTGAGAAACTGGAGATCAAGCTAATGAGTCCACACACCGGGGGGGGGGGGGGCATTATTGCTAAAGAGATGCAGTAAGAGCCTAGATTGTTTGGTAAAGAAGGGCATTAAAAGGTGAAAATGGGAACCAAACGTGTTTGAAAAAAGAAAAGAAAAACAGAAGAACAAAGAATTATTTCATTTTGTACCACAGTGCGGTTGAATTCTCAAATCTGATTGGTCCGTACACATTGATTAATTTTCTCCAACAGCAACTCTGACTGTACATACAGTACCGTGCAAAAGTCTTAAGCACGTGCTAGGAAATGCTGCAAAGTCAAAATGACTTCAAAAATAATGAAATTAAATCTTTCCACTCAAAGGAAAAATACTACAACATGCAGGAAACGGTGATAAACTAAACAAAGTCAATATTTGCTGTGACGACCCTTTGCTTTTATTTATTTCTTTTTTCTTAAACAGTAATCCCAGGCACAATGTGTACAGCTTCATAAGGAAATGAGGTGGCAAGTTTTTCCGCCACACTGCTGTTCTGGAGACTCGGACTTGTGAACTTACTTACTAATTTTTTGTATGCAAAACCCAGGAGTCCTCATCTTGTGTTTTCTCTGAAAAGTGCTCTCGTATGTAACATGTTGCGTTCTTTACAGACATACAAAACTTTTCATATACAAAGAATTTTTTTAAAGTAATGTCCGGACATCAAAATTAGTTTTTCATACAGACTCAGTAATGCAGAAATCGGAAAAATAAATACCTATAATAAAACTTGTACTAAAAAAATAATGTGCCTAAGACTTTTGCACGGTACTGTAGATCTGACTGTATATAGTTGTTTTTATTTAAAGTGATAACAGGAACCAATTTCCACAACCTTAAATCTAACTATAAACGGTTAAAAAATTTACCAGTCCACTATGTAGGATTCAATCACCTGAATACCCCTCGCTTTCCGAGTGTATATTAGAACATACGGTCGGCATCAGGTGCCCGTAGCGTCCATCCAATTGCTTACATTCACACTAGCTTGCTTTTTCTGTTCTAAATAAGAAGTGTGATCCTCCATTTTTCAAAATTTCATTCTCAAACTTGTTGGCTAGCACAATTAAACAGTAGTTCCTCTTATTTCTTCTTCCTTGCCTTACTGGCTTCCTCTCGGTCATCCTTCTGATGCGTCCTTCTGGATTCACGCTGCTCCTTGTGCTCTCTAGAGGTTTGTCCATTCTGGGCCACTGTAGAAATGTAACATAGCCGGTTCCATACAGGTGGACCTGCTCACTATGCTGATATAAAGGGCTGATTCTAAGCCTACAAAAAGACAGCGGTTCATAGTTAAAAGGTAATTATACAGTAATGAAAACATACTTATGAATTCCAGAAGTATAATATGGAGTATCTACTCCATTTCTGCTACATAATAGATGAGATGAATCAAAATCCTACATAGTGGACATTTAATGTGTTTTTCATTAATAAATACTATTTGATAGTGTTGGCAAGACCAAAGGTTTGGGCTTTAAGAGAAGTAAAACACTTCAGGATATACTGTTATAGAAAAATGATCAACTTTTGGGTGGAAACAGTGACTCTACAGTACTTCATGACAGAATATATTATCTCACCCCTTTATTGATTATTTTCCAATAGCAACAGTCATTTTTTTTCTACCGTATTTTGTTTATATAGTTCTTTAAATGGATTTTAAATTACTCACTGTGGCACAATTGAACTCTGAAACCTTTTTGGGAGTACAATGGATGCTGCGACTCATAAATTCAATGGCTCAGCTTCCCCGATGACATCAGATCATCGGGAGACGTTGCAGAAAAAGATTTTATTCCCTCGCTCTGTATCGTACATGATGTCACTAGACATTTTTCTCATACTGAGAAATAAACAGAAAACCTTGCTTACACAAAACTCATTCATAATTGATTTCTAAGGTTAGATGTTTGGGCTTTGTGATTCCTTCGGTAAAAGGAATGTTTATGAATTAGGCTTTAAATCTGCACGAGTTATCCTTTCAGAAATGTGAGTACTTTTCACAGGGAAGAATGTGGACTCATGGAGCAGCTTCAGTTTCCATCTGTAGGTCGCTGAACCACGATGAATAAAACTACCCAAGACGTTCTCATTTTTAAACGTTTCTCCTTTTAACCAGTAATCGCTGCCGTGCTACATGTCATGGAGTCACACATTCATTCATGTTATGTCCAAGAAATCCTTTAGACATCCGTCACTTTTTTATTCTGTATAATCAGAATTTCTGTTGTTCTGATCATCTCTACCTCTTTAACCACTTCTACCATTTTATATCTGATTTTAAGGCAGTACGTGTATAATACGATCTGTTTGATCTTTTGTAACAATCAAGGCTGTGAAATCACCTCACGCTGACTTATTCAGTAGATAAGTGTCCCCTATGTGTACAATGAAAGCAGGGAGAACTTCCTCACGCTGAGTACATGCCTCCTTCTGCCACCTGAATCTGAAGTTATTATAGCTTCCTGTAAAGGTGCAAACACAGGAAAGGCTTGTATATGAGGTCATGAGGGAGACAATAAAGACACAGTTGGTCGAAGTTCCCTGTCTACAGGTCCTGAAGAGGTAAGGAAATATGCCAGACATATTTAACCACAATGGTTATAAAATTCAATGACGTCATCCAGGAACGTTCCCTTTGACTCATGAAAATACTTTGTTTATTCTACAGGATGTGACCATACTCTTTTGTATATTTTAGTACTTGTGAGAAAGACTTATTAAATGTTTGTATTCCTTTATAGACAGGTTTGTTCACAATACACCATATTCAGGGTCCAAAAAAATTAGCTTGTTGTTGTGGGGAAAGTGACTTGTATTCAGAGAAGGTTGTAAACATCTGCTTAGGACAGTTTCCTGAGTGCACCACTCAGATTATGGAAACGATCTGGGTGGGGATCTTGTCTTTACGGTTGCCACGTTTCCAAGACGAAGCACAATCCCTTTAAACACAAGCATTTTCCTTTAGACCGCCAAAAAAGTGTGGGATAGAAAATGCAGCTCGATGATGCAGATCATGGGGTTGTTGTTGTTGTTGTTGTTGTTGTTGTTGTCATCACATTACAAAATTAATATAATTATTAATGAATATAATGATGGCAATAAAATCAACATTTTTATTATTTTTGTATTTATTAAACAGCCTGGAGTCTAATACATTACTAATATATTGCGTCGTGAAAATTCTCGATTGTCCACTCGTCCACTATCTATACCTCTTTATGCATTAAGGATCACAGGGAAATTGGAGCCAATCCCAGCTGACTTCTGGGAAGAGGCAGGGTACACCCATTTATGGCACAGCTGACAATGAGACTACAACCATTCACACTCTCACCTACGGGAAATTCAGAGGAGCCAATTGAATGATCTGACTTGTCTTTTGGAGGAAAACCACACATGCAAACTCCACACAGAAAGGCCCCGCTCGGCCGGCAGCTTCAAACCCAGAACCTTCTCGCTGTGAGGTAACAGTGCTACACACTGCACCACCATGTTATCCATTCCTGATCGTAGTTCTAACATTAATCACTGTACGTTTGGTTTCCGTTAGCAATATGGCTCCCTCCGTCATTATTCAGCAGCTTATATAGGACTTTGTCCAGCATGCTGGATGGTTTTCAGTAAATTTCAGTGTTTTCTCCTAAATATAGTACAACATGTACCAGCAGACATATATATACTCAAACTTGCAAGAACATTGTACCAGGGTTTGCTGAAATGTTTTATTTAAATGGTTTTTTTTTTGGGTTTTATCCCCCTTAAGTTGGAGCTCTGAAAACATTTGGCACAAAAGCATGTAACGGTACATGGTACAAATTGCATCTATTCAATTATTGTATCATCATATGAATAAAAGGCCATTTGGTTTCTAGTAAGTACGAAATACAGCCCCGTATGTGAGAATGAAGAGGCAGAAAGCTGCTCTTGTGCTGGAGAGGTAAAACGAGCCCAATGTGAAGGGCAGCGGGAAGGTGAGAGCGTAATGAGCTATCCACCTGCTAACTCCAGAGACCAGCCACTGCTGACTGATTATAGGTGTGGGATAATTTACCCAACATTTCCAATTTGTTCAGAATGCACTTGGCAATTTGTGGCCCATTTCCTCCTACCCCCACCTCACTTGGAATAGGTTCATAAAGTTTGAAATACACCAAGGTACCACTTTTTGTACATTTTCCATGCTGGTGCATTGCCCAGTTATGTATGAGTTTTAGAGCTACAAAGAAAGCCTTATGGGTCCTTTTGTGGTACGGGGCATTACGGGTACGGCGTTTCAAAAAGCGTTCGACTAATTAATACTCCGTATTCCATAGTACAGATCCAACAAGGTGCATTAAATGGTTTTGGAGTGACATTTTGCTATTAATTCAAAACGATTAAAATGCATAGAATGTTTTTCCCCCCGAAAAAGATCCCATTAACTGAAGAGTTATTTTTAAAGCTAAATAACCATGAGACACAAAGTCCCCAAAGTAGACCCACTACTTTCAAAATGCCAGTGTTGCGTCCAAATTGGGCCAATTATTTCCACAAACCAGCTAACCTTGCTGTGCACAAATGCTTCACCATTTCTCCCCCACAGCTCCCAGGGAGAAGCCGGAAAAAGAGCGGGATGGGATTTTTGGGGGGCGTTTGGCACTTATGCTTCAGGCTAAAAAGCTGCAAAGAAGTCTTTTAAAATTGGTGTTCTTAAGATTTGTAAAATTCAAACAGAAACATGTTTCTTTTATTTCATACCTGCTTGTAGCACTACAGCTACGGTGTCTGTGATGGGGAAAGACCTCATTTTAAACCTTGATCCACTGGACATTGATGCACTCTCTGTTGGCTTTTCTAGGGCTGGAATACCGAAGGGGGATCTTTTAGTTAGAGAAGGTTTTATAGAAGGAAACTAGATTTATCACTTGCTAAGCTAGGACCAATCAGTGAAAAGCTTAAGATTAACTGACCGTGACACGCTGTATTCATATCACAGGATAAAAAAATAAAAAAAACACCCAAAACTGCTGGTGTCTTTTTATAGAGTTCCCAAATTTCCATTCAGGGATCAATAAAGTACGTTTTACAGTACTGTGCAAAATACGTTCAACATGTGCAAAGAAATAATATGAAGCATAAATGAGTTCAAAAGTAATGAAATTAAATCTTTCTACTTAAAGGTAAAGCTAATACAACATGCAGTGAAGTGTAATAAACTAAGCAAAGTCGATATTTGGTGTCACGACCCTTTTCTTTTTCTTTTTTTTTTACCACTTCCAGGTACAATTTATATAGTTTTATAATGAAATGAGCTGTAAGTTCTTCTGAGCATCCTGGAGAATATACTGCTACAGTACTTCTGGAGACGTTGACTGTTGCGATATTTTTATTTTTTTTTTTGCAGGCAAAACCCAGGAGCCTTCACAATGTCTTTATGTCTGAAAAGTGGGCTGTTATGTGATATGTTGCATTCTTTACTGACAAATTTTGACTTAAAGTTACTTTTATTCAACCAGCAAGTTTCTTCTTGATTGGAAATGAGACAGACATCTCCCAGA
>JAQLOM010000032.1:22731674-22742094 GCA_030068315.1 Chrysichthys thysi
GGGTGTAACCCCGCCTCTCGCCCAAAATCAGCTGGGATTGGCTCCAGCTTCCCCCCGCGACCCTGAACAGGATTAAGCAGCAGAAGATGAGTGAGTGAGTTTAGAAGTCACTGAAGGTCACTACACTGAAAGTTAGCACACTGACACTAAAGCTATTCAATTTGTTTCTTTTTCAAACCAAAATGAATCATGAACTATGCTCACATATCCTCAGAGTAGCATGTGTCAGGATATTTTAAAAGACATAGTTCCTATTGAATTGCCTCGGAGCCATGCAGTGTTTGAAATTAAAGCCTATCACGGAGGAGGTTGCTGAATGGAAAGTCCTTCAGATGAGCGAGTAATAGAACTGACTTTGCTGTTGTTTGGTCATGGCCGCTGTGCCCGAGTTTTCATATAGTGCTGTGAGTTTTAAAGCTCTGAAGTGACAAAATATTGCAGTGGGTGGAAATGCCATCATGCGTTGCTTAGCCTTAGTCCTTGTTTTCTGCTTTGGTCTAATACTGCTGGATGTTATTCAGGTGATGACAGCACTACTGGTCAGGTTACTGAGAGTGTACTGTCATGACTGTGCCATATTCCTTCCATTTTTGTAATGAAGGATGTAATGGAGCTCGGCCGGATGTTCTTTTGGCCAGCTTTCTCCTGGATTTGTTTGGGTATGCTTTCTAACAAACTCTAGGGGCTTCCATGAACAGATGTATTTACAAGGAGGTCAGGTGACACTTTATTTGCACACAGATCAACTCCATTCAAGTAATTTAGTGCTTTTATAGCAAGAGGGTGAATACTAACAGAATTACTACTTTTACCTATTTTAATTCTTGACCATTTTGCACTTGACCCAGACACACCCTATTTTGCATAGATCCATGACATACTGTCCAGTCCAGTCAAATCCAGTTCGGTTTCAGGGAGGTCAAGTTCAAGTAAGTCCAGATGTTGTGAAAAGCACTAAAGTTGGCTTCACATTGTACATTCTAGCACCATTGCAACTAATGACAGTTGATGACAAAGTTCTGGCAGGGTTAGAATTTTTTTTTTAGACAAACACTCCTCTAACTGCCACCAGTAAAACGAGCACATACTGTACGATGATGTGAAACTCATAGGACAGCTACAAATATGGTAATAACAAAGAAACCTAAAAGAAGCATGCTAATGGACAGAGCTAATTACGTCAATCACACATCGAAGAACATTGCTATTTACACAACCCTGTTATTTTGTACAAACCCCGAAAGCACTGAATAATGATGGAGAACAATTAACGATAGCCTCATTGTTAGAGCACCTTCATTGTACAACGAGGACACTATTGCACTCTGTGCACATCTTATAAATGTTATAGTCACAGAATTAAATTGTGAAAAGTTTGTGGACACACACAAGTGTGTGACCGTCACACTCATGTGGGTTTTTTCCCCAAACTGTTACCATAAAGTTTCTTTGTAGGCTGTAGCATTACAATTTCTCTTCACTGGAACTGAGAGGTCCAAACCTGTTCCAGCATGAAAATGTCCCTGTGCACAAAGCAAACTCCATGAAGACATGGTTTGCCAAGATTGAAGGTTGAAGAACTTTAGTGATTCGGTCAGGTGTCGACATACGGAACTTTTGGCTAAATCATGATTGTTGGATCATTTAGTACAATGTGACAAGTAATGATCTTGAAAAGGCTGCTGTCATCAAACAGTGCTGATTTTTTCTTTTTTTGGGGGGGGGGGATACTTCTGCATTCCACTTCAGTATTATGAGCTATTTTGTGTACATTCACGACCTTTTCCCAGCTGATTTCACTTTAGTTCAAGGCCGAAAGACTACAAACTGTGGAAAAATTTTAAAGGATTCGACAACTTATTCAAGGCACTGCAAGTCCAATCATATGCGGTGAAAGTGGGCCATGCTTAATAGCTGAAAATAAGTTATCAGTGAACACTCTTTGGACACGATGTTTATTTACACAGGGTAAAATAATTAAAGAACACTAACATCAGAGGAACGGGCTGAGTATTTCCCACATTGATACAGCAGAGTAGGAAATGATTCAGGTTTTCTTCTCCCTTTCCTGATTTTATCCTTGTAAAGATCCGAACTAAAGTTTTATTGTGAAAATGCAGCAGCGTTCACAGAAAACTCCTGCACATTAAGCCATTTTTAAAAAAAAAATAATTTTCCTTTCGGATATTACTTTCCTTCGGTATTAAAACTTGACAAATTGCGTGATAATCATGGCAAAGTGTCCTGCAGCGACTCCAGCGTTAAAGCATTACATCACTGCTTAGCTCTTCGCAATAACAGCTGTGTGAAATCTGTAACCCACAAAAAAAATGTTTCTGAAACATAGGCCATAATACAGGTTTCAATAAGTAAGAATGCATTTCCAGTGCACACATCAGGATGTGTTTAAAAACAAGCTGGAGTAGGATTAGTACAAAATAAAGTCACGCACTATATCACCTGGGGGGGGGGAGGGGGTGCGTTACTTATTAACGTGACTGGATTTTGAGATGGGGGCTCCAAAGAAATCCCCAAATTATATTATGGCTATATATTATGGAAATCCCAAAATGATATTATATCACAAAGTCATAAGTGTGTTTCAACTCTAGAGAAAAAAAAAACCTGGTATATAATTAGTTGACGTGTTACCACCTTTAGAAACTTTCCACAGAACCGATGATGACTGACTCATGGTTTCAGTTCTGGCATCTCATCCTTGTGTTTTTTTTTCTCCGTTCCTCCTTGTTTTCCGAGCATCCTGATCCATCTGGTGTTGTCTACATGCTGCATCACGGATGTCCGCTGGTCCAGAAAGGTCGTGTACGGATGGGTAGGTATTTTAGCTAGGCTAAATGCTGAGGTTAACCACGCTGACATTTTACTGCAATTTCATGGAGCGTTTGGCAGTGAGGAAGCTGTGAGAATCCAGCTCCAATTCTTATCTATGATACACCAAACAAAGCTCTTCTCACACACACACACACACACACACACACACATGCGCACACACCGAATCTCTCCCTGGATTTACCAGCAGCCTTCACACCCTCCTTTTTATGGTTCAGTGAAAGCAACCTCCTCTTTCCCTCCTTCTCACCACATACACACATATGCACACACACACACACACACACCCATCGCAGATGTTAAGTAAGGCTTGTGTAGAAGGTCTGTTGTGGTTGGGTATGGCACAGATAGAGGGGTGGAACTGAAACTTGTTCTTGCATCGTGAAGATTTATGAGCATCTCTTCTTTAACATCACGCCACTTCTGCCCGCCAAATCCCCAACGGCCAGCCTGCAGCAGTCTCCAAAACAGGCTGCTCCATCCAAAACAGGTGACTCATGGACAAGCCTCCAGCCTTAGAAAGACAGAGGAGCAAACAGAATGAAAAGCACGAGCTTCCCAACACACACGCTTACACTCAGCAGAAGAAAAGAAAAGAAAAAGAGTGCACAGAGGGAGAAAGTCTCACGCTTTATACTACATAAATATGAGCTAATAATGCACAACTGAAAGCCTGCATTGATTGCATTGCCCTGCTATTGATTATCGACAGTACAGAGGAGACTTACAGGACATCATGGGGCGAGTAATAAAACTCCACCTATAAATGTCACAACGTGAAGAATAATAGCATGAGGGAGAAAGTTCACAGCTCTCTCAGACTGGGCTACATCTGACTACACGGACAATTAAAAGGCAGGAATTTACAGACATTCTTGGGTGTTCAATACCATGGAAGTAAATGAGAAATCTGTAGCAAAAATATGTCGCTTTTTATTGTGAGCTTGACTTGATATGTTTTATTCCACTTGAGATTTATTGAAACATTATATAGTGCAATAATACCCATTAAAATGCTTTGGAAATGCTGTAAAACGGTTTGGATTGCATTAATAGGGGGCCAAGCACCAACGTTTCATAGGCACCCTACTGGAATCGTATGTTTTCTGTCTTCTTCCCATTCTTGTTCTAGGTTTTTCTTCTTCTTCCACATGGAGGACTATGGCAGCCCGCGGAACACTTCATGTGCTTATTTAAGAAATTTCTAGCACCACCAATAGGCAAATTTGAACCTACATTTACAATGACACCACAACATAATGCCATAGAAAGGTCGTTCCAATGCCCTGATTCGTTGGGTCAGGTCAAGTTGAAAAGATACCCCGTTGTTCCTTTCTGCTGTTCATTTTTTCCCCTGAACATTTTTATGCAATCATCACTAAAATTGGAATACTGCATCTTGAGACATTTCGTAGACTTTTAATATGTGAGAAGATTCATCCATGACTCACAAGCAACTTGATTGAGAAGGTGATTGAGAAGAGCATATCTCAGCACTGGGGTGTATTCAGGATCAAATGTTGTAGCTCAGCTCAGATGGACCACGACCTAAAAGACTCCAAGACGTTTAGGCAAACTTCATGTCGATGGGGCACAATAACGTATAAATTTGTAGAATGGTACATACATTTTGAACTGCTCTACATCAGATCTTGATTCTGCTTTTTCTTGAAAGTGCAGATAATACGGTGTTCCCAGTGGACAGTGTTTGGCCCCCTTAATCACTGCTTGCTGCTGTACTATTGACCCTACATTTATTTTTTCGACAATAGAAAAATCAGAACAAAAAAGAAAAGCCAAATCCAAAACGAAACTTGCTTTCCGATGTATAAAAGTCTGGAAGTTTTATGCACTTTTTTTCTTCTTCATTCATATATTGCAAAACATTGTAGGAATATTAATATTAATAATATTAATAATATGATAAACTTGGGCGGCACGGTGGCTGTGTGGTTAGCACTGTCGCCTCACAGCGAGAAGGTCCTGGGTTCGAGCCCCGGGTTCGGCACGGGTGCCTTTCTGTGCGGAGTTTGCACATTCTCCCCGTGTTCGTGTGGGTTTCTTCTGGGTACTCCGGTTTCCTCCCACAGTCCAAAGACATGCACAGAGTGGATTAGGCTACTTGGCTACTCTAAATTGGCCCTAGGTGTGAATGTGAGTGTGAATGGTTGCTGTCTCCGTGTGTCGCCCTGCGGTGGATTGGTGACCTGCCCAGGGTGTGTCCCGCCTCTCGCTGATGTCAAGTGGGATTGGCGCCAGCTTCCCCCCGCGACCCTGAACAGGATTAAGCGGCAAAAGACAAATATTGTAAACTTGGTTACAGTGACGCAAAATACGTAATTGTATAAACCCAAAAGGTCTCAGATCCTTTGCCTGGCTGTCAATCCAATCACGTTAGTGAACATTTGAAATTAGTACGAATAATAAATACAGGTGACATGCTGTAGATCAGGGGTCACCAACATGGTGCCTGCGGGCACCAGGTCGCCCACAAGGACCACATGAGTCGCCCGTGGGCCTGTTCTAAAAATAGCTCACCGTAGCGCCACTCACCAGTGAGCTGCATCTAATTTTTTTGTTGCTATTTTTTAATCACACTTGCATTGGTGCGAATTTGAAAATGACAATTAAAGGTAAATTGAGCAAATTTGCTATTTCAGAAGTGTGTGTCGAACTGGTAGCCCTTCGCAATAATTGGTACCCAAGAAGTAGCTCTCAGCTTCAAAAAGGTTGATGACCCCTGCTGTAGATGGACAATTTCATACAAATGACGACATAAGACAAGGCACAAATCTAGCTCTATCCCTAACCTTAACAACTCATCGCGTCATGTAAATAGTTAGAATTTGTTAGAAATTGCCACATCAGAAAAAGACATGGCTTCTAATTTCAGCTACAACTACATACTTTAATTCTGAAACATGCATTTACATTTGAACCCAGTTTTTCCCCTTTCTACCACAATTTGCCAGTTATAGATGATTTTTTTATTTAATAATGAACGAAACCTTGCATCATCTAAGCAGCACTTGCTTTACTGCTATAAATAATTGTCCCCGCTTATATATATATTTTTTTCTATTTTCAGATTAATAAACCGGGGGGAAAAAAACTTGTCAGGTTTCAGTGTGTTACTTTCACTCAGGTATTTTTTTGACTGTCTACTTCCCTTTTTAATTAAAATTTTGACACAGTTTCTCACACTTTCACTCAAGTATATATATTTTTAAATCGTATTCTAACACTATAAGATAAAGAACCAAGTAAAAGAACAAAAATTCCTTCATTTTTTTTAAATACATGACGGAATAAAACCAGTTCCTGTCAGTGGAGCGTGACTTTCGTAGTGCACACCGTAATCATGTCATGACACAACGTGTACCTGTAGACAGCTCCAGTGGAGTTAAAAATCCTGAACGCAGGACTGTGGTTCATCCAGAGGGGAAATGCTACAGTCACCCTCCTCAAAGTTTCTCATCAATCCTCTCGGGTTCATCCTTGAGGCCATAGTCACCTTATGGACTGGAGATTGTTTCCCTCCTGTTCTTCTTCTCTACTTTACACACAGCGTGAACTCTGCTGCCTCCAGTCTCCAGGTTCAGACCTTCCAGTGCTCCTAACTGCACCTGATCTGCACAGGATCCCTGTTATCAGCTTCCCCTGGGCTTTCTTTTCCTTTGTTTAAATTCGTCTGTTTCCCTTCATTTTCTCACTCACCACACACACTCCTGCGGTGTCAAACAGATGGAGATTTTCACTTCCTCACATAGTGAAGCCTTTGGCAGGTTTTCTGTGTAAAGAGCCAGGAGGCTACGTCAGAGACGCTCCGCTTGCCCTGACCTGAACTTCATAAATTTCACGATTGTCTTTATTGCCATCAAACTCATTACACTTCTCATTATAGTGCTGGCCAGCCATGTCATAGGCAACATTAAAGTGATCGATGGGATCAGAAATAGATTAAAGAGAGGAAAGTGGAGGAAGGATATTTCTCAGATTTCCTTTTTCCGTGCTTTCAGGCTCTCCGAAATGTGCGAGCCATACTGTCAGAACAAAGAATGGAGTTCACACTGCACAAATATGCCTTAGATATCAGAACACTGAAGTTGAAAAGGTCATTTTGTGTGAATGATAACAGAAAACAATATTTAAAGAATAAAACATGATGGGACATGCTGTTACAGGGAAGTAATCAACGTCAGAGTGGCGTGACACGCAGTTATTTTTTACCTCAACCAAGTGGATCATTTTCCTCTAACAGCCAGCACTTTAGTGTTTAATACCCCTTATACCAGAACAATTTACCATTGGAATTTATTATTATTTTAAATATATTAATAATACTCCCCCCACCCCACCCCACCATTCATAGCTACGTTTTTATTGCGGGACGTCCGCTATAGCACTTATGTATGTTAGCACAGCTCTAAACGGTCATCATTTCACCAGCTTATTTTTCTCCTCTCTCTCAAGAGAAAAAAAAAGTTTGTTATTTAAGAGAGAAAAGTGCAAAAAAATGGCAAACTTCCCAGTACTGAGGATTCTTCCAAGCTACTGACAACAGAAAATCTTCTTCCAGAAAACGTCACCTTAATGTCAGTGTTGGTGTAGACCATGTGAAGTGTTTGCCGTACCAGTCCCTGTGTAAGCTACGGAAATGATGACGTATTAGAATGAGTGCATTAAATACCCGTGAGTTGAATTTCAGCTGGACCTACTGTGAGAGAAATTTAATCAGCACCTTCTTTTTTTTTTTTTTTTTTGGCCTTTTTGCCTTTATTTTTGGATAGGACAGTAGAGATTTTGACAGGAAGTGAGTGGGAGAGAGATACAGGGAAGGATCAGGAAATGACCACGGGTCGGAATCGAACCCGGGTCCCCGGATTTGTAGTATGGTGCCCTTGCCCGCTGCGCCACGGCCGGGGCCTAATCAGCACCTTCTGACCAATCAGAGTGGGAAACTCAATAGTGTTGCTCTTAAGCAAGACTCTTACCGGTCAGTGCTTATCCATGGGGTGGATTTAACGGCTCAATAAACGTGCACACTTGGGCGTCATGTAAACAAGAGGAAGAAACAGCCTTCTGTTTTATTTTGTCTAAATTTGATATGTACAGAGAAAGCTGTGTACAATTTCATACAGTATGTATAAAGACTAGTCAAAAATGTAATTGCACTGTGCTTACATGTGTGTTACACCATGGACACCATGTTACCTCAGGAAAATACAGACAATGCAAAAAAAAAAAAAAAAAAAAAAAAAAAAAAAAATACACAATTACTCTCGTTTTTTTTTTCTTTTGAAGACCTAAAGATGTTTTGCGGTGGAAAGATGTTATTACACAAAAATAGTAGAATAATTGCTAAAATATCTGCTTTCCATGACATCTTCTGTAATACAAAATATCCCTCCTTTAACAGGCACTTAAACATTTCCATCGCCAACAAATTCTCCGTTAATTCAATGCACAAAATACAAAACGTGAAATAAAGCAGCCAAAAAAACCCTGCTGCTGTTATCAAAAGTTAATTTCCCACCCATTAGAGATCACAGGACCAAACACACACTGCACCGTACCGGTTAGCGACGTGAGTCATTGTTTCGTACATTTTAGCTTTGCTTTTTTGGGAGAGACAAAGCGAATGAGAGAGGAAGGAAGAAAGTCTTTAAGCTGCCAGAGTTTAGTTCATTAGGAGTGGGTGAAATGACAAAAATCTCACATCAACAACACAGGATGTTTCCACGAGCCACGCAAAGCATTACAATGTTTGGATTTGAACTGGTTAAGGATTTTGTCCTCACAGAGTCGGATGCGTCATTGATTAGCCAGTCGCTGTATCAGACAGAATAATCAAACAAACTCCTGTGCTTCACCGGCTTCCTGAGACGTAACTCATTTTATGCAAATGATATCAAAACTCACATTTTAATCACCTTCAGCAGGGAAGTACTGACGGCATGTAATTAGGAGGGATTGGTTGTCAAATATGGCTAAAAATGGTGTCTTAGACTTTCTGCAACTGCTCGAGTGATTGGTGTGTACCAGTGTCATGGATGCATTCACACATGCATACCTCTCAGGATATTATTTATTGCTGCATTCGATTAAAACTGACCTGAACTCCTACTCGTAAAAACTTAACCCCAAGTTCAGGAAGTGACGTCATGTCAACACCACAGCATGAGCCGGAAACAAACGAGCACTTGGTGAATTTAAATAAGTTTATACTTGTATTTGTCATAGACCGTTTGACTGTCTGACTATACAGTGTGCTTTTTCAGAAGGTAACTGTAAATCCCTTATCACAGTTAGCGGGCTAGCTTGTTGCTGACAAAAGATGAGCAGGGAGGCGTCCACTTTACAGGTGAAAATAACCTAATTGCGTTTCCACATCCGAACGTAAATCGAACGCAGCATTATTAACAACCAGGTCTATGCATCCATTATTACTTTTATAAGGAATGCTATACAAAAAAAAGTCAGATTAAAAATAAAGCAATCGCCAATCAGGTACTTTGTGACCTTTTTAACTACTGATGATGACGCCCACTATACTCACAGAAAAGTGCACCGCCATATCGACCGGCAAAGAACACACGAACAGCTTCAGGGGGAAAAAAAAACAACCAAAAAACAAAACAAAAAAACAACTTAATCATGTATTACAGCGATGAAGCGATGGCTGGTGGAGTAAACGATGAGCTGAAATCAGGCTGTAAAGATCAGAATACTGGTTTGAGCATTATACAGGGAGTGTGTACGTGATAACACGCTCGGTCAACAGAACCACATTAGACTGGCAAGAGACCAAGAACCCCAACTACACAATATAACACAGGTGGAGTCTAAAGGAGTTTCTTATAATATTGCATTGTTGCAGCCCAAATCCCATCACATAAATGATCTCCAAAGAAACCAGAATGCACGGGAGAAGATGATCCAAAGCTTTAAGAGCAGGCAGACTGGTGGACAGGAAGTGTGATCGATGGCCAAAAGGAGTTACAGGCTTGGTCTCCATCATCTCTTCTCTTTTCATCTCAGAAATGTACAGATGGGTGACGAATCAAAGGAAAATCTGGTGGAGCTGTAGTGTTGCGGGGACATTTTTGCTGTGGTCAATATGTCCCATTTTGAAGAAAGTGTCACTGCAAATCAGCACAAAGTTCTTTTGAGTGATTATCATTATTCTATCTGATGGAAGTGTTGTCCTCCAGGGTAAGAAGGCCCATTTGAATGGTTTGATGCAGACCAAAATCAAATGCTAGTCACTAGATCTCAACCCAAGTGAACCACTGTGGGAGATTTTTGAACTGATGTTAGGCTGAGACCATCATCAAAACCCCAGCTGAGGAAATAACTTTTGGAAGAACAGTATTCATCGCTTCAGTAGAGCTCCACAGACTTGTAAAATTGATGCCAAGGAGTTTGGAGGTTGTTCCAGTGGCTCAAGGTGGCCCAACTCTTTACTAAAGCACAGTAGGTTGGGTTTGTGTTGAACGTCACCTAAATGTATAGACACTGACAGCTATCTCAGAACTTTTTTTTTGTTGCTGTGTTGAGGTTTAAAAAA
>JAQLOM010000032.1:22750194-22777240 GCA_030068315.1 Chrysichthys thysi
CACACACACACACACACACACACAGAAAGACTGTTCTGTAGAAGAGTGTTAAGTTACAGGACAAGAATGTGACTGAGGGAGGACGTCTGGATGAAGGGTGGAATTGAGGTAATGGGTGTGTGTGTGTGTGGGCTCAAGGGGAGTGAGACTGTGACATCGTAGTAAATAGATCTTGCAGAGATGGAGCGTGCGAGTGCGAGATTGTGCATGTTTTCTTACCGTGGTAAGGAGTTATACTGTCTCTGTGATTGTGTAAAGGCATCTCGGTCATCTTGTTTCTGTTTCTGCATCTGGACGTCGACAGAAACCGAATGCCGTCCTGTCTGACTGTAACCCCCAGCATTCGCCTGCAGAAAACACACACACACACACACACACACAATTATTATTTACTGAAGCTGAAGTTGTATTACACAAGCAACATACACTAGGGTATCACCATGTGAACTTAGACCCATCATTACACACACAGGTTGCACAGTGCTCTACAGTCCCTGGTTCTGTCCTGAGCTTGTGTTACGGTCTGTCTGGTGTTGCCCATGTTCTCCCCATGTCTAGATGGGTTTCCTCTGGATTTCCTCTCACCTCCAAAAATAAAAAACCCAAAACATTCCAGTAGGGAGACTGGCTGTACTCCCTGGGTGTGAAAGAGTGTACCTGCTGCCCTGTGAAAGCCTAGCGTCCTAACCAGGGTGTGTTCCCACCTCAGAAGAGCTCTGCTGTGGTTCTGCCCAGGATATAAACGAATGTATAAACTACATTTATTAGCAAAATCATACATGAAAGCGAAGCCTTATTATGGTTTCTCTTTAGTCACTTTAGAATGAGTTCCTGTAGGAGGTTAATATACACTCACATCAGCCATTGTAGTGTGCTATTCTGGCTAGGCAGACTTCAGATGGTACTAGAGCTTTTGATCATCTCGGTTAATAAACAGTACCAAGAAGTAGATACTTTCACAAAAAATGGCCATTTAGATGTCAGTACCAACCTCCAATTGCATATTGTTCTTATCGAGAGCTGCCAATCATGCAAGAAAATCGTGTTTACTCACAACTATCCACTGAAAATTGCTCAAAAGTTTATTTTCCTGTTAGAAACCAGCACATAAAAGTAAAACTTCTAAAATATTCTTCCCATCTATAATGTAGAGACAGTATAATAGACTTATAATAATCCTATGATGTCCCCCATTGCTGTAAGATTCCTATAGGAGGTCTATAGATATGTGTAGTATTACCGTAAGATCACTATGATATTTTCACATAGCAATCCTATAATATCGCTATAATATAGTTCTTTTTCATAATGGGTGTAACCAGTTAAGTGTTCAATAAATATCCGAGTCAGATGAACTGAGCTGGAAGTCTGAGGCTAGTAGTTTGCTCGCACGGCCTTATGTCAGCAGCTGGAGGCTTGTTAGGATGCTCTCTCAGATCAATAGCAAAGAAAGCTCGTCCGAGATATTAGCATAGAGTCTACCACTCCTCCTTTTGGCTGTTCCCTTCAGGGGTCGCCACAGCCAATCATCTGTCCACACCAATCCATCTCACACCAACTAACGTCATGTCCTCTTTCACCACATCCATAAATATGCTCTTTGGTCTTCCTCTAGGTCTCCTGCCTGGTGGTTCCAACCTCAGCATCCTTCTACCGATATACTCCCTATCCCTCCTCTGTACATGTCCAAACCATCTCAGTCTGGCCTCTCAAACTTTATCCCCAAAACATCTACCATGCGCTGTATCTCTGATGTCCTCATTTCTGATCCTATCCATTCTCGTCACTCCCAAAGAGAACCTCAGGATGGAAAATCTCTGCCACCTCGAGCTCGTTCTCTTGACTTTTCCTCAGCTCCACTGTCTCTAGGCCATACAACTTGCTGGTCTCACCACCGTCTTGTACACCTTTCCTTTCATTCTTGCTGATACTCTCTTATCACACAACAAAACCCCTGACACTTTTATCCACCCGTTCCA
Source organism: Chrysichthys thysi (assembly GCA_030068315.1). NCBI lineage: Eukaryota > Metazoa > Chordata > Actinopteri > Siluriformes > Claroteidae > Chrysichthys > Chrysichthys thysi. Next base: position 22,752,174 of record JAQLOM010000032.1, read on the forward strand.
ACCTGCTTGCGCACGCTTCTTCACTTCTTTTCCACACTCTCCATCGCTCTGGATTGTTGACCCCAAGTACTTAAAATCCTCCACCTTCTTTATCTCTCCTCCCTGTAAACTCCCCGTTACACTTGCTTCCCTCTCATCCACACACATGTACTCTGTCTTGCTGCGCCTAACCTTCATCCCTCTCCTTTCCAGAGCATACCTCCACCTCTCTAGATTTTCCTCCACCTGTTTCCTGCTCTCACTACAGATCACAATGTCATCTGCAAACATCATAGTCCATGGAGATTCCTGTCTAACCTCATCTGTCAGTCTGTCCATCACCATAGCGAACAAGAAGGGACCAGAGGCTGATCCTTGATGCAGTCCCACCGCCACCTTGAACTCTTCTGTCACACACATGAAGTTTACATGTTCTCCCCGTGTCCGCATGGGTTTTCTCCGGGTACTCAGGTTTCCTCCCACAGTCCAAAGACATGCACATTAGGTGGATTGGCTGCTCTAAATTGCCCACGGGTGTGAATGTGCCATGTGTGCCGCTGAGAAGTCCTGGCCAGTGCTCGGTGTAAATTACGATCATGGAAGCTAGGAATGTTGGAAGCATCTCCTAGCCAGCTATTGCCGCCCTGTGGCTGGCAGACAGCGTTGATGATGACGATGAACAGGTTAGAATGAAATTAGCAAAGAAATTCCATGGCAACCGAAGAGCTCACACACCATTAGTCGCTCCCTTACTCCAGTCATACGTGGACTTCGCCCCTGTGTATATTCCTAACCCCTGACCTTAAGCCTGTATGTATGACTCTTAGTCATGTAAATGCCTGTTCCTGAGTGGTTAGGATTAGCATGCCATGGAAGAAGCCTGCTCTAATGAGTAACACTGTTATCGCATGTCAGCATAATTATCTGTTTGTGCCTGGGCTAGTGTCGGCTAGCCCACACATCTGAAGCTAATACTGCACTAATGTTTGGTAGAGGAGGGAAAAAAGATGTCAGACCAAGAAAAAGAGTCTATAATGTTCTCTGAAAAAGGTCTTTGTCTTTAACACACAGCTGTAAAAACAGAAGAATTAAAGTCCTCAGTGGAGTCGTTTCCATTAAAACACAGGGAAATGAGGCAATTATATGTGTGCCTAATGAACGCAGGGGTACAGACCTCCTCTAGAAAAGAAAAAAAAGCATGGCCGCAAGACAAAGCAACTGCTATCAGGCTAAGTAAAAGATTCCAGTGAAGAAATAGCCACAGAAATGCCATTTTTAACTGGGATCTGAAGAAAGAACTCTCTCCCAATCTTACAGCCCGAGGACAGAAACTAGACGAAAGTGTGAGGGTGTGAATTAGCCTTAATTTCTGTGCATGATTGTGCGTGCATTCCCCGTCAGTCACGAGAGACTCTGCCATGTGGATGTTTTCTGATACATGCCTCCAGGGAGTGATCAGTTGGAGTACATAACTGTATTAGCGAGGACAAAATCTGATTATTCCTTCTTCATGTGAAATACAATGCTTTCTAAAACCCAGCCTTTTCCCAAAGCGCACTAAAAGCGGCACATGCCGTCTCTTATTTTCAAGCCAAAAGAAAAGCACGTCAAGCTTCCTCCCACCACTTTCTTTCTATTTAAATTCTTTTCTATCTTTAAAGATAAAGAAAACATCACAATACAACTAGTCCCATCTGTTCAAACATGAGCGCTCGCTGTCAGACAAAGCTGTAATTGTGAAAAATTGTTTGCAGCAGTTCAAAACAGGAACGCACGGAAGAGACGGAGTAAAAAAAAAAAAAAAAAAAAGTTGAGTGGTAGCCAAGCACAGGATAATAGTTATGATTACCATGTGGGGCAACCCAAAGACTTTCATATCAAAGCGGGGTCAGCAAGCTGGGTGGATGAGGAGCATGACCTGCACACATGCCAACTCCCTTTCCACATCATAATACCATCTTTTCTCTGTTTACACAATGACTGCGAAAGATTTCTCCTGTATACGCAAACACACAGAGAGCGGTGTGCGCTAATGCTCCTGTCTGAGCAAAGACGAAATAAAAAAGACATTCTGAAAGAGAAATATGGAAGTAGAGAAGATCATATTTTAGTACTAGTTGGAATAGGCATCAGATTTCAGCTACTGTAGTGCGCTAGCATGGCCTGGCTAATATAAGCTAAGGGCTGTGCTCAGAGATGGGAGGCCACCATATCCCTCCGCCAGCGACTACGTATCCACCGCAAAGATAACGTGTATTAAAATCATCTGTTTATTTCATTTAGGTTTATTTTTCTATAATTAAGGTTATTTTAATATTATTCTATGTTTTATTGCCACACATAAACCCATAATACACTTTAAAAACATGTTTTTGAGGACTGAAACACATTAATTGTATTTTCATTCATTTCAATGGGAAAAACTGATTCGGGTCGCGAAAAAATCGGGTCACAAACAGAGTCTTGGGATGACTCAAGTTCGTGACCAGAGGTTCCACTGTACTTGGAAACTCAAAATTATAACCCTAGTGTATTATTGGAGTATATTAAAAGACTTTATATTACACTTTTTCAGTAGTTACCATATATGACCAGTATAGGGTAAAAATCGTCCAAAAACTTTTATATATAAAAAAAAAAAATGATCTAAAAATATAGAAGAAAAACCACATATAAGCTTAAAAGAACTCTTATTTAGGATGGGAGAAATCCATGTGCTTCTATGACCTAACGGAGAGGCATGGCGGACGTGTTGATGTCTGTTGAAGTTACCAAATATGGTTCTTCATCCAGTGTAGTGTTAAGGTGTGTTTCCCTGCTTAAATATCCACAAATATCTGAACTAAATCAATGACCTAGGTCGCCAGCTTTGAATATGGCCCACACTGCTCTCGTATTCACCTCGCTAACAACAAATAACACAGATGATTTTATACAACGCTAGAACTAGAGATTTCTCCTTTACAGACAGACATATGGAATGGATTCGACCATTAATGCACCTGATTGTGGAGACACAGAACAAAAAGAGCAAATAGAGAGATTGTAAAAACTGACAGTGGTATAGTTTAAAGTTTAACATGGCGCATAAGGCTATCGGCCTGGAGCTGTCTATAATACGTACAGGATTGAAAACGACAGAAATAAAAATGAGCCAGAGTAAGAGTAAGAAAGGGGCAGGGAGGGGAAATGACAGGGAGAGAGAATGAGAGAGATGGGGAGAGAAAGAGGAATGAAGTGTGAGAGAGAAAACCTGACAGAGGAGCCGTGGAAGACCCCTCATGGTGATAACTCGGCCAGTAAGCCTTCCCGCAGGCCCCATTTCACCAATTTATTAAGTGTAGCTTGACTCCATTTGCTGTAATGTCCATGCAGCTCAGTATGCAGGGCCTCAGCTCGCTGGAGGTGTAGGACGGCATTCAGCTGTCAGTCTGCCTCTGCGCTACACGCGGCAGATTCACACGTCCTCTCTCCAGCTGTCTAAGAATACTAAAAGCCCTCACATTTCTCACAAGCCCTTCATTGCATGGAAAAACATACAGTATTACACTTCTGGAATTAAAAGCTTGTTGTCCTTGGAGGCCATAATGGCTCCTGAGACGTCATGATTAACGTGCTGTGAGTGGCTAAGAGGAGCAGCGCAGGGGTCAAATATTCTGCTGTTCATTACAAAGTGATGGATAAATGGTCTGAGATGCACACAGAACTCAGTGTCTGCACCTACTGCTTGGTGGGTAAGTTACTCGGTGTGTTGCATGGAGAGGAAAGGCTAATAGCGAGCTTGACTTTGGTGAGGCTTTAATGTTCAGTTCTGGATTTATTATTTTGTCCTGTGTATTGATAAGGAGTTTATGCCAGAGCACTGGTGAAAAATCCTTAAAGACAGAAAACAAACTTCACTGACTTTCAGTAGTGATGTGCAGAAAACACGCCACACGGAAAAGCAAAACCTTTACCGCATCGTTTGACCTCGCTCACTCATTCACTCACCTTCTGACGTTTAAACCTTGTCAGGGTCATGGGGGGAAGCTGGAGCCAATCCCAGCTGATTTCGGGCGAGAGTACAACCTGGGCAGGTCTCCAGTCCAGCGCAGGGCGACACACAGAGACAGACAACCATTCATACTCACATTCACACCTACGGCCAATTTAGAGTAACCAATCACAGCCACATCCCCTCTGTGCATGTCTTTGGACTGTGGGAGGAAACCAAAGTTCCTGGAGGAAACCCACGCGGACATGGGGAGAACATGCAAACTCCATACAGAAAGGGCCCAGGTCGGCCCCGGGATCGAACCCAGGACCTTCTTGCTGTGATACGACAGTGCTATCCCCGATAATCTATTTTGACATTTCAGACTGGGCAAACTTACTTAACAGTTACCCCACTTTAACTCAGTTAACTCAGTTTCTCTACACATTAGCAACATGGCACTAATAGCAATGAACTAATGGACCCAGGTCGACCCCCTGGGGATCGAACCCAGGACCTTCTTGCTGTGAGGCAACAGTAGTAACCACATCGCACAGCGGTGCTGAAAAATTTTTTTTACTTTTCCCCCAGTGCTGAATATTTTGTGCGTAGATTTGGGCCGTGGCTTTGACTTTGCCCCAGTAGAAACTGTTGAGGCGGTGTTATCTTTACATGATGCGGCAGAACGAGTGGAAGCTTGACGGGTTTCTCCCCTTGTAGACGGCCCTGCAGTGTCAGTTTCAAGATCGCTAGAAGCCCTTTCAGTTTCAGTTTCACTCTCGCTATCCATCTCCGCATCATCAAAATCATTGTCAGACAGGTCAGATATCTCATCCAGCACTAATTTCAGAACCTCCTCCTTGCTAAACTTTCCTTTCCGCAGCATTTTTACTGCATATCGTCATATAGCTTGTCAACAACATGCTCCAGATGGTACTCTGACACACAACAGTGACAGTATATTACTAAAAATTACCTCGCGTGTCGCCGCCTAGCGAGTACAACTGAACTATTTAATTTTATTGACTTTTCTCGACGTGTATGCATGGCTGTAGCACCAAAGCCCTACATGTCGACTTTAGTCAACTCCCGCACCGAAAGAGTTAAGAAATGAAATGCTGAATCTATGGGAGTAATGAATGCAGTCCGTGTGTAAAAGTAATCCACACTGAAACTATTTTTAAGGCAGAAAACTTCATACTGAATCCTGAGGTAATTTAGAGTTAGGCAGATGACATTATAGGAAACCTTTTTTTTTTTTTTTAAATTTCATGTGGCGTATACTAGCATGAACAATGAAACAACAGACTTCAACAAATAAGTTGTCTGAGGCTCAGAAAAATTCGCAGAAAAATGTGGTTAGTTTTAAAATTGGGAATTATCCCAATCAGCGCAAACGAGACTTTAATAAACATTTGAACAAAGGTGGGAGATGTGTCTGGAATTTGACCTGAAGTGAGAAAAAGATGACGTACAGATGCTTACCAACTCTAACCAGAACGTTCGAATCTTTACACATAACACTCGTCATTACACACTTACACGTGAAGAGCTTGCCAGAGAAATGCATCCATCCACTTCCTGGCAAAAGCCTGATCCCCACTGGCTAACACAGGAAAGGGGAGACTTTAGAAAGAGTTTGTGTTTCATGTTAAACATCTGGACACCACAAAACCCTGGACGTAAACTATAGGCTGTGATTGTGCGTGGAAGGAAAAACAAAGCAGATCTAATTGCCTGAGCTCTGGAACAGGTTTCAGGCAAGCATCTGGCAGCACACAGATGATCCTCTCCCTATGATTTGCACTTATTGTTATGTCCAGATAAAGGAGGTGAAAATCAAGCCTTCAGGGTTTGGAGCAAAGGCAATAAAGAACATGCCTTGACACATGTCTGAGCACTAACGGAGAAACAGGGTTTCAGGAATCCAAATACTACAGCCTCAGAAGCTTTTTATGCATAAAAAACACAATCACGAAACTATGCACAGAATAAAACATGACACAGTGCACTGTTACAGGAAAATAATCAGCAGTCAGGTAAAATGATGTGGCCCCATGGGAAGACTTATTTTACCATGACCACAGATTCTGGGTGTTTTATTTTTTATACCTATATTCTAATACCACAACTGTCCCTCCCTCACCTCACCGTCCGGCCCCTCTTTTTTGCTCTCGTGAAGTTAATACAACAAAAAAAAATCCAGCTCGTCGTGTTACAGCAAAACCACAAAGTCCAGCCATCTTTCCTGAAGACAGACCCGAGCCAGAAAACTTACAAAGCTCCGACACTGGAGACTCCTTCCCTAAATATGAAATAACCGACTATTCACAGGAAACTTCACCGTCATCATACATCATAAAAATCCGTGTGCAAGTTCTTAACAGTTATTATAAACCCTGCATCCAGAACTACGGTCGGAGCTGCTGTTCTAGAAAATTAACCAACACCAATCAGAATCGAGCATTCAGCAGCACTGTGGCTTGAGCCACAAATGTGGTTGTTATTGGGGGTGTGGCTCAAATGACATAAATCTCAGGGTAGAACCTGCTGTGTTGACAAAAACTGTCACATGGACAGGTGATGGTGCCGGCAAACTAGTGGCTTTGACAAAAAAGCTACATCTTACCTCTACCTTCCAACTACCTCAACATACATCCAGGAACTGTGATGACGACCCTGGATTGCTGCCACCATGAGCGCTTCTGCTACAATGGCTAAGGACTTAAATTTCCACAGACTGTCTTGCACTCAAATCTCGCTCTGTATTCAGTTAAACACAGCAGAGTTTACAGTGATTCTGGTGCTACACAACTGGACCTTTGGACCATATAACACATGGTCATCAATGTGAGTTAGTTGTAATGGCTCTATCTGGTGTCACCCAAATAAGGACGGTTCCCTTTGGAGTCTGGGTCCTCTCAAGGTTTCTTCCTCCTGTCGTCTCAGGGAGTTTTTCCTTGACACCGTCGCCACAGGCTTGCTCATTAGGGATATATCAAGATGTATAGATACTTATTGATATGTTTTTCGGATAATAAGCTTTTAATCGGACTCTATAGACTATGGAACTGCTTTGCGACAATGTCCATTGTTAAAAGTGCCTCACAAATAAAATAAAATTGAATCAAATCGGATCTTCATGCCGAAGGCTGGGATCATGGAATAAAGTTAAATATGGGGGGGGCAGGGGAGAGAACATTTTAAGGTCATGGAAATGAGTAATCACATAATGGTCATGAAATCCCGGAGTCCGCATTGAGAAATGGGACTGTTTGACAGTGTATATGTTTATTGCGTTATTTTCTAGGACGATGCATGTCAGGAGATGTGGAGGTCATACTTTCTCAGGAGTGATTAACATTGACTTGGCTCTTAAGTTTTGGAGTCTGCATCACCTCATGGCTGCATTTCAAAGGCAATAAATCATCACTGGGGAGGATTTTCCTATGCCAAGTGCATTTAAAGGGAATGTTTAAATGATGTAGATCATTTCACAACCCCCGTTCACATCCCAGGCCTGACGCTGTCCTCACGCCAAGTGTTAAGTCCTCAGTGGCTGCTGCTATGACTTTCAGTATTTATTCACCGAACCCTTAATCAGTAACAACAGCACTACGCGTACATTTCGCTTGAACGTTTTTTGTTCCTCTATGGAATTACGTAAGCACTGGGTCTTTCCTGGTCCAGTTCAATGTGCTTCAGTGTGCTGAGAACTTACTGCAGTGTAGTGGTCCTCAAAGCGGGGCCCATGAAGCATAGCCAAGAGGACCGTGGATACATGTACTTTTTAAAATGTACAACCAGCATTATTAAGGTTTATTATATTTACATACATTTAGTTGCTCGAATTATTAGCACGCTTGACTGATCTCTTTAAGTGAACAGCTTTAAGCCAAACCCTCGAAATAGGCTTTAAATAATATCAACCTAATTCCTTTAAACAGTTCAGGAATAAAAAGCTCTTTGGCACCAATAAAGAGGCAGAATGTTAAATAACGAGTTTAATCTTTGAACAGATGGATTAGGTTCATAAAATAAATCTGTTCTGAGGTGGTCCGTGGAAATTTTCCTACGGCACAAATATTGAGAACCCCTGCTACGCGTTGTTGCCCCGTACTTAGAACTGAAACGTGTTGACAATGGACCATTAGAAAATCTGCTCTTTGTTGTTTGGGTTATTTGCTTTCAAACAGAGTTATGAATCGTCCCAAAGCGGCTTGTTACCTTGTTATGACAGTTTTATGACACTATCCTGTCAGGCTTTTGACAGTATGCTTTGACAGTGACGCATTAAACTAAGCCCGTCTCCCACATCCCCTTCTTTCTCTCTGTATTTGTCTCTCTCTCTCTCACTGTATTTTAAAACCTTCAGTGGGCCTCCAGTTAATACAGACCGCTGTTTAGCCTCTAAATCATTAATACTGTGTGTGTGGGGGGGGGGGGATATTTAGGGCTAAGAGACTCTATTTTTGCACTAGTTGAAATTTTGAGTACAGACAGAATGCTAGAGTGTGAAGCTCTACAACATTCAACACACACTCACACACACACACACACACACACACACGCACACACGCACACACGCACACGCACACGCACACACACACGCACACGCACACACACGCACACACGCGCACACACGCAAGCCCACACACAGATAAACAATCCTCTCAGTGATTATTTGACATGACTGTTTAAAGTTGTAATAACTGTTTACAACAGGCATCAATATTTCACAAAGCTGTCCACACTCCACCGGCTAGAAACAACCTTTTTTTTTTTTTCTTTTTAATATAACAGCATAACAGAGTGATGCTCATATCCCAGCACTTCAGTGCTTCTGTAATTCACCAGCCTGTTACATAACCGATGGCGCAGAAGTGGTGTACATTACAATCAGAAAAGTTGCTTTACGTCCAAAAACTGACTGCCGGAGACGCCTGCGATCACTCCGAGTGGCGGGATCGAACGCCTCACTTCCCCTCTCATCACCTGAAACCCATGTTGCGCGGAATGAGCCGTCAAAGCCCCAAGCCGCTAATAAAGCTGAACTCGGGGGAGAACCTAGATTTTATTACCTAGATTTTATTACTGCTTCATGGATACCTCCAGACTTACAACTTCCGAAACATGCACAAGCTATTGGATGTCTTCAGGGCCTGATCGTCTCGTGTGTGTGTAAATCCACATAGCGCAAAAAAAGCGTTTTTCGTCCACTTAATATTAACACTTTTCCACTAGACAGAAAAATACGGCACGGTATAGTTATAAATTCAGGTCCAGGACGATCACATAAAGGATAGAAATTGTTCTGGGGTGGGTGTGACTAGTAGCAATGATGCTCAACATTTTAATCAGGGATTTTAACTGTATGTTTCTACGCGTTCTCACAGGGTCTATTATAGAATATAACAAGGTCTCAACGACAGAGACAAAAATACAATGAGACATTTTTTTCCCTTTGGCTGAGCTACAAACAGCATACTCCTGGGCCATAGAAGGTTTGCACCAATATGCTGTACCGGGTGTAGTGAATATGTATAGTGTAATGAAAGCCATTTGAGGATCTTACACCACTTTATGAGGCTTATGGCAAATTACACACAATATCAGCAACCAAAACCAAGAACAAATGTATTACAAAACAAACTGTATGAAAGAATGACACTACTGTGACTAGGTTTAAAGAAACGGCCGTTAAGGCGATTCTAAAAACCCAGTCTGGACATTTTTGCCTCCAAAACCTCTGAGGGAACTCTTTCTTTCATCACTTCATCAGCTTCCTATTTACACAATATAAAAAGGACCAGAGCTTCTGTGTGGAGACTCATAGTTTGACTAAAGATCTGTACCTTGTTATTCTGGAAAGCCTCATCGTGCATGACCCTGACTAGCCCTTTGTGACTTACACCTTTTGCCTATTTCCGGGATGTCTGAAGACGCCTCCTTTATTTGTTTTGGATTCTGATTTGTTTCACTCTGTTAACCTTCATGACTATTCTCTGGATTGTGTTTCGGATTAGTTTGCCCTTTTGATGTTTTCTCTGTTGGTTTTGACCCTGGACTGGTTTTGAAATGTGTGAATAAACTGTTAGCAAATAGATCCTTGCTCCGAGCTTGAGCTCTCAGTGTAACAGTAACATAATAGCATCTGGCTAGACTGTTAGCTAATGTAAACATTTAGACCAGGGGTGGGCAACCCGAGCCGTGGAGGGCCGGTGTGGGTGCGGGTTTTTGGGATGACCTCTCAAATAGCCAATAATAAAGCAGTTTAGAGCTGTGGGAGGAGTCTTTTTGAATTGCTACTAGAAAGGTCATGCCAAAAACCTGCACCCACACCTGCCCTCCATGGCTCGGCTTGTCCACCCCTGATTTAGACTAAGAAACAAATAAGTGTATGAGCTTTTAGCACACATTGTTGAGACCCTAAACAAAAAAGTAAAGCAAACCAAAAGTCGTCAGCCATCTTTTCACAGCTGTTAGATGCGCTGTTCGGTCCACGCGTCAGACCTAAAATACATTCATTGAGCCTGGCTCGTATCTTCACTTAGGTCTCACTAAATGTAATTGTGAGATGACTTTACTTATAGCAGCAGAGCTGTCTATAAGTGCGTGAGCCAGCTTTGTGCTGGAATTTTCTCAATTTTGTCAGCGTTTCCACATACCAGCGTTCAGAAAACATTCAGCATCATCCGTGCACACTACACACACACGGTACATGTGTGTAACGTAGGAAGCTGTGGGAATCAAAATGTAGAACAGGAGCTGGAGCTATAGTTAATTCAATTCAATTTTATTTGTATAGCGCTTTTAACAACAGACACAGTCGCAAAGCAGCTTTACAATACATAAAGTCCAATTAAAGGCTTATTAATTAAGAAACATATCCATAAGTGTATGTGTGTGTGTGTATATATATATATATATATATATATATATATCCCTAGTTAACCATGAAGCGTGTTATATGCAAACAAAGCTGGATGCCAAATGAAAAATAATGATTTGCAAAGTTAACAGAATGTTATTTGTCTACTTGTCTGCTGAGCAACTATGAAAAAAAAATCATTCAGGTGATTTTTTTTAGCCAATCAGTAGTGAGCACCATTTCCAGCCCTGTCCACATTTCACCCAAACAGCCTTTGCTCTATCAGAGAGACGGAGCAGCAGAAAACACACACTGGTTTGCTTCTCTGATGTCGTCGTCTAGATAATGACGAGTCCAGTCTGATTCTGATTTCTGCGATGCTGCACCTGCTAGCTGGTTACTCGGTTAAGAAATAAAAATCATGGAATGACCACGCAGGCCGATATTCGTAGAAGAAATGATATGTAATATCCCATAAAGAAATTCCACTCAAACACTGTCACTGCTTTAATCACGTGTCACTGATATGATGAGGGAAATTCATTTCGAGCTCCTCCACACATTCCTCATAAATATGCGCGCTTTTGTGCGAAGCTGAAAAAGAAATGATTAAGTCTACTTTCTTTCTTTCCTTTTTATTTTTTTTTTTTTGAGACGCACTGCATGAAAGAGACACCTTTGAAATAATCAGTCCCTGTTGAACTATTTAGGAATTCAAGTCTATGAAGGAACATGTGTCCGAGACAGGAGGGTCAGTGAGCCGACCCCTAATTTAGGAAATAGTTCTATCCCTCAAGGTAATTAGGCTGTCATCTCTTAAAATCCCCCCGTGCCACGAACAGGAAGCTACAGGACAGATTTCCATGTCCGATTCAAGCCATTACAGCGCAAAGATACACAGCTATGTGACCTCTGATCCCTGGCTCAAGTTCCCAGCCCCTTGAGCAGTGCATATTGTTTTAGCTTGGAGATAACATTAAAATAATGTCTCACCTCTAACCTTTAAATACAAATGAGGCTTGACTTAGTGTTAAAACATAGACCCATGAGTGTGGGACTGAAGAATATAGGGGGTTTTGAGAGATGTGTAAATAAACTTACAACGATTTCTGTAGATAAGGCTGGGGTGTGAGTGTGTGTGTGGGGGGGGGGGGGGGTGCTGCTCCCTTCATGCACTTCCCATGAGTCATTGTTATTAAATGACATTTTTGCTATACAGAATGGAAAATAAAACACGCCACATACTCCTGAGATGCTCTGTAATGGGTACAGTAGGGTGCAAGCTGAATTTGCAATGTCAGCAAGCAGTTAGCATGTCATGTCACATCTGTAATCACACGTGTACAAACAAGTTATTCCCAAAACACCTACTCAGACTGAAATTAAATGTACAAGAGGAGATGATGTGTGTGCATGTCCTACTAACACCTAAAATGCATGACGTTCATGATGGGGAATGTTGCTAGAGGAAAACGATCAGGGCAGCCTGGCAAGTTACTGTTACCATCAAAATGCGACTTTATTTTCCTCCAACAATATGTCCTGAAGTGTTAGATTACAGCAGGCTTTTCATTATTAACAAAAGGCATGCTTTGAATCCATTTATTTTGACGTTTACTATTGGTGTAAAGTTGACTCCCGTAACAACATGTGTTTTAGAAGCACCAGTGTCTCTTTCTATCCATACAGTGGACTACAATATGCCCTGAACTTAACTTATCTTCACAGACAACATCTCCCGATAAATAATTACATTATTTATACATGATCGATTTACATGAAACATCCCCCATACGATCCCTTATTTCTACAAAATTAATCACCAACTTCTAACCAATCAGGATCAAGAACGCGCTGCTAGATGACTATCTGACCGGAACCCGAATCATTAAAAGAGCCATGTCAAGATCCAAGTTATGTCAAGTCAATTTTTATTGCCATGTCATCCATATGAACACAAAAAAGCACAGAGAAACTATACAGTATACTGAAACCGCATGAATGAATCATTATGGTCAGGAAGCAGTGAGAACAGTCTCTCTTACCCATGGCTGCTGCTGAAGGCTGTACGTACGACGCCGGTCGTCAGGCTCCTCCTCCTGCTTGGCCTGCTGGAACTCCTGCCTCAGCCGCTGTATCCGGTCATGGTTGCTAGGCGCCAGTCTGTTGCTATGGGAGAAGAGAGGGTGAAAGAATTAAAGACGGTCATACATCCTCATTTGTGCATGCCCTAATGTCATCGGCGGTACAGATTTTAACCTGAGAATAGTAAGTGACAGGCGGGGCAGTCAATATGCAGAGTAGCTTGCGGAGATAATAAAGGAGATTATCTCCTCTTCACTTTGCCCTCCTACTGTTTTTTTTTTTACCCTGGTGTATTACCCTGGTGTAAGCAGCACTAAATAGATCAGTGTATAGTTTTGCTTATAGGACACACAACCATGTTACATACAATAAAATGCACCTTGGTAGTGTGCTATCCATTCACCTCTCCGTGGATCTTGTATGTGAGTGTAAGGAAACAAGGACATGTAAATGCCATCAAATGTGTGTTTACAGTTGGCTATGGTTTATCAATTAAGAGACGATGAAATGAGGGCGGAGCAAAAGTGCAGAAACGTGCACCCCATGCTCATTACCTTGTCATGAAATGTGTTCAGAGTTTGCAAACATCATTCACAAACCACAGATCATTATCTAGAGAACACATTTGTTCAGAAACATCCTGCAGGTACGATCAGAGCTCTTCTGGTGAAATCAAAATCGCCTCCATTCCTGACAGCATTGCCTAGATCACCAGCCATTAGGCTAACCTGAATATATAGACACAGTCCATTTCTTTTTCTCTGTACACACCCTGAGTTCATTGGTTCCTCCTGGGGCAGAGAAATGAACAAAATGTCTCACAGAAGCAGTCCCCAGTGATCCATGGCCAGTGATACATGTGGCCCTTAAGGCTGCCTTTAGCAGGCACAAGGCCATCTCTCTGCTTGGAGCGCTTTAGCAACTCATTTGCATCACTTTTTCTTCAGGGCCGCAAGAGATCCTGTCAGTAGGAATCAGTGCAGTTGCCCCTGTTCATCAAGCCACCTTTTTGTTTTTATTTTTGAACCAGCACCCATGAGCACACAGGCCATGACGGACAATCGCCTTATCGGGATATGGCAGTCGGTGAGATAAATAAAGAAAAAAGGAAAGGAAGCCATGTAAAAGGAATGAGAGGCATTCCGCCTCCATGGTTCTGGTTCGTCGGGTTCACTTGTCGTCTGAGATGGGAGGAGCATCAAATCTTGCAAAGCTTCACGACGTTCCTCGTGATGATCACTTTATCCTACGATGAAATATATCTACCCTGATAAAAGTGGTTTCTCAGAAAGAAGCCCGCAACTGGGTGTGATGGCTCACTAAATGGCTTATTGAGGATGAGAATAATCTAATCCTCTGCCATGGCCTTCACAGTCACCAGATATTAACCCAACTAAACATGACTGCGACCGATTTTGGACAGATTTGGGGATATCTTCTGGAAGAACAGTGCTCCATCCCTCTTGTCCAGTTCCACAGACTTGCAGAATGTTCCACTTGTAGGCTTGTGTCACGAAGTCGCTTTATGCTGTTGGGATTTTTCCTGTTAGCCATTTTCATTATATGGAAATAAAATAAAGTAATTTGTGAGACAGACCCATGCACAGAGAGAGAGAGAGAGAGAGAGAGAGAGAGAGAGCTCAATCAAGGAGGAGCGACGAGACGAGGGATAGAAGAGGACGTGACCTGGTCGCAGAACTGCCATCACTGCCGATGCATTATTTAAACGTCCATGTCTTTGTGCCTAAATGTGCCCATAATTGTAGACTGCAGCGAGAAGCAGCCCACTGATGATAATGGTCGCTCACATGTGCTTGCCAATCAGGCTTCATTAAAACGCAACTAAATCACTTCCCATAAAGGACCAAATGAGAGGACCTGAATGAGAGCGGCTGAGACATCACGGTAGAACACCCCAGTTCTGTTGTTCCAGGAGGCCGTTAAAATCAATTGTATTATCCTTAGCCCATTTAATTCCCCATTCCTATATGCATATGTAGTCTTGGAAGGGCTCAAAAGCCGTTATGTTCATTTGTGAGGCAGCAGTAGAAGTGAAGCTCTCTAAATGAAATGGGTCATTAGTTTCAATGGTGTGGGTTTTTGTTTCTAACCTCTGGCCCAGGCCATTTAAGATGAATGAATGCCTCGATGACTTCTTCCTCTCAATAGAGCTTTCCTTTAAGCACTAAGGCTTGGCACAGTAACAAAATCACCTTCTTTTCCATTCTTTAATTTATTCTTTTCACTAATCCTGAATAAAACAAACCTGTTGTCAAGAATCAATGGTCTTCTTTCTTCATTTCTGCCAAATAAGTTTCAAAGACTGCACATAATGCATGTTTAAGATTAAGGGGCTGTAATATATCCACAAGACCTTGCATCGTCACAGCTACCGAGTGCTCCTTTCACATGTATTTTCAGGCAGAAATCTAACTCATTAGATTGATACGACTTACCGTGATGATACCCGGTGCAAGTTTTAATTATCGGAGTGAAGTGAGGAAACAAAAAGGAAAAGCTTTGAATGATGAATACAGGGGAAATGTCTGGAAAGGAAGGAGATGTGAATATGCGTGGGTCCTGTAAAATCTATCCGAAAGGCTAAAAGTGGGTCTGACTCAAAGATGAACTTAAACCTGCGAAGAATTTCCAATAACATTCAATAATAACGAGGTTTTGGTTACTAAACTGAATTTGACTGGGATCTGAATGTGCCAGGTGACCAAACGACCACACCCACACCCGCAAAAGGACATGCTGTCATTTAAATCCTGACATTTACTGTTATTTTAACTAGTAATACAAAATGGTCCTTTCATAAGAGCATCAAGCATCTTATCATCTTATCATGTGAATAAAGAAAATGTCAATGTGTGGGCCAAGACACCAGTCACTAATGAAAAAAAGGTCTCAATTTGCTAATGGATGTTTCTGCCACGAATATGACAGATTGGGATGAGAGGCATGTTGGCGTCTTGGTAGATCCCCTCATTTGTGGCCATTTGCGGACCTGCGTCAGCTGCGTCTTTTCTAAAAAGCAATGAATTCCTGTGAAAAATAAGCAACAAATCACTCGGTCATTACCACGCATCTGTGAGGGGGGAATTAATTTGGCCATTAGCTCTTGTAAAAACGTGTGATTACACATTTCTGTTGGTGGCATCGTGCCTGGTGTCCACGCTCGCAGTGAGAGAAAAATGTTAACAAGGTTTGAGTGGCGCAGAGTAAATGAACAACAAACAAGGCCTGTGAAGAGGAAGCGAGTGAGAGTGTGGGAGGATTCGGAGACCAGCAGGCTCGGCTTTTGTTCGCGTCAACCTGGTTTTGCGGGAGGAGTCTTGATGGCGTTAGAAGCTAGTGGGATTGATGCAAGACCGGTGCTGGAAACATCAAAGAGCCATTTGATTGGATTAGAGCTGAACGTTTTCCAGGAAAGTGTGGGATAGACTAATCTGACACTCTTCCATCACTCCTACCAACATGTCAGTCTGGTCTGCACTTTACGAATCCTCCTTGTCCATCCATTAGCAGATAGACAAGGAGGAGTCAGAAAGGTGCCATTATCTTAATCCTCCTGCCTCGCAACAGCCGTCTCTTCTCAACCCCCTGGCTCCAAAACAAATAGCACAGAGGCGGTTGTTATTGCTTCTTTTTGACCCTGGAAAGGTCAAACTGTCCATGAGCCACGGAGAAAGCAAGTCTGCTGACCACCTGAGCTCAGAGATGAGCATAATCGTGGGGACTATAAACCACTCACAGCTTGGATCCACGCTGTCTCTCAAAGGACCTTCAGCAGCTCATATCCTTTTATTTGAAATTGAAAGCAGTCTTTTACAAGCTTCAAGTATATGAGGCCTTGTATATGGAGCAACATGTGCGAGGCGCTGACAAGATCATCAACCAATTAAAATTTGAAATCGACACCGAGGAGTTGGAGAAATGGAAACTGCACTGGATCAAGGGGTTCATCATCGTGGGCGGGGTGGGGATCTTAAAAAAAAAAAAAAAAAAAATAATAAAATAAAATAAAAAAAACAGTTCAAAGAACTTGGCTTCTATCTGATCTGCTGGAGGGAATTCATTTTCAACCACATCCACCCCACTCCAGTTCCAAGACGCCTTTTTTCCCCCTTTTAAAATATGAAATAAAGTTCAGTTTCTTAAACTTCCAAAATAAAAAAAAAAAAATAAAAAAAAAAAAAAACAGTTTATACTCATGTTTGAGGGGTTACTCTCACCTTGACGCTGTAGATTTGTACACAAGAACCACGCTGTAATCATAAAGACTGTCCTATGCTCAAGCCAGGACTCTTGTTTCAAATCTAATTCAAAACACTTGACTTTACTTTCCTACACCGGGAAAATGATTATAATCCGTCTACCAGAAGAGGACGTGTTCCAGAGGCTGGTTCCTCTCAAGGTTTTTTCCTCATGTCCACGAGTTCTTCCTTGCTACTGTCAGCTCTGGTTTATTCCTTAGGTATCTAATTCCACATGCAGATTTCTCCAAAACTCTTTTGTGTCTCCTGTTAAAAGTGCTATATAAGTAAAACTGAATGAAGCTGAAATTACAGCAGATTCACCATAAAATCCCCAAGTCAGCATAAGAAATTAGCTCCAGCGATCAGAGGAGGAAAACCGTGCCAAGACGCAGTAGGAGCCGTACCAGCCTCACCACGTCCGCAGCCCTTATTCATCCCTCATACACAAACCAGATGGATCCTCCCATCTGGCTGACCGATACTGCGAATACCTCAGCATCATGACACAAGATCAGTCTCTTTGATCATGAAATATCAGGTGTCTCTGGGATTATAAATACCTGGGGGCATGCATCAATGTCAACCAGCAGCCCGGCTAAATAAGAGCTCACAGAGGCTGGCAGCAATTTGCATCAATAAAGCACTGGCAATTAGAACAAATGCAGTCATCCGCACCTTTCCATTGCTCCGGACAGCAGCACAGGAGGGGAAATATGAGCAAGGGCTGAAAAACAGACAGCTCTGCCTAGGTTTATGCATCAGATAAAAGGTCAAATCACATGAAAGCTGAAACCCGCACAGAGGACAAAAGACTGTGTGGTTTGGGAGACAGACAGGCTTTTCCATGTAGGAAACCTCCCTGGTTTTTATTCCGGCTTCTGGTGTTTAAACGCAGCCTGGGTTCGACGACGGCCTGACAGTAAAGCAATTAAAGGCGGAGGGTGATAAAACATCCATATGCCACAGCATTTAACAAGCCAACAGGTTCATTCTCCCGGCACAATGAGAATCACTCAATATCTGTCTTGTGCTCACTGACTGAAAGGTCAGTTTACAATTGCTCGTACCCCTCCCCTTTTCCAGTCCTTCTTCTCTTTATTTCCTTCCGTCTCCCACTATCCGTTTTCTTCTCCCTCTACCAGGCCGTTCTTTCTCCATCTTGTCTTCCAGAATAACACCTCTTGTCTGTTTACTTCCCAGGCCTCCGAAAGCAATTTCTCGAGCGACGGAATGCTATTGTGGCAGATTAAATGCTGCGAAATCTTGTGTGACACTCACTTGCTCTCGCACGTACTGTAGGAAAGCAGATGTGGCAGCACACTGATAATGTTGTGCTGAGAAGGCCCTCATCGTCAGAGGAAACAATAGAGGCACGAACTCGCCAGATATCAGCGCTGGAAAGAGATGGTTATTATAGACTCAGGACACAGGGGTTGTAGATGGAAGATTTGCTCAGAAGTGAGCTTAAGAAATTGAACGCTCCGGGAAGAAATAGGCACAACGTTGGTGTTAGGTCTAGCGCTTCTTGGTGTGAGTGGTATTCCATGAACTGGGTGTAGTTGGCACATGATTAGCCCTCTGATGTAGACTTGATTAGACAGGTGCTGGGCTGTTTTTTTTTTTCTTTTTTTTTTTTGAAGGACAATTTCACGGTTAGCGAATAGAGCCGTGATCCATCCCGGCCTTGCAGAGCGTTAAACAGATGAAATCCCAGGATGCCCATCAACACAGCTACTTCAGCTATTAAATGCTTTGTTCCCCTTCCTGCACATGGCAGTGGACATGAGATGAGAAGATACTACACCGAGTTGTGTTAGGAAGTTGGAGGAGGCTGGTGTTGCATTTGGTGAAAAAAAAACGTTCACTCTGAAATACGTTAAATAGGTTTATATTGGCACATTTTTGATAGCACAGGTACAATGGTTTTTAAATTGAAGGGGGGGGGATCAGCAATCACGAACATAAGGGTTAATGGTAGGGTTTCACTGTTGGCTCTGAAAAACAATATAGCAATAGTATCTCAGCTCAACTAGTTAGCATATGTATGGTGGTATTAGCATGAAGGCCCAAGCTTTGGCACTGCATTGTGGGTAATGTAGGAAACTGTGATTTCATGTATAAATAGATCAATATGTCAATGAACAAGTTAAATCCCTATTTAATGATGTTATTTTGCCCAATTGAAGATGATTATGTTTTCCCCACCAATGAAAATGATTATAAATATGCATACAAGTCATTCAGTATGGATTTTTCTTGCAGAAAGCAGAACACAAGCTTCCTTGGCAATAGAAATTTCAATCAAGTCAGGTAATCGGTTAAGTATAACTCAGAATGCTGACCATTTTACATCGTTGGGGTGTTTTATATAGCAAAAATGAACAACTGAACTATTCAAACAGCGCAAGAGGAAGACAAATCCACGTCAGCTGCTCCGCTGCTTTCTCGAGTCATTGCTGCGATTTAAAAAAAAAAATAAAAATTTCTAAAAGCATTTTTTTTTTCACATAATCTACCATCAGATTAAAATTCCTCCAACATCTCTTTCTCATCTGGAACTCTAAGCTACACAGGGAGGATGAGGTGAAGACTTGCCTGGTCTACCGCCATATTGCATCAACTCAAAAGCTTAAGTCATATTAATTCTACACCCTGCAGACTTTCATTTTCCATCAAAGCCTGTTATATCTGCGGGATGGCAGCGAGAGTCGCGCAAGCACACACACACACACACAAAGCACAGAGATTAAATCTGAATTACTCCTGGTCATTTTCACAGGCCCAGATAAAACCAGTTCTGGATGAAGTTTGCTCTTTTTTTCTCTCATCTTCACAGGAAATCGATGCACATCAACCGATCTGCTAAAGTTAGGACTCAATCAGACGCCACACAGAGTCTGTCTGACCGCACGCCAACGTTCTGTAATGCTTTACACATCTTTCAATATTTAGCTTTTCGCCTCTGACATTATTTGTTATCTACCATCCTGTTCTTAGGTCACTTTTTATTTCATATCAGAAAGCCTTTTTTCTCCTCAGTTCTCTCTGTCTATCCAGATCGTTCTTCTCATCTTTCACTTGTCCCCCCCCCACCTCAATTTTGGCTCCTCTCTCTCAGGACTGATGGCCGTGAGCCAGAAAGACCGAAAAGCCTCGTTCTCATATCGAGTGAATGACAGCTGCAGCTCAGACAACAGAGGGCTGATAATAGGGCTGGCTTACTGTTCCCTGACTTCACTCGCGGCCCGTGTGTCCGATGCCCCACTGTGCCCTTACCTACCCTAGCCAAGTGCCCACTCTCCCATAAATGCTCGCTAATAAGCCGCCCCGCCAGGGACGAGAGACATGTTTTTTGTTTCTCTCTTTCTGTTCCTTCTTCCATCAAAACGGCCCGTGGCACCCTATTTACAGACCCATGAGGCGTGACAACAGGAGCAGGGGGCACGATTAGCAAGACCACGGTCTGCTGGGTAAGAGTGAGGGTGCTTCAGGAGCGAGGGAGGGAGGGATCTCGTCTCCACCATCTTGACTTACTTTATTCTCACAAACACACAGACGTGGGAACACAGACCCACTCAGACATGCCTCCCTCCCTTTGTAGGAGCCCTTGTGGAGAATAAAGAGGAGAGGGGATAATAAAGGCCGAGCAACGCGAAGCCTCTCTAACCTCTTGAATGCAGACAGGAGCGAATGCAAAAGCACACCTCCATCCGCCTGCAGAGCCCCTCGGGACCACTGACTAACCGTCCTGGGGTCAACATCACAGCCCTGACCACAGTGTCTGTCCACACACTTCTTTTGTCTCGTCTAGCCAATCCTCTTTCACAGTTATGACGTCCGGGGTATTTTCGTACACACTCCCAGCACGACGCTTTCCAGGTAGTGTGAATGATTTATTATTTCCCGAAGAGCACTAGATAATGCCGCGGTTCCAATAAGCATCCAGAAGTTATAACAAAGTAGTTCTTTGGAGGAAACCCACACGGACGAAGGAAAAACATAGCCGGAGACCAACACTAAATATGAGTTAAACAAAGTTTGTGTACTCTGGTGAACATGGGAAAACAAAATTTCACACACCCACCGCGTCCTTCTTTCAGATGAGCAAGCAAACCTGGTGCATATGTTTCATGTTTCATATTGCCTTCTCTTTAACATATTGACAACCGAGGAATTAACCAACACACTGTTCATGTTGAACATTTACGGTCTTAAAATAAACACAGCCTCACACCAAAATGGCCAAATCCGAAAAAAAAAAAAAAAATCTGAGACACGGAGTCTACCGCCAGCTATTCCAGTAAACGGCAATAATACGAAGATCAGCTTAGTCCTGAATTAATTATTAAACCTTTGCACTCCATCTCGCCCCTCCCACGCTAATGTTGCGTATTTATTGCCTGGGAGATTAAGCGCCTGATCTCTTTCACACACAGTGCTTGGCTGCTGTCCATGAAACTGCCATGGGAAGCACGCTAAAGCACAACTGACTCATGCTGATGGATCCAAACACACAGCTTCAGGTAAAACACCACCAATAACTGTTCTAGGCAGTCCAGAGTCGTTCTCCAGGATTAAATTAAGACTGCTTTGCCCGCTCACGTTTTACTGTCAGACAATTCAGTTAGACACCAGGAACAACACCGTGGTGGTTTGTAGGAATCCACGGAATGCGTGTTAGTGTGTTAGAGGGAAACGTATGTAAGGATGAACACACCGAAGAGCGTAGTTACAGGAAGATAACTGATGAAAACACACGAGGAGTTTCTTCACTCACCCTAAAGTTGATGATTTTCCTCTATTAACAAGTCCTGAAGTGATTTATCCCTCTAATACCACAGCAACTTGACAAATATTACAATTTTTAATATATTACAGAATGATATTTTGGGCCATTTATAGTTACATTTAGTGATGTAGAGCCTCTGTGTTTTTCCTCCCGGCATTAATAAGAAAAAGGATTGTTATGCAACTGAGAAAGAAGCTGAGAAATTGGAAAGTGCATCAATCCAGGAAAGTCCTCTGTCTGTTCTTCCACAAATGTTAAAAAATTTTTTTTTTTAAAGTTTTCTTGCAGGAAGCATCATCATCATCATATCAATCCTTTAATTTGTCAAATAAAAACACATTTTCATATATTTATTATTAGCCTCAGGTTGCGTAGATCATCTGCAATACGAATCCCTGTGAACAAGCCGTTACTATAGAAATGATCAATCAATAAAACCTTTTATTTGTTGCTAGTAGAGGAAATTAAACTCTGATCTGAATTGAGAATACAGCAGCGCCGTGGTATAAGCTGGAACATCAAGACAAGCTGGGCAACAAGAAAGTGCCACAAGACACACTGAAAACTTTCTCCGAGGCCAAGTTCAGTCAATTACAAGCTCATTATTTACTGCTGGGAGGTGAGAGCTGGACCCGGCCTGACTGACAGCGACAGCCTCCACAAAGAGAGAGGGCAAGTTTGAAGTGAAACCGCATTAATCCTGCCTCATTGATCAGGAGCCGCTTGCACTCCGAGTGTGAGAGAGAGTAAAAAAAGAAAAGCCAGTAGCACTGAGGTTTAATATATTCAGGACAGACACAGAGGATTAGCGGAGGTCACCTTTGCTTTTCTGCAGGTCCGGAGAGAGGACAGAGACATGGTCAAAGTGTGAATATTTGTCCTGATATCCGAAAGGCATGTAACTGTGAAAGTTGTGTTTAAGCTGTGGCTGCAATTAGCATAATTAGCAAAGGTGTGGAATAAAATCCAAGCATGTAGGAAATCTGGGCATGGGTTAGAGTGTCGGAGAACAGAAAGTATCACTGAAAGTGGGGGTCAAATATCTGTACTTTTTATAATATATATATGTATACACACAGTGGAGCCTCAGTTCACACTGGATGGCAAACAAATTGATATACGAACTAAATTCCCGAGCAGATTTTGTACCGGATCGAACAAATCCTTGACTGACGTACAGGAAGCCAACACACGCTTTACAGCACAAACATTCAGTTCCGGTCAGGGGCTCGTGGTGTGAACGTGTTCAACGCATTTTTGTGGTTCTCTGCATTTTTGCTCTATAAGCTTCATTACGGGTCCCAAGAAAGTGGGAATGGTAGTGAGAGTAAGAAGCCTAAGCGTATAACAGTTGAAATAAAGAAATCACAAAACACAAGAACTGCCACCATATCCCTCCGCCAGCAACTACGTATCCATCGCAAAGGTAACGTGTATTAAATCATCTGTTTATTTCATTTATTCTTCTATAATTAAGGTGATTTTAATTCTATCCTATGTTTTATTGCCACACGTAAACCCATAATACACTTTAAAAACATGTTTTGAGGGCTGAAACACATTATCTGTATTTACATTCATTTCAGTGGGAAAAATTGATTCAGGTCGCGAACAAATCGGATCACAAACAGCGTCTTGTAACGGATTAAGTTCGTGAGTCGAAGGTTCACTGTATGTATGTTTATATATATATATATACACACACACACACACACACACACACACACACACACACACACACACACACACATATACATGCACAGTGGTATCTCTGGTCATGACCTGATTTGGTCGTGATCCGAACCTAATTTCCCCATTGGATTGTGTGTAGATACGATTAGTCCGTTCTAGACCCTACGAACTATATGTAAACATTGTATGTTTTTTTTTTTTAAAGATTTTTAAGCACAAAATAGTTAATTAAGCCATAGAATTCAGAGTGTAACAGTAAACTAAATGTAGAAACTTTGAATAACACTAAGAAAACCAACATTACACAAGTCTCTATTAGACCTCTACAAACCTTTCGCTGTAATATTTACATACAGTTCATAGGGTCTAGAACGAATTTAGGATTTTTTTCGACTTGCGATGGGTGTGACTGAACGCATCTCCATTGTAACTTGAGGACTACCTGTATCTATACATAAAACGTTCTCAAATTCTGGGAGCCGTCAATAAAACAGCTGAAGAAAAACTCTGGTCTCTGTAGCTTCCCAGGAGAAAAACAAAACAAAACAGAATGTGGACCAATGACATCCAACCAATCATGAAAAAGTTCAATTCAGAAAGCCTTGTACTTAAATCTTGTACTTAAATTCAGGCCTTCCACTCAAGGCAGTGTGCATGGGTTTTTCAAGGCCATGTCATCTAAGAAACCCCAAGCAAAACGTTTTTCCTTTCCATACAGTTTCGGTTGTGTAACAAGTACGAGAAGATCAATTCAACACTCTAGACTACCTTACGAATAATTATTCGGTTTGTAGGCGTAACTAAAATGAGTTACTTTACTGGTTCGGATTTTGAGTGTCGAAACATCCAGCTTTCACCAACAACAACTGACTGTACCTTTAAGCCCCCTGCCCTCGTTATGAAACAGAATCTTCACCACTGTTAACAAGATAGAGGTGAGAAGTGGATGGGGAGACATTTCCTGAAGATCAGTGCAACAGCGTCAGTGTATGGCGACGAGCACATGCAGACTCCGAGGAGGCGGTGGGTTCGCACGTGAGAGCAGACAGCCAAGATAGCATGTCTAAAGGGGTACAAGGAAAAAACATGTGCCAAGTCAGTGCCAATTAAGCACCAGCTAAATGAGACAGAGGAAAAGGGCTAATGGCCTTACCAAGCCTTGAATAGCGTGACAAAAAGGAGAAATGAAAAATAAGTACAAGATCACAACGTCCGCCATACCAGCCATACTGCCACAGCCACATATAGAGACTGTAGCGTATAAGGTTGATCTCCTCTCTATGTCCCATCTGTATTGTCCCTATATTTAATAAGCTCTTTGTCCAACGCACGCGCGCACACACACGCACGCGCACACACACACACACACACACACACACACACACACACACACACACACACACACACACACACACA
>JAQLOM010000032.1:22845660-22865467 GCA_030068315.1 Chrysichthys thysi
ACAAAAACATTTCCACAAAAGGTAGTCCACACACACACACACACACACACACACACACACACACACACACACACACACCAATCTTCTTTAGTCAGTAAACACATGTAAATAAATAAAGTTCTGGGATGTGACAAATGTGTATTTGATTGACTTGAGGCATTGACTGAAGACACAGAAGGCTGTTGGCAAGAGCATTTTCGCTCTTTCTGTACTGGAGCATAGAGTTGACGATGTTCTGGGCTGCAGGCCAGAGCCCGATTTCCAGTGCCCATGGTGGAGAGCGCCACAGGCAAGGCAGGCTTTTTTGATAATGGGCTCCAGATGTTTCATTGACGAGGCCAGCCTCATTGTCAGCGCTGGGCCTGGGTGCTCTCTCCATGGAGGCCCGCACTGGCCCTATTGTTGCGATTCAATTATGCTCCATTAGCAAAAGTGGCTTGATAACCGAGTTCATTTGGTTTGTGTGGTATAATAGAGGGTTGCAAGTCCTCTTCATGTACGGGCAAGCAATTGATATTGTCTTCTTCTTGTGTGTGAAAAATTAATAGGGATTTGTGCTGTTGTGAAAGAAGCACTGAGTGTAAACAAGGCTTGTTTGCATTGTTGTGGCTGAAGAAGGCTGTGAAAATTAACACAATATCTGGCAGGTATTTGAGCTTTTTTAACCTAAAGGCTGCCAACAGATACCAACCAATGTGGATGTTATGGTAATTAACAGAGTTAAAAACATGATGGTTTCATGAGGGGGGAAAAAAGCCCACTTGAGTTTAAAACAGATAATAAGCTCATGACTGAAATGCATCGCTTTTAATACAGATCACAATTAGTTCACGTCAGCAGACTCTCTTTTGTGAAATATAACTGGTTAAAAAATCTTAACAAAAATTCCTAAGGAATCTTATGACCAGGTACCTTTTTCAAAAGCAACAATTAACGGCTATGAAAACACTCGCAATGAGAAGGCCGTATCCGGCGCGCTGTCCCATGTTGGCCGAGCGCTCCAATTAGCACTCAGACCTATTCAGCAGCACAAAAGGGAAAAACAATCTATAATTGATCAATTTAATGCACTCTTATTAAAGCCACTAACCACTCAGACAAGCAACACTGCAGCACTTTCACAGACTTTACCTTTTCCCCCAATTTTGTTAATTAGCCAAGTTTCTACTAGCGCCTGTTTAATTGAGGCTTTTTGCACAGCAGTGGGAGTCGGACGAAGCCTCACCTCTCTCTCTCCAAACGCATCCTCTGCATCTCCTCCTCTGTGGCCTGCATGTCATCCATTTTGTTCTTGCTTGATCCTCTGCGCTCCATCTTTTCCCCTGTTCTCTCGTCTTTGCGATGTTTGCCGAACCTGAAAGAGGGACATGGGAAACGAAAATGTGTTTAGACGTGACCGTGAGATGCCATATGCACAGTTTGGCTTAGGATGCACGGGAACTTTTTTTTCCTGGTGTAAACAAATTAACCTGGCAAGCTGTGTGACTTATTAAGAAAGGTTTTGCACAGGTGTAACTACAGCCATACATCTATAGTCCAGACATCCTTCCATGCTGTTAGCTTTCAAAAACTCGGGTAGAGGCTCAAGCACTCAGCCAAGCCGCCAGATGTAAGCGGAAGAAGAATGGAAAATAAGCTGCTGCATAGACTACAACAGGCGTATTCAACTAAAATCTGTGAACGTCCAGCTAGACAAAATTTTGTGCAGTTACTTTTTAAATGGCATTGAGGATTAGTTCATAGTTGTAAATCAGATGCATCAATCTGAAGTGGTAGCAATGGTGCTTTTATCACTTTTAACCAGCACCATAAAGTCTGAACAGATGAGGAGACGTGTTTTGAACTTAGACACATAGTTTGTCCAATCATCTTTAATCATCAATCATTGTGCTTTCATTGTTGACTTTTTTCATAAGCTGTGTTTGTAACATAAGCCAAACTATGGACAGTTTTTCTAACTCTAATTGTTACGGCTATGGTATTGTTTCAGTGCATGCTTCAATCCGCTGAAATACTTTTCAGGTTCTGCATCCAGACTGCAGTCCACCAGGTGATGACTGCTGTACAAGAGCACCTTTACACCTCTGAGGAAACATGTAATTGTCCCTTTTTCCAAAAATTAAAAAATTACATGATTCAGGTCTCTTGCAAAAATATTCACCCACTTCTCCACATATTGTAGGGTTACAGCCTGGACTTGAAAAGAACACGATTTATATACATCACGAATCGCCATAAAATATCTCATAATACTGAAATAAGGGGAAATCAAATGGTTTTAATACATTACAGGGAGTCCTCAATTTATGGCATCATCGATCAACGGTGTTTCGTGCTTACGTCGGTCGCCATCTCCCATAAATTCATTAAGAAAGTCTTCGAGAGAGGCTTTGTTTACATTCGCCGTTGATATTTAAGTGAATGCGGTGCTCAGGATCGACCTCTCAACCAACCCTGACAGAGTTCATACAAACCCAGAGCACAAACCTACGGACCAATCAGAACCGAGTCCTTAGCCACGTCAGCCAATCAGTGCGATTTTTTTACTTTTTTCTTTTCGTTACCTGGTTGAAGACCCGGGTGCTGTATGAAGCTGTTTTAACATTATACAGTGTTGTACAGTATGCGAGATATGACTAATGGCGAAAATCGTGTTACGTCAACCCGTAGGAACGGAACTCCGCCGTAAATCGAGGACTCCCTGTCTTTCAAAATGATACAAAAGGAGATCCGTACCATATTTGGCAAACCGTAAGTCAGTATCATAAAACAAACAGGGATTAAAAAAAGGTTGGGATGAAAACAGCACTTATTTCCTTATGTTTACATTTTTGCTGTGTATGAGTGTGTGGATGTTTTTGGCCTAATTAATGCATGTCTGCCATAGTCAGTAATCCCCAAAGCAAACACGCCATGCAACACATTATAACTTTGTTCCTGACTGATTTGCATCTTAATCACTGTTTCTTCCTGAGTCCTTGGTCTCAGGTCAGGATGTGGTAGAGACCGGCTGCTCATTCACAGGAATGCTATTTGATGTTGGCCTTCAGGCCAAAGCCATTATGAAGACTGACCCTTCGGCAATACACACACGCAAACATTGAGGAAAGTCATCTAGAGATGCACGGCTCCTTCACGACTTCCCGGTGATGTCATTTCCTCTAGGCTTTTCCCACACTAACGGCAGCTGGGCCACTGATGAAAAGCAGCACAGACAGCACAGGAAAGGATGAATGTGTTCAGGTTTAATGCCACTGCCAGAGTCATCACGATTGAGTCCAGTATTGGAACAGCACTATGTTGTTGTGATTATGTGTGCCTTGGAATGTATGTTTTTGTATTTGAGTGAATCTCATTTAGAGGTTGGAAGGATTATTGACAGCCATAATGAAATCTATGTACAGACAAGGCAATAACAGAATGCGTATGGATTTGCAAAGGAGGACTATGAATTGGTAAACTCGATAAATGTAATCATTCTCATCGATCCTGAAGCTTTCCTAAGACACGCTGGGACTGTGTATGGCAAGAATGCACTTTAATTATAAAAATCGGATTTAATCACAAATAGAAATCCATGTCTATTTTCGTCCAAAGAAGTAATGTCATATGACTGAGAGCATTTTTTTTAAGCCAAGCTGCTTCCTAACCACTATAACCTAGTTTTTCCCTCCTCCTTTAATAATCATACCCATTGCTTTGTGGGAATGGGGGGAATGCAAACTTTCCAGCCAAACTTGATAGAATTTCTTCAGAGAGAAATGACGAATATATTCATGAAACAGGAAACCATTTCCCCAAAATATGGTGGCTGGTCTACTTTATATTACTGGCAAACCCGGTGGTTAAATGACTTCCCCCTGGCTCTGGTTCTGAAGAAGGGTGGTCTCGTTCAGCCCGAGAGGACGACAGACTATTCTCTCTGCTTATCCAATCCAACTTCATTTATATAGCACGTTTAAAACAACTGAGTTCTGCCAAAGTGCTGTATAATTCTGTACAACTCACTTTGAGGTAAAAGATAAAGAAAATAAATATGTTTTAACACAAGATTTAAAAACAGGAAGACATGGAGCCAGCCTAGCATCTAAAAGACAGCTTGTTCCAAAGCTTGGGAGCCATGATTGAAAAAGCTCCAACTCCTCTGAGCTTCAGACGAGTTTTCGGAAACCACCAAGGTCAGGTGATCAGCAGACCTTAGGGACCGAGGAGGAACATAAAGCTGAAGCAAATGCTTATGTAAGAAACCAAGATCCAACCTGCAGCTTTCCTCCAAGAGAAGCTCTACATTATCTGATTAATTAATCAACAAATGGCTCTGGTCAGGCTGTAGAGGTCCACCATGTGAATACTAATAACGACAGCCCAATCTATCACCACATCCTGTGACAGCTTCCTGCCATACTTCCCAGAGACTTTTTCATTAACTCTGATTCACTGCATCCTCTTTACACCATCTGACTCCTCCACCCACCCTGTCTTTCTCTTCAGACGCAGATGTTGCACATTTTTTATTATCGCGAATAAGTCAGCGAGATGAACGACTTTCAAAATTCTTATATCACCCAGGCACAGCCATTAAGACTTTCAGATAAACAGATAAACAAACTGAAGAAAGTTTCTTTCTTTATTTGAGGCGATGAAGGAAAGCAGAACTGTTCATTTATAATTTTTTTTATATAAATAACAGTTTAACCCTTGCTGTGAATTCCTATGGGACCAGACATCAATTTACAGATGAAGCAAAGCGAGACCAGATCCGTCCCCACTGAGCACATATGGGGCTTTTTCCATCTCCTCATGGCTTCAGACTTTAATAGCGATTACCAAGCAGAGTGTGTCTGATGAACAACCAGCCTGAGGTTTATCCACACTGGACGGCTCATGGTGACCCCTTACTCTCAGTCATCATTCCCATCATGTCCGCAAAACCTGCACAGCTCGCGCGTTCCTCCACAACACATACCCATACCCATACCCACCCACACACCAAACAAAACAAGCGTACACTTATCTCACATACTATGGTAGTTAACATCCAAAAGTCCCAGGCTTCAATTTAGGTAATAATATCTGCCTCCTACTAGCTTATTTGTTAATAATAATAGAAATGCTCTTTAAGACAGTTGAAGGTAGCGACACATTGTAATTTCTATCAACAGTGGCTGAAAACTTGCACCAATTATTGGTCAACTTCCTTCATATCTATATGCATGCCATACAATTTGCTTTTTTACAGTCATGTGGATTTGTTCCATCACTGAGACCTGAATTGGGTAAGACAGCTTTTAGTTACAGCATGTCATCCTCATGGAATGACTTGACAGAATCACCAAAAGCTGCAATTAATCTCATTATGAAATTTTAAGGTAATTAGAAGAGAACTACTGCAGTATGATGTATTTCTTGTGTTATGCCCGGTGTCTGGATGTTTGTGGTAAGTCTGTGGCTATTAAGTCATCTACCATTGTCAAGTTCAAGACTAGGAAATTACCCGAGATCGAGGTAAGACTGAATCTATTGTGGCTCGAGGCCAAGTCAAGATGGAGTCCAAATAAAAGAAATAAAATAAAGATAATAAAAATAGAGACCAAAAGAAAAAAAAACATCAAATCCTTTTTCGAGGCAAAGCCTTTACTTCATCTAGTTGGCCTAACGGTATTCTCTAGAAGAATGAATTATATCTTGTCAAACTTTGTGCATGTCAAAAGACACAACACAAACATTAGTTTTACAAAATCTCGGATTAAACCAAACCACATTGTGCCCAAGTACAAATGCCAATATTCGAAAATGTCTTTGGGCCCAAACTCGAGACCTACACCACTAATGGTAACAACTGTGCTGCTTTTTTGGCCAGTAAAAAATTTGCATGAACCATTTGGAATGAGTACTGAAGCACTGTAGATTAGGGCACATTCAGGAACCTTCATAGCACAAACTATATCATCAGCTGCCAACACTGCCATCGCCTTTGTTCCTCACTTGAATAAGCTATAGTCGGTGAGGTTGGCTTTATCTTCGTTCTCAGTTGCCAGGCTAGGACACACACACACACACACGCTGGTCTGGTACAGTGGTGTGTGTGGTCTTTGAGGACACAGACACAATGAGAGACTGATCAATCCTGGCAGAGGGTGAACTACTAGTGAACTCACTAGAGAAGAGGAGAGACTAATGCAGGTCATGTGGTCACGTAAAGCTGCTATTATAGGAGATTAAACCCTAAAATCTAGATGGTTAAACCAGGTGGAACATCTTCAACTGTTTCAAGTGTCCCAAAATTTGTTTTAAAGAGCTACTGAGTGCAAAATGCACATCCCTATTGTGTGTGAATGAAACCACATAACTGAGAGGAACGCTCATGACCTGTGCATGGGGCAGTAAAATGTTTTATCCCAGAACAAATGCGATCAGTCAGAAGAACTTTGTATTGATTTGTAGTGATGCTTCCCAGTAGCCGGACAAGTGGACCCAAACCATGGCAACAAAATGTCTACCACATCCATTACTTCTTATATGTAGTGAATAATAAATCACTTAACCTGCCAGTTCCATCAAAAATGTTCATAGACCACTGAAAACAAGCACCTGAATATACTTTCATCCTCATCAAAACAAAGATTTGATAAATAGACTAATTGGAAACACTAGCAAACGTACATTCCTCTTCTCATGGTAAACCAGGGCCACATGGCACGCATTTAACTTCGGGAACATTAGAGGCTTGTAAAAACATTTATAATGCATTTAGTCAGTTAGTACTAAATCCAGATTTCCTATTAGAGTGTTTTTCTCCTTCAGGGTGACTAAAAAAAGTGTTCAAAAAAATCTTTTTAATATTTAACAGTCTGACAGAGCTTTTAAAGATTGAGAAAAAATTTAAAGGTCAAAAAAAGAAAGCCAGTTCTCAAGCACTGGCGAGAACTCTGTATTCAAAAATAACCGAGTGTGTTGGAGAGGCCCTCAGGGGACTGCATGTCTCCTCACGTCTCCTCAGGTAGCCCTTAATATCTCATTCACACACCCTGCAATTCAGTTCATCATGAAGTACAGTGTGTGTCAGCCTCCAGTGCACAAAAACACAGTTTAATGGGCCATCACTGAGCATCACACCCCTCAGCCATACTGACAGCTAGCGCTAATGAATAGCAAAACATCTACTGGCTTCAAAACAACAGCCTGAGGAACAGGCGACAGGTTTAGTCATCTCGGACTCGCACACAACTGCTCTCTGACATACAGATTCGAACCCACACTTGGGTCGTAAATATTTGGAGGCATTCATGCATCCACATACGCAAATGACATTCGGCGGCGGCCTATGATTTAAATGATGGCCGCCATTGAGGAGGAGACAATTACGCTCTAATGCACAGCAAAACGGCAGCACTCCCAAAGGACTACGCTATTATACATGCTCCGCTTAGAAATGCAAGGTCTTCAATCACCTGCATGTCACCGTCAAGGCTAACATAACACCGCACAAAGCACTGCATTTCAATGGCCTGTTTACACTTAAGACATTCAATACTGCATGTGCGCATGTTAACGGTGTATAAAATAACCTTTACGCTTTATATGTGCTGCCAAAAGCTAAAGAAACTGCTCTCAGTCCTTGTGCTTATTAAATGTGCCTTTTTCCATGTCGGGAACACTTGATACCCAGTACATCAAATGGGCGTGACCTCAAAGACCTACTCCATCAAATTGCTTAAGGACCTGTTATTGAACTGCCATACTGTTTTATTTAACAAGTTCAACATTCGATATTTTACATCAACATACATCATCGTGCTGCCTAGCGGTTTATGGCGGCCCTCTCAATGTGCCATATTTTATCTGCATTGATTTATGGGCTACTAATGTAGTGGAAGACTGCGGCAGACAGACATTAGCGGGGCGTCTGAAGAGAGCGCGGATCTGTGCGTGGTGTTATCAACTCCCACAGCCGAGCAGACCAACCCCAGACACACTACAACAGGATATTGCTCTGTTATGCAAAGGCCCAATTAAAGCAATTAGGATTTACAATGGTTTAAATTGGGGGAGTGTTCAGAGGGAACATTATGCCAGCGTGATAAGCATTTGGTGAGAGCTCTGAAAGCTAGGGGTGTGTGTGTGTGTGTTTACACATGAGGATAGACCGGATGACTAATGCTTATTTACTCAGTCCCTTCCTGCACAAAATGGCCAGGACTGCGACACACAACAGTTTAAGAAGGCTGAACATAATGGATACACTGCAATACAATCACAGGATGGCTGAAGAAGCAGAGAACAAGATTAATAATAGATAAATAGGTCCTGCAACAAGAGAAGAAATGTGAGGATGGAGCA
Source organism: Chrysichthys thysi (assembly GCA_030068315.1). Lineage (NCBI taxonomy): Eukaryota > Metazoa > Chordata > Actinopteri > Siluriformes > Claroteidae > Chrysichthys > Chrysichthys thysi. The sequence goes on from JAQLOM010000032.1 coordinate 22,854,001, forward strand.
GGTCATTACCATCTGCTGCACCGCCAACTTGGCATGTTATGGTGAACACGGTGTGTTACAAAATAGCGTGACCACCAGCTTATGGTGTACGTGAAGGCAGAAGATGATACAAAGATATGTTATGAGTAATCTACAACTGCTAACTCAGGAGGGAAACCAGCAAACTTGGCCAAGAACTGGCCGAGAACCAACCTACCACAGAATGAAGATTTGATGCGAAATGTAGAGGGAAAAACTGTGTTACAACAAAAACTGGAAACCCTTCCAGCAGACATGCGGTGATGTCTCATTCAGGAAGGAACCAATCTTGTTGGATGACTGGTGTGTATTTATACGGGATGAGGTCTTGGAGAAATTCAGGATTCAGGGTCAGTTACGTTCTGATGGTGGAGGAACTTGTGATTTCCCAGTATTGTCTCAATAAGTAAGGAATAAAACATCTGGGAGTGTGCTGTTATGGAAAAATAATCAACACCAGGGTGGTGTTGTGTGTCGGAACTGCTGAGCATTAATTGCACTAATCGACACCTTCTAACCAATCAGAATTCAACAGCGCTGTGGCATAAATGTTAGCTCCTCACCTGTAATTGAGGTTTTACGGTAACTTCACAATTGCTAAAGGAAAAATTAAACCTGGTGTTTCTTGTCTGTGTGTGTGCGAGTGTGTGAGAAGCCTTAAGCCCATGTGCTCAGGTCTCCATATTATGCAGCAGAGCAGAGCAGGAGCCCAGACAGCAGCATGTAACTTTAATAACATCTTGTTAGAAGAGGAGAGAAGAACGAGAAGAAACGTCGGATGTGTCCTGCACCCCCTCCTCATTCCCCCTCTCTCCCTCCATAGTGAGCAGAGGTTCTTTCCTCCAGGGCAAAGGGAGCAAAAAAAAAAAATAGCCGGCTTGGAGGAACAGTAATACTTCATGAGTGAGAGAGAAAGCTGGGAGGAGCAGCTAAGTGAGAGAATGAGCAAGTTGTAAGCACCTCTCTGTATTATTTCCTAGTCTTGGCTAGTCAGACTCCGTTAATGAGAAAATCACTCAATGCTGGAGTTACGATGCCGACGTCGTTGCCCTGGTGACGGCCTTCAACACGTTTGCTGATGTTATGACCCACTAGCTGCATTTAGGCCTCTCTCCCTGTGGAGCTCATTATCCGGCACTCGCAACGTCACTCCTGCGTTTGGCTGTCAATTCTGGCTTTACACAGAAACGCGGCTGGTTGTAGAGAATGGAGAACGAATCCATGATGTGATGCTCCGGTGCTGCCGTGTGGCTTCAGGATCTCACTGCACTTTACTGCTTCTCACATGAGGCACTGGAACATTTCAGTCTCCCAGTAATGCTTTACATTTGCAAAAGTGAAATGGTTTTTCGGTCCTTTTAGCTGTGGAGGGCGACACCCAACCCGAGTCTTGCAGCGGTAATAACACAAAAAATGAAATCGCAAATGAAAAGCTGGAAGAGATGGAGACAGTGGGGGTCCTCCAAGCTGAGATGGTGTGTGTGTGTGTGATGAATACATTCATGGCATTACTTCAAGAATCTAGAAGGAGCTTTATATGGGATTCAAAGCCTGACCCACGTCTGCGCCCTGTAACATACACAAATACATGATATAGTTTTGCCTATATGAGCTGCCACCACACACACTTAGATACTTCATCATATTCCATGCTCACATAATATATGCTTCATTTACAACTGAGCAGATAGAGCATATATACTTATTGACAGTGCATATGAGAAGAACTGTGTCTCTCTCTCTCTTACACACACACCTCTCTTAAGCTTTCTGTATCTCATGCTCATCAAAAAGAGCTGAACATAGCATCATCTGTGTCTGTCCTCACCCCTCTTACAGACACCATCAGTAGCCCAAAGCCACTTGAAACTTAACTCGGAGCCCAAGGTCAACACGGCAAGAAAATAACTGGAAAAATGGACTCAGTTATGTGCGAGGAGCACCAAGTCTCCTGTTCTGCAAAAGCTATGAATACAAGATGAACCGGTCATTAGCATTCCTCTTCTGTATTTTCCAAACTTCAGAATACAAAACAAGAATCCAGCACAACAGGCTCTTCTGTATATATCCTTGCTTACTCTCTGTCGGCCTGACACTCCCGTATACGCTCACCAGCCTCTTTAATAGGAACGCCTATACACCTGCTTAGTCATTTAATTATTAAATCAGCCAATCATGAGGCAGCAACAGAGTGCTTAAACTATGCAACCTAGGCCAAGAGATTCAGCTACTGTGCACATCAAACATCACAATGGGGAAAATTTGAGCTCAATTACAAGCCACAGAATGGCGTGTGTGTGTGTGGGGGGGGGGGGATCCAGCGAGAGGCAGGTCTGCAGGAGGACATGCCTTGCTGACGAGAGAGAAGAATGGCTCGAACTGCAAAACATCCACTCAACAACACATGACACACCAAACCTGGGGTTTGTATAACCTCAGGTTCCTGTTCTTGGCTGTCAGAAGTGGAACCCAATAATAACCCAGTCTTCTGATGCCCATACGCATTAAGAATAAACATGCTTTGTGTTCTTAGTCAGACATAACATATCTTGGGCCACCACAAGCCACCTGAACAGATGCCTAGATGCCTCACTGGGCAGAAACAAACAAACATCGCCCTCTTGGTGGTGAATTGAACTGAATTAGTTAGCAACAGCATCTAACATGGCTTTAATCTTACACACATGGTGAGATGGAGAGGTATTCATTCCTCTTTGCCCTGATTTACTTGATGGAAATTGGCTTCAAAGTCAAACCCAGGAGTTAATAAAATATGGAAGTGTGTAAATCTGACCCACTCTCTCTCTTTCTCAGTGACTACAGTTGGGTTATTTACTGCTTGGATATGTTGCCTTTCATCTACAGTAAGGGTGTGTGGGGGTGTGTTTCCATAAAGCCAGGGATAAGTGTCTGGATCAAAAATTACAGGCTCTTCTTGGTCTATGCCAACACTGCTCGAGGTGGAAAATGTGCATGCAAAGTTCTGTACAAACAAAAGACAGATGTCTTTCAATGATGGACTTGAACTGGGATCTGTGGGGAAAATATACCACCCAAAACCAAACACACATGAGGAGGGAAGCGGGACAAACATGTCCAGGCCTAACAGAAATTGAATAGCCTGTCATTATTTACAAATACGTGCACAGTTAAATATTGCGTAACCAGTAGCCAGTATTGCATAAGGCTAATAGCCTGGTTTGCTAGCAAACAGTCTAAAAATAGGTCGCTAACCTGCTAGTTAGCATTAGTCTATTGCATTATGTAAACCAGTCCCCAGGGTCCTCAACAAGCTAGTTCACGTTAGGTTAATTATTACAATGCGTAAACTGGTAGCGCAGATTGCTAGCAAGTTTCAATCTGCAAGCAGAATCATAACTAAACGTGATAAAAATAGTAGTAGTTTTTTTTTTTAACTACTTTACAACTTTTGTTGTAAAATAGCTAAATATATGTTTATATCGTGCAAAAAAGACACACACACACACACATATATAAGAAATGTCTTCTAGTAGGGTCATAGGATATTGTTGCCATATTGCCCATCTGGACAAATAAGACCAGCAAGAGACAGGAACATATGACAAGAGTTGACGTTAATGTCATATATGCTCCCTGTGCTCTATGTCTTCATGTAAGAAGGGGGTGTATGTCGAAATTATTGAATTTACCCACAGACACTCATAAATCAGAAGTGTCCTTTTTAGATGTGGAACACACGAACACACCTGAGGATACACACAGCGGTGTAATTTCAGCCATCGTCACATCGGCAGTCGAGTCTATTACGTATTAGCCAGCAGATTAATCATTTCACGTCTGACTAATTTATAGAGAGCAGCATGCTGGAAGGTAAACAGAACGCGCACAGGGACACGACGCTGTTTGTGTCCCTGTCTCAGTGTCGCAGATAAATGTGGAGAGATAGTGAACAACACTGAAAGTAAATAAAAGCACCCCAGTGTTATTCATCAGCTGCAATTTCCGCTGGTTTACTGTCTACCGTGTACGTTTATAAGGCTCGACCTCTCCTCAGCGTGCTCAGAGCTCGGATCGGTGCGACTGACGGTGAATTGTGTGCCTGTGTCATCCAAAAGAGACAAAGATTGAGGAAAGGAAACAGTAAGTAAGTACTCCCACGGGAATAATGGATCACTGCTGGTAACCCAGATATGCCACCTTACATCATGAATATATAATGGTACGGTTTGATCTCATGAGCGTGCTATGAGTGCCGTTTGTTAAGCTCCAATCTGTAAAAAATAAAAAATCCGGCAGAGTGTGATGTGCGCTCAGTACTATCATGAGAACGCCAATCCACTCAGTTCTATAGTGTCAACGCCAATTATCGAGCTTTCCTATTAATGATTCATGAAGTCATAGATGGAGGAAAAGCATAGCACCAAACATCATAGCAATATCTGATGAGAGAGGCTGTTTCCATGTTGACCCGCCGTACTGTTCTCCTCGATCAGAGCCACCAGTCTGGGAAAGTGAAGCCTAACACATGAGAGTGAAGGTTAATGACAACTTTTAAGACCTGCTGCTCATGAAGTATCATGAAACTCCATACACATGAAATAATAAAGGCTTGTGATTAGCAAGGGTAACGCTGATCAAGCCATCCTTCTCACCAGGGCACCTGGACCAATTATGACCTATTGGACTCCTTAGTCAGAGATGCATTTTGGATGTCATAACATGTATAACTTATATTTCTTATAACATGTATGAATTTTACACTTGTAGGCCTCATATATTGTAGGCCTTTTATTTAAATGTTCGCTGTGTTTTTAATCTTGGAAAACTCAGACCACCTGATCATAAGAGGAAAAATTTCTCCATTGGTTAAAATGATACAAACTCCGTGAACCCAAAAAAACAGGTGTTTTTTTTTCTTCTTTATGAGACCTCGAGACCTCCTGGGATGTCCACTAATGTCCACCAACCAATGAGTGGGTTGAATATAAGGGTGAAATAAAAGTTAAGGTCAAATATGACCCCAAGGGTGCTCCAGGGTTAATACAGAAAATCACATTTAACAGACTATTTTCATATTTAAAATCATCACTATGTTCTCTTACTTCGAAACGTGTTGTGATAAGGACTCACAACCTTACTTAATATTGCTGACGATCTGTCTTTGAAGTAAAGACCCATATTCAGTCTAGAGTTTCCTTCATTGCGGCCCTGTACAGTGCTCTATACAAAACAGTCTATATAATAAATGAACGTGTGTGCAAATTTCAAACAGCACTTTAGCAATAAGTGATTTGTATTCCTGTCTGATACTTTAACAACCTCACTTGTAAGCTGGAATGGATAAAAGACCGAATAAATACATGCAAATGTTAACGTTAATGTAAATGAGCTTTTCATAAAAGGCCATTCTCTGAACTTGAATACAGTCACACTAACTGTTCCAGGGCTCTTTGTATTACTGTAAAAAAAATAAAATAAAACTCTGAGGTTAAACACAGATCCAACGTATTATGAATTAAATAAAGCTCCTGCAGGTGGGTTCAGAAAGGTGAAAGATGTTGTTGCACACACTGTCCCAAGCTAAATCTGCTAGAAACATCATGCTCTGAGTTTATGCACCAGCCACCATTGCATCATGGGACCAAAGTGAACGAAAGCAGATTTTCCTTTTTTAGGATCGCTCTGATTTTTATACTTTCTGCAGTAAAGGGTATAATTACAGCAGTTCCATCATTTACAGCTCTGGCTAATTAATTAAACTCACCTTATAGCTAGATAATGAATCATTGTCAATGAATAATCTCAGTCTAATGAAAGTCATACAGCCTGAGCCAACTGTTCTCTACAGCATTTTATGGCAGACTGAACATATGATCAAGTGGTCTTTATTTTCCAATTATAGAAATAAATGCTATAACAGACCTACATTCCTCTGGGGGATCTCAAAGTTTCTGTGCAGAACTCCACAACAGTGTTTCCCTCTCAGAAATGGTTCTAAGAAGGACTTTTTCGGGACGCTACCTAAATTATGCAACAAACCCTTAAAAACATGAATGTTGTTTTGTAAAAGTGAATGCATTAACCAGATGTGTGATAAAAACTTGCATCGATGGTAATAGTTTTTGTCTTAATACCCAGTACCGGTCATGCATTAAAAATGTAGTTATACTGTCTTGTTATGAGAGACCACACTCTTACAAATGGTTCTTTGAGGGTTCTTTAAAGATTTGTTGGATATGTAAGAGTGCTTAGCTGCATAATAAAGATTCTACGGTTACCTTCCTCTTTGCTGAAAAGTCTCACAACTTGGTCTGCGCAACTCTCAGCAGCTAAACCGGAGGCTGAACTGGTCAAATCGTTAGACCATGTTTGCCAGCTGTTATGGAAACATTCTAGTACTGAGCTACCAGTACTAATACTACATTATGCACAGGCTGTATAAACAACTAATAAACAATTAGAAAATCTAAAACACTTGCAGCAATTTACTCTAATAATAGGGAGCAAAGGGCGGCAAGGTGGTGTGGTGGTTAGCACTGTTGCCAAACTGAAGGAAGGTCCTGGTTCGATCCCCTGGGTCAATCTGGGCACCTTTCTGTGTGGAGTTTGTATGTTCTCCCCGTGTCTGCATGGGTTTCCTCCGGGTACTCCGGTTTCCTCCCACAGTCCAAAGACATGCACAGAGGGGATTAGGTTTATTGGCTACTCTAAATTGCCCATAGGTGTGAATGGTTGCCTGTCTCTGTGTGTTGGCCCTGTGGTGGTCTGGCGACCTGCTCAGGGTGTACCCCACCTCCTGCCCAAAGTCAGCTGGGATTGACTCCAGCTTCCCTGCTGTGACCCTGAACAGGATTAAGCAGCAGATGATGAGTCAATAGGGAGCAATAAAGTAGGACATATAGGGAAACACTCTTGTATATTTCTACATAGATCTGTTTAAGAAGTGCATCTTTTAAGAGTTCTACATTTCCCAAGATTGTTTTAATGCCAGGTGGCAATGATGGGAATTTTACAGAATGGAGAGCTTGATAATGTGAATTATAACCCTTCCAGAGTCAATCAAAAATAACACACAGCTCAATTGGGGGGTTTAGTATCTGTGAATCAAATCTTGCAGTGGGTACACTGTCTGAGGCAAATCTGCCCTTCACAAAGCTGGTCTGCTCATGATTAATGTGTGTGCCAATAAACGCTCCAAGCCACAACATTGGGGCAGGCACATTCACGAAAGCCACAGACCCTTAAAAGCACAATCTTCGGCCTGATTTTCTCTTTCTTTTTTTTTTAGTGTTCGTTATATCCATTTATTCAAACAAAAGCACTGAGTCATCTAGACAGCATGTCCTAGATCAGGACAGTGTTGAGACCTGACCTAGGGGCACATCTCATCCTTCATCGTTCTCTGACAGTACAGACAATAGCAAAATACACCCAATTAAATTTGTCTGGAGGATAAAGGAAGGAAAACTCTCCCTTAACATTTTAAGTAGAGGAGAGGAAAGACAGAGTCAGATCTTGGTCATCACACGCACAAAATACGTTTAGGTTATGCAGGCTTCGGTGTGTGTACCTATAGTAACGCACTTCGTTTATTTTACTCGCAATGCGAAAGCAATCCAATGCCAATTGTCCTTATAGCTGCTCATTTGTACGACTAAGATGTGGAACCACAAGTATGTGTGTGCGGGAATGGGTTTTTCTCATGCACAGCACCATATATATATATATATTCCTGGTCCCTGTGCATTCCTGGTGGAGTGTGTAATGACTTTCACTCCACTGGCCATTTATATATTGCATCAACAATGTTTTCACCCATTCACCAGCCCTGCAATTTCTCCATCTTGTATCCTTTTATTCAAACCACGTCCCCCTGCCAGTGTTCACCTGTCTCGGCTTGTTTTATACTCATGCCAGTTAAACAGTACCAAACACACCCACTTCACCATCTTTATTTTCCACAGTCTCAGCATCTGAAATGCTATTTGTCTGAGCAGACGGGGGCCATGCTGTTTTCACGGCCCTTTGTGTTGTCTCGTTAACGCTCGGCTCTTCCCCTGGGAGATAAAGGAATGGCTCTGGGCCTTTTCTGCTCCTCAAAACTGTGTCACTTTGTAATAGAGTTATAGGGAAAAAAACTGAGAAAGGCAGGATGGTTTGCTGATCAGAGGAATAATTGGTGTTTCGGATTCTTTCGCAAACCAGAAATGGGGATTTTTTTTTTTTTGTGCGCGTGTGCACACGCTTATGTGTGTGTGTGTGTGTGTGTCTCGTCTTAGATTGCATGCCTTAAAAACCAAACAACAATGCATGCTTCCTAGTGAGAACTGAGATTCGTGGAAAACGCCGCAACATTAAATCATTCTCTTTAACAAGATCCCTGCAGGATTTGGTCATTTTTAGCGTCCTTGCTCAGTGAAAGATGCTGGTGGATCCTGTTTCATTTACAGGGTTTCAGATTCAATTAGTGCCGTACACTTCTACAACCTCTGGCCTGCCCTCAGGGGCTACAGCTGTGCATGGGGAGATGCTCATTCCAAAAGCAGCAATCCTAGAAAAAGTGATGGACAACCAGTCGTCCCCATATCCCCACATGCACTCACACTGAGCGAGTCAATGGAAATGATCTGGAGAGGCAACGTGCAAAAAAAAAAAAAAAGGTCTCCCTTCATGCTACAAGCTCTGAATAGGGACTTCAATTTCAACCTCAATACCTCTGCTGAGTTTATCTCGCTACCACAACGCATAAAATACCAGTCCACTTTAATCACCCGCTTCTAGATGTAGATTCACAAGGAAACTCGCTGAGAAAACATTCAGAAAGACTCAAAGGGGAACCCGTCCTCTTCTTTGTGACACCGTATCACAGGACGATTTATTGCAGTATAGAGATGTAGAAATCATAATAAGTGTGCTGAGCTGATGTTCAGTGTGGGATGAGTGCAGGAAAATGTTTTTGAATACAGCAGCAGTTTTGAGGTGCATATCTACAGCATCCTGGTGAAATTATCCACTGAAGCAAGAGTGAGACATGGTTACCATCTTTTCAAAGTGCAGCTTTTTAAGGTACCTATATGTAGAGAACCATCCACAAAGAGTATGTGAATGAAGAAGCTCCAGGCAGAAGGAGAGCATCAGGATAAACCAAGCAGAACCGGAGGGCAGTAGAAGTGTGTCAGGAATCACTCTCTTGGTCACACTTGTACTCCCTGCTTTGTGTTTGTGCCCTATATTTGCATGCAATCATCTGTAACAGGTTGAGTGTTTCACTACTGAGGTCCCTGCTGTGTCTGGTGGATGCTAAAGATAGATGAAGCTGGACATATTGGCCTCATCTCTAAGACTTCTGAGAAAAGTGCATAAACCTCTCAGCATTGACCCCCTGGGGATGAGACTCCCGTAAAAAGAGATCAAATATTTACATAGGCCTGCCTTAAGCATCTTTCTCTCTTATTGATTATTTTCTTCATTCCCCCGGATTATCTTACACATTCTTTGCACTGAGGAGTCATATGTAATATGTATGTACAGAGAAGCTGACATTTCAAAAGCAGACTGTTTTCTAATATTGTGCCTCACCTCCGTTCGGACCGTGGCACCACATAAAGGACAAGGCAATATTCGTCTGCTGCTCTTTTGATATTTTCGTTTCTTTTTGTTCGTTTTGTTATTGTATTTGCCGAGTCATTCGGAGCGAGACAAAAAGAACAGAATACTGATATGCACTGAAAGAGAAAGTTCATTTCAACACATCGCATCCATCCAGCAAATGAAAGCAGAATACTAATACGGTACGGTCTCTGATGATAGGTTGTTCCTGATTAAACCGTGCTCATGTGTGCAAAGCTTGGCTAATTCAAATGGACGTGTGCGTGCTAATGACAAGAGCGCCATGAGAACATGAGTGTACGGAAGCTTTCCACTCGTATGTATATGAAGGAGCGCTCACAGCAGACGGTGTTTCCGGATATGTAGGTTAAATCCGGAGCACAAAAGGCTCCAGGGGCTATTAGTTGCTGCTCTGAAAATAACCGAGATGCCCAAGATGCTCTTGTACTCTCCCTCACCCTGCTCCTGCCTGCATCTCCTCAGGCGGTTGGTCTTGCTGTCACTCTAACTCGAGGTGTGATGTGATGGCTATCAGACTGGTTGCTTATTTAGAGGTCATATAAAGGTGGAGCTAGTAGGGAGGCTTGTTGTTTCAGCAATACTAATTACACGCTATTAACAATGAACACAAATGCTCGATCTAGAGGGACATCTTCCCCGCGAGGCAACGCTGCTGTGACCACAAGTGTGATATGAACAAATCCCTTCTTCTCTGTGGCCTCCTCCCCATGCCCTAGTTCACTTCACTGCACTCATTTACGTCCCCTATTCCCTCATTCTCTCTCTCTCCTCGAGCATCCCTTCACTCATCAACTCTGACCCATCATGCACTGCTCCAGGAGTTTTGCAAAGAATAGCACACATGCGTGCACAGTAAAAATGTGAAGGGTAGCAGGGTGGGCAGTCTGTCATACAGAAGATGAACAATACCTAATTACCTCTGGAAATGGAGGCTTTCGCCTGACTGTCTAGGGAGGAGATGGCTTTATGTGGCTCCAATGAGCGTGCTAAGATGCTGAGGCCTGAGGTGGAGCGCAGAAGACTTCATAAGTCTGATCTGATGATAAATCGATGACTGTGCGCAAAACAATTATAAGGTATATGGCAAGACCATCGTCCACATTTAAATTAGGAATGCAGAAATCTTCTTCTTCTGTCTTCATATTTGTGTATTTTTATACCATGCTGATAGAAGATATCAACTGCTATACCTGATAGTAACTGATGTGACTATATACAAGCCTCAGCTCTTAGGTCACAGGTGTGATCATGGCACTGGTTTTTAAATCAATCTGTTTTACAAATACAGGGCAAAATATCTCCATGAATTTCAAACTCAGATTCAGCCTAAAATCAGCCAATACCATATATATATATATATATAGTGTCACATTTGTAGATACTGGATTTATATACATTTGTTAACAACAACAATACATACTCAAAAGTACAGTGAGATATTAATCCGTGTGTGCAAGTGCCTTGAGAATGATAGACATTCCCTTATAATTTGATCCTGGTGGCTAATACGATGAAAACAGCCATCAATAAAGTTGGGATTGGATTAGCTCCTAATATAATAATGAATGATACATTATTCATTAAACAAATAATAATAACAGTATTATCATCATTAATTAAATTAATTATGTAAGCATGCAAATAATAATTAGTAGTAGTACAGTGAAACCTTGACATACGACATGTCAAAAGTGTCGTAAGACAAATCGAATTTCCCCATTAAAATGAATGGAATTACTCATAATTCATTCCAAACCCCCAACACACCAATTTCTTTTGTTACATGTTTTTAAATAAGAGAAATGTACTATATAAATAACAAATAATGTATAAAACA
>JAQLOM010000032.1:22867178-22881685 GCA_030068315.1 Chrysichthys thysi
TGTGTGTGTGTGTGTGTGTGTGTGTGTGTGTGTGTGTGTGTGTGTGTGTGTGTGTGTGTGTGCGCGTGCGCGCGTGTCTCCCCACCTCTCTTTCATAAGTGGTACTGCCACTCGACTCTAATGAAGAGAGATGATGCAGAGGGAGAGGGGCCAAACCACCCACCGCCCCGGGGGGAGACTCTCACAACCTTTCAGCCAGGAGCAGCACAATTCTCAAACTCATTTCACCAAGAACGCAAACACAAACACACACACCTAACCCCAGACTAGCACATTCATTTTCATTTGGTAATCAAAATCTCTTCAAAAGACAGACACACACACAAAACTGAGTGTGTGTGCATCTGTGTGTGTGAGAGAAAACACGTGCGACTGTGCCTTTATAATTGCCGACTTCCTTTGCTCCACAGGATACAAATGAGAAGCAAAGCGCAAATTAGCGGCCTTGATAAGCGACCTCTCCGAGTTCCTGAAACATGACCTGGAAACACTTGTCATCTTTATTGTTCGTTACAGCGCTATGCACGGTGCGCTGCTCCGCTAACTAATCCCATTACTCTAATCCGCCATGAAACAACTTACTGCACTGATAAGAGCACAGCTAATTTATCCTGCATTCAAATGAGCTACCAAATCAAAATAATTAACAGCGGCCTGCGTTTAATTAGCTTGGCAGAGACAGCGTTGAGCGCGGCCTCATACCGACAGGCCTAAAGCGGTGGACACTGATTTAGGCTACACAGCAAGTTAGCAAGTTGCCCAACAACCCAGTCTCCAAGCTAACTATCCTCACACCTGTCCTGCTGTCATGTTTAAGGTCACTAAAACTTTCTCTTCAGGTCTTTAAAACATCTCAAGTTCTCAGAAAAATCATGCTGGTATGTTGTAGTAAATGTAGTACGGTGCTTTTCACTGACCACACCCACCAGGCATTACTATTCAGAGAGACATCCGGTGTTCATTAATATTCATTAACTTACATGTTTCAGTTCTGATAAAGAATTTAAAGATAACCCATAGCCAAATATCCAGTTGTGTGAGAAGTAAGACGTTTCAGGGTGATTTTATACTTTAGTTAATCAATGGTAGCAACTAATTAACTGATAGCGGTAAATTAGCTAATTAGCACAACAACATTTAAAGCATGTGACCTCTCAATATAAGCAGACTTTCTTCAACTTAATTTGTGTTTCGTAATTTGCTGCACAGCCTAGAACTGAGAAGAAAGGACACACAATGACTATTTCTGAGAATCTTTTCACTCTTTACTGCGAGTTACTGAGTTAGTTATGAATTAGCTGTTAACATTAACTCACTACAAACCCGCATTTAACGATGCATTCAAATTGAACTCTGGGACAAAACTCTGCCCAGACAAGTGGATAAATTTGAGAATACCCCATTGCTAGGCATCTTAGAAACAAGCTAGCTAATAATTGAAGTTAGACGTTAATCAGATTAGGAGTTAGATCTTTAATAAAGTCAGTGTAAACACAGTGCGTGTGACAAAACTGTTGGGAATATTAACATTTCACTTCTTTATATTTGTAAATGAATAACAATCACTACAATTTGCAAACTTTCAAGGGTCACACAAATGTCCCGTCACAACTCCTTTAGTGCTGTTAGGAATCTCCAAAGTGCTGAATAACAAAAGATATCATAAGCGCATTTCATATTCAACGTGTGTGAATATCAAAACCATGGACCAATATCAGTAAGGATGTAAATGTATCTCAGATTAACTTAACTACACAAATGCCCAATCTGATTTCATTTTCCCCCCCCAACATTTCCTAAAAGACAAAAATAAAAAGCCTGTTTTCAGCAGTTTTCACAATAAAGCCACTGGCGCAGCATTACACTCGATAAATCTTCACCAGTTATGTAAAGTTTAAAAAAAAAGAAAGAAAGAAAGAAAGAAAAACTCTGATGTCTCTCTCTGATGAGTCTGCACTGCCGCAGTTGATGTCGGGATAGGGGATATAAAGGCTTTCAGGCTTTCTCACAGGCTCAAGTTGACAGACTTGCAAACTTTAAGTCATTGCTTGGCCTTGCATCATTTTCTCTCAAAGTTACCCATGCTATATCACAGAAGCCAACAACCTCAGACTATCTCTGCATGCTTCTGAGTATATATTATGTTTATGTGGTGTGTACACTGTGTACATTTTTATGGCCCCAAATTTATATGTACTTGTACGAGACAGACAGTGTGTTCAGCTGTGCGTTTTCGGTTTCAGCCCTGGCTGTGCTACAGAATAAATAAAACATACTTGCTTGTTATAAACCATGTGTATAAACTGCCCCGGGCCACCTGGCTGTTTTGGCTAAAGGTAAGTGAGCCCTATTTAGCAGCACAGAGCTCGGAGTCTCCTGGAGAGCCATCATGGAAACAGATTCACCGCTGCACCGGGGCAGGACGGGGATGAGATCTACTCATGCGGGTTAAGTGTACCTGAACATGTCACCCAGGCCCTTCAGTACGCTCTTCTTGGCTTTGGTCTTTTCCTTCTTTTCCTTCCCTGCTTTCTCTTTCTTCCGCTCGTCTTTGGGCCGTCCTCCGTTCACCTGGCCGTCCTGGTAGGCTGCTCCAGGCGGCAAGGCCACGTCATTCGCTGTGGAGACGGAGTCACGGCCGGAGCGTGAGCTTTCCTCTGTGTCCTCCTCCACTGAGACAGAGAGACAAAGAAAGACAGAGAAAGAAATTAGAAGATGGTGAGAGAGAGCGAGCGAGAACACTGGGGAAATCCAGGCTTGTTGGCATTGATTCACCCACAAACACTATATTTCTGTTTTAATCTGGAGTTATGTTTATTATACGAGGAAATCTATTATAATGTGCTGCCTAAATACAAAACCTATTCATATCCAGATCTCACAGTTTTATAAATACACACATGAGGCCTTTTCCCACTTTATGTAAAATCTGTATTGTATAAAGAACAACTGGCACCAGAAAACAGCTTTTCTATTACCCCCCAGGGCAGTACCAAAATGCCCAGCTGTTTGGATGTTGGTTCATGTTTATAATCAATACCAAAAGGAAGTAATAATGTGTGAAAGTGGGGTTACAAGTACAGTGTGCTGCTGATTTTATTACACGTACAAAGAGGGAAAAAACCATATTAGGCCCAAGTTCCTTTGGCATATAGTGTACAGTAGTTCCTCGTGCATTCGCATTTCTAAATTCGCAATGTTTTCTGTGGAACCTAACTAATTTACATTCGCGGTTTTTTCACACATCTGCGAAATCTTCATAGCAAAATGTTCATAGCAAATGCGTACATACTGATTGTTTTGGTGATGGCGTAGGCTCCATGATGACACGCTATTGACTGGAAGGGTGGGAAGTAGCCAATCACAGAGCAGGGTTCCAACTTTCCTCGTTGCTGATTGCTGGGAGCTCAGATGCGTTGTGTACTATATGAGTGAGATTGTGGTTTATCTCCCCGCATCTCAGTTTAACACGCGGGTATGTGATACAAGTGTGATGAGTGTTTTCGGTGCTTTTTTCCTTGGTTTTTATTTAATTTATAACAAACTTCAAGATGCCTAAACATCAGCAATGAATTAGTATAGAGGTAGCATCAATATAACTGTACTTTAAGTACGCTAGTGTGATAAATATCAATTAGCCGATGCTGTACTCTGTTTTTACGTCAACCATTCATTTTTTTTGAGGGTAATGTATGATGCTAACTCTTAAATGAAATTAAAGTGCTTTGGGAGCATGATATGGGTCATATTTTGGGTTTAAACTTTAGAAATAAGCATTTATTAGCATTTTTAGTGACTCCACCAAACATTCGCAATTTTCACACATCCACGCCGGGGTCTGGAACCTAACCTTGCAGTTTGTGTGAGGTATTACTGTAATACCCTAACTGGACATTTGGGTATTCAGACCTCACAAAGACATTTTAATAATCTCAATATTCTGCTACATTCGAATCTAGAAGTCTGACACGTAAAACGAACCTTCTGGTAGATTTAAAGGCTGCACACAAGGTTTTTTTAAATAAAAACACAAAAAATAACCAGTTAGTACTCAATAACAATCTAGAGCAACATATAAATGAAAAGTGATTTGCTACACAGCACTAGTTCGTTGATTTAGTTGCGAACACAGTGTCACACAGTGCTATACTGCCCTCATTACATTCACGCCGGTATTGCACCACACGTATATGTAGTGCTCATTTATAGGGACGTGTTAAAGCAATGATCCAACTGACTGCAGGACACACGTGGCAGCCATCTTGTGTATGTGCGTGGGTAGTTACAAGCAAGTACACTGGAACCTAGGATTGCGAGTAACTTGGTCTGCGAGTGTTTTGCAAAACAAGCAAGAAATTTTAATAAATTTTGACTTGGTGAACAAGCGAGGTCTTGCAATACGAGTAAAGTATATAGTATATAGTACACTTCGTCTGCAGAGCCTCACATGATCACAACTTCTCTCTCTCACTCACTGCGGGATTGTGGCTCACTCGTATAGTCAACATCCATGCTAGCGTAGAAAAGCCTGAGGAATCCCTCACTTCAAATGAGATCAGGGAGATGTGTAAAATGTGGGAAAGAGTGCAAAACTTTTTAGAAAAGCACCACCCGAATAAGGCTGTAGCAGTGCGAGCGATGAATCTGTTTAATGACAATGCAATGTCGCATTTCTGCCAAATCCTCAAAAGGAGACAAAAGCAGATGTCACAACTGCATTCAAAAATCTCATGCTGCCGCTTTCGGAAACAGACATCCCCAGCCTTCCGTCAGCAACTCTGGACACGCCCATGGACTCCGCCCCACAGGAAACCCCACATGGAGCTCAACGATGATGACTACAATCAAGAATGGTTCCAATATAGAAATGGGCTCAGTCTCCTAAGAGGAAATGGAAGTCGACAGCATGGTCGACTGCCTTCACTCTGATTTGCTGGAGTACTGACTGAACACAGGTGTGCTCAATTTCTGTATACAAGGGCTTATCCTATTTAAGGACTGCGTTGTGCTTCTGCAAGTGGCAAAGTATTGCGAAGCAATACTTTGCCACTTGTTGACACCAGCTTGTTAACCACCTTGTTACTTCCTGATTGTTTCTCCCGTGCATGACCTTGTTTCTCACCTGGATTTACGGCTTTTTCTATTGTGCCTTTTATGGTATTTTCACCCATGTTTTGACCTCTGCCCGTTTTCTGGATTTCGCCTTTGCCTCACCTTTGATGTTGTGTTTGCCCGATCTCTGACTCTTTACCTGTTTTTGGATTTAGATCCTGCCCTGTCCTCTATCTGTACCTTAAAACCGTTATTAAAGACATTTTATCTGAATTACATTCACTCTCCCGGCTTGTTTCATGACAGCAGCTATTGTTGGATAGTTTCCTTGTTGAAGTCGCACGAAAAGAAAGAGATCCCAGTGAGCCGACAGACTGCAGTGATTCTGTGAGTTGTAGTGAAAGTCATCCTTCACAATAATCCTCCTCCTCTCTCGTCTCCCTCACACGAGTCTTTTTAAAGGTAAAGTGCAGGTTATTTTGTTTTATGGATTTTTACTTTACATTTTCTATTAATCATTTTTATATCAATATTTGTGGGTTGTGAATCGAATTATGAGTCTCCATTATTTCTCATGGGGAAATTCGCTTTGATATACGAGTGCTTTGAATTACAAACACGTCTCCGGAACGAATTATGCTAGCAATCCAAGGTTCCACTGTATTACCCAGCCTTTACACAAGCAACTTGGACATCTCTCAAAAGCGACAGTATCTCTTTCTTCTTTATTCACTGACACTTCAGCTATAGTGGGCAGGTCAGAGGGTAAGAAGGTGACTGGCTCTCTGGAGTGTTTAAGCAGAGCTGTACTCCTTTCACACTCATTAAGAGATTATAACAAGCTGAGCTTTGAATTTCACTCTATACTAAGCTCACCTTACTCACAGGTCAGTGATAAGTGATGCAAGCAAAAGCACGCCAACAAAATGCCTCACACGGCATAACAAAGCCACCATGTCATTCTGTACATTCCTGTACAGTTTATTTGTCTCTATATAGCTGAAGCAGAGCCATGGGTTACTTTCAAGGGCAGTTCTACTCCAGTAATAACCCATTTGCCAGATTTTAAGCCCTTTGAACACAATTAAAAAGTGGTAATATATTGGAGTCCCCAAAGACGACTTCTTTGAAGACATCAGAGGTAAGGAGTAACAGCTTCACTAATATTCTTTCTTTTTTTAGCACAATGGAGACCGCTTTTAATCAAAAGCTTATGTCTTATACATTAATGCTTTAGTACTGTCCATGGATCTAAACATGCCAATCCAGTGCCAGTCTTCATGAAGTCACTAAAATGACAAAGGCAATACTTCCTGATATTTCCTATGCGCTAAATTTCTTCTTATTCTACGTAGCATATGTTTATAATACAACTTCCATTATTATTCGTTCTCTGCAAACCAACAATGGCGCATAGAAAATACCGCTTTAATCACAATTGGAACGAAGTAAATGAGCTAATTTTCATTTCACTGTCAGTCTTATTATAGCTGCAATTTCTATGCTGGATGCCCCGCTGCATCTAATGTAATTAATCTGTCAGTAATTGTAAGTTTAAATCAACTCTGAATGAGCAAAGGAAGGGGGAGAAAAATGCAGCTGCTAATTATGCTAAGTGCTTTAGCATAATGCTTAGCAGTGCTAGAGACGTTATAATATCACAATGCACCTGATGTTAGACATGCGTGATTACAGTGTATTAATATTTAAAGACGGAGCAGAAAGAAATGCCACTATGAGAAAACGATGAGGCGGCCATGTTGGATTTTGTTCCTAGCTAGTTGAGACCGCACCAGACACGAGGTCGTTCTGTTCAGTGTTGTTTTCTGCTTTCTTTCTTTGAAGTTTTCGGTATTTTCTTCACTCTTCCCAGGGGGGTGAAGTGAAAACTGGCCGTGTAATGCTATATGACAGGAATAGCAAAGCAGAAATCTTTTCAGTTATGCTCTACTTTTATTTTATTTTTTCCCTCCAAATCCCTTTAACAGTTTGGAAGATGATAAAACTAACTATATTTGAGCTGATACCGCTTTTATCACTCGTTTCTTTCATTTCCCGTGTGCGTGCGTAAGCTTATCGCGCCGCTAAGTGCAAAGGCGGTGTAGCTACACGGATGAGCTGCATCTGGCAATTAAAACCGGGCTGTGAGATTAGAGGAGCATGCTAATTTCTGCAGCTCCTAATGATGCCGTCTCAGATAACACACAAGAGATGGTAATCGCTCAGGCCTCCTGGGGGGCCAGATGAGTGTGTGTTTGTGTGTGTGTGTGTGTGTGTGTGTGTGTGTGTGTGTGTGTGTGTGTGTAGGCAAGCACTGAGACTGTCATTATCACACACCCACGAAAACTCAATCTGGTCTTGACGAAGATGGAACCAAAGCAGAAAGGAAGAGAGAGGAAACGGAGAGAAATTGATGAGAGGTATAAATTGGACCCTTCCTTTCCCAAACACTGCTCATTAGCCTAACAAAGAGACGCAACACTGAAGTCAACGCAGCCTCAACACATCAATAGCGTCCCCATCAATAGCGTCCCCATCAAAACAGCCATCGCAGCAAGTTAAGCAGCCATTCTGAGCTTGTCATTCGACTGCAACATTTAGAAAAAGACCCAAAGTTAGAGTAATTAAAACTTTTCTGCTGTACAAGAGAGAAATAAACGTCTTGACGCCCCATCATTAGCCTCCTCACTTTGATCCTGCTAGGTGTTCATTTCTTCCCTCCCAAGTCACAGACGGATTCATGAACTTGTCATACTGCTTGAAAGGTAGCACTGAAGTTTGCTCTTTCAGGAGTGCAGAAGAGAGAAAATCCCCAGCTCAAATCTTCCTCTTCTTCTTCTTCTTCTTTTTCTTGGCAGGATATCTGCTGCTGACACATTTTTTCCCCAGATGACGTGTGGGATTTTATGTAAATAAAAGTCAGAGTGAAGAAAGAATGCTCGCCCTTATCAGTCAACTCTGACTATTAACCTCAGGGACAGACACAGGCAGGCTGCTTTTATCTAAATTGAAAAACGCATTTGACTTATTTGAATATCAGGAAGGGAGAAATGCAATATACCTTTGTGGCAGAATCTATTGCCCCTCATTTTCTCCCAGGGAAAGATAAGACCGTATTTAGTGGCAAGCAGAAACAACATAGCAGAACAATGCAGCTCAGGAAAATGTTTCCTTTTATTTATTTATTTTATTTTATTTTTTTTAAGTAAATGTCTCTAACCCTGTTGAATAGAAGCGTTTAATAGAGAACAAGGAGGCTCCTGCAGCAAGGTGCTGTTATTACCTGGTCCGGCTTGTTTGACAGCTCTCTCTTCCCGCCAAAACATGACTGTGAGTAATGAAACACCATATCGGACAGACTTCGGTGAAAATGAGAGCAAACAGTCACCAACAGTTGTTTCACGACCAGCAGTGCAGTTTTCCACAAGCGCACCCAGAACACAGGATTTTCAGTACAGAGAAATTTTATAGCTGCACATAAAGATAAATGTTCAACAAGGACATCCATAATAGCTGGAATGGAGTAAAAAAATAAAAAAGAGGTTGCTGCTCTATTCACTAAGGACCGCAAGGAGAAATGAAGGGCAAACTGGTTCTGCCAGTAAACAGAACAAAGGTTTTCCAATAGCTTCAAGTCTAAAAGCATTAAGAGGAAGATGAGAATGAGGAGTCCCCAGTGGGGGGGAGGGGGGAGACAGCAGGGACGTCTCGGTGCTTACTCGGACACTGCTGATATGAATAGTAATAAGGGAGTAAAGCAGACGCTGATTGGCTGCGGACTCTGTTAGGGGGAAGCCTGACCTAGATAGAAACGGAGAAATTCCTCACACCACTGTAATGATGTCTTGTGGTGGCTGCAGGACCATCTGACATCAAAAGTGCTAAATTATTGACTCTCTCATATCATGGTGTCACTTTTTTCCATAGTAAAACCAAAACAACAGAACCTGCTGTTTAAGAAACTAAAACACGCAAAGAGAGACAGGCACTTGCGGTCCCGACACTTACACGTCTCCATGCCTTCGTCCTCCTCTTCATCGCCCACCACGTTAATACTAGGTCTGTCGTAGGATTTGTCGATAGCCGCTCGGAAGCTCTCGTTGCAACCGCGTCCACGGATGATCCTGGGACGAGGCCTGTGGAAGGGGACGTCCCCGTTGAGCGTCACCTCTGCCACGGCTGTCTGGAGACTCTCCAGAGAGCTGGATTTCTTCAGGCCAAGATTGGGCCCGACATCTCTTGTGGAGTTACCTTAGGATAAGAGAGAGGACACTCAACCCAAAATAGCAATAAAAGTGCTCTTCCATCTTTAAATTAGGGACATAACAAAAAAAAACCAAAAAAAAAACAGCGACATCTTTTAAACCAACTACTCCCCTGACTGGAGACAAATGAGAATATGGAAATTCCACTTATCACTATGCTTACTCTTCTTCAAGCTCCTGAGGTTCTTTAGTGCCTTTTATCTTAATTTGTAAACAGGCCTGTCTCATATCATAAGGCTGCAAAGTCCATAAGCACTTCAGAGACAGAAGCAGCTGCAGAGAGGCAGGGAGAAATACGGAAAGTGAGACTACAGGCATTGATGTATGGCACAAACCTGAAGCCCATTATCTTTGGTGGGTGGCCGAAGAAAAGAGAGAAAGGGATACGGAGATTTAGAAGCTAAGGAGAATAGAAGGAAAACTACGCAGACAAAATCGAACCTGTGCAGATCTACGCTGCGGCCTCCCTCCCTGTTCCTCCCACCTCCTCTCTGCTTAATAACCTTCTCATACTACTAACATACTGCATGATCTGTATGCCAGACCCACCAAAAGCCCTGCTGAAACACAATGATCCAGCTTACAACAACTTCCAGCAGAGACAGAGCATTAATCCTGCTCTGCAGAGATGCCAGAGCAGGGAGACACAATGAGCAAGCAGGACTACTCGGCTGGATGGATCTACAATTGGAGTGTGTGTGTGTGTGTGGGAGGTGTGGGTACAGGTAGGCGTAAATGGAGCAGTTGCCAAACACACTTTCCGTGAGCCACCTGTGTGCCTGGGATAAGATAAATGTTTAGAGCTTACACAATAACTCACACAAACATAGGCACATTTGCAAAATGAAGAAGGAATACACACAAAGACAAAAGGTTCGACAGCGTATGCAGCTCAAAGAAGAGCAGGAATTGGGCAGAGCTACTGGTCCGTTTGACTACATCTCATTGATATGTACAGCATAATGGATCTTCATTATGCACACAAATATAATTAACATGCAAATGATATATAAATATACGTGGCATGAATGACAGAAGGCTTCTACTCAAAGGACCGCAGCCAGGCCTATTCGCTCTGTTTGTTGACAGAGTTGATAGAAGTGCCATTCCTCCCATGAAGCATGGTAGGTCAAACAGTAGAGCTGTTGATGTAGAAAATCCCACACGGCCTACAGAGCTGCGGCTCCAGCCATCATTTCTTCTGTTTAAAGCCAACGCAACTCACCAGACAGCCAGAATGACTTTTTTTCCCCCCAACAGCTGCTGGCTTTTGTTTAGAGTAACTTAGTGAAGCGAGACCCCAGTATTTCATTAAGTCAGTGCGTACGTGTCTTATGAACAACAGCCCATAACCCGCATGCTGTTGGACGTCCTTCGTTATTTTCCATCAAAAGCTCTTTTTTGGCTATTTGGTGGGAGCCAGCGTTTCCTCAGCTTGAGCCACGAGAAGCTCAGGCTCTCCAAGAACTCCTGGATTTCAGTCTAAAAAGTACGTTTCCACAGCGTCAAACATATGGTGGCATTCTGTGTAAACATAGCTGTCGATCACTCTCTCTCCCGTCTTCACACCACATGGTCTTCTTTCTCACCCCCATACTACTTTGCCTTCCTTTGCACCGAGGGTCTCGGCTCATTTTCAGTGGGCTAAATGGAGCATGCTTGGTGGCTGATGAGCTCGTGGCAGATCTCCGGATTGAAAGACGTGAAGCAAAGCAGAGATCGGCCTAGCAAAATAAACTCCCAATCACCCGGTGAAAACAATTCGAAATCTATTAGCTCCTCTGCCGACTCGAACACCCCTTCAGCATAATTGTCGTGTAGATGTCAGCTATAAACATAGCATCATTGCAGGTGATTTGGAGGTTTCGAAGTAGAAAGCAGCATGCTGGGGAAGTGGACTAATCCACGTTGGAACCGTTACTGTTATCATTCTTTCAAAAGCTTTAGCAGCTTTAGATGCGGACTAATCTGCTCTTGATCCTTTAACCAAGCAAACCAAAACCAGACCCAGAGCTCAACGACCCTTCCTGCATTAAAAAGAGAACACAGAGCTGGAAAAACGGTAACAGCTTGTCCACAGAATTTTCTCATGTAAGGTTAGATGAAATCGATGCAAACAAAGATGGTTCAGAGGGTGTGAAGGAAGGTGACCTCGGACCTTAGGCGAGATGTGGATTCTGGGATTGCCTTCTATCAGTCTGGTTCCTAGAAAATTATAGCTGTGATTGTGCTGGAAAGATTAGCTCAGTCTTCTATCACAACAAGGTTAGAGATCAAAGCAAATAAAAAAAAAAGAAAAACTAAAAGCGGTATGGATTATTGATTCTTTACCCAGTGCAGCACTGCCAATACCAACCAAAGGAGATGCATCACTCTGAACAGTGGGCTACTAGCCAGGGTGGAATCAATACTAATCAATATTGCTCATAATGCACCTGAAGAAAACTAACAGTCACCAATTACATCTGATCATTTAACATAGCTTGTACCTAAATTGTGTCCTGATAAGATTTTTTCCCCCTGACTTGTAGCCAAATGTGTCTTCAGTTATCTAGACTGAAATCTGACTGTTTTTTTTTAAACATGCAATATGCAACTTTTTAGATGGCAAAATCAAAACCCACCATTGTGACATTTTTAACAACAACATAGACAGTCAGGGATCATGTATAAAAAAAAAAAAAGACAAAAAAAAAAAAAACGAGGTAACATAACAGAAAGGAGACATGGTTGTCAGATGCAAGACAAAGGAATAACATCTGGCAAAAACATCCTTCTCAGACCTCTTAAAGTGGTTTCCATAAGATTCAAAGAATCGATTGCAAATGCATGTTGGGTGCATTTTAATGTAAACGATTCTTATAATGATAAAAATCCATGTGTCACAACAGGTCAATAAACTGCCAGAGTGGTCAACATGTTGCTCAGCCTTTAAAAAAAAACCAGCCAGTTTCACCGAACACAGTTGATTTCTGAACCAATTTATAGGAAAATCATATTTATGCATGTGCCCAAGCAAAGGCCTTCATTCATTTTTCCAAAGGACCTTTCTTTCATAATGAAGTATTCTGAAGAGCAGCAACCTTTAGATTTTGAATTGCAAGAAAATTAAAAAGCACAAGAAAACCCAGCTTGCATCCAAACATTGTTGCTCCCCATATGCTGGCAGAAAAGCAGAATTAATCAAGATACTCTAAAAACTGTACAAACGGGGCACTTTTGAAGCTTACATGCAGGCCTTTTCCTCCAGATCATGGGAGCGGCATGCAGGCTAAACACAATAGGATGCAGCAAATGGAGTCAAGGCAGCTGCTGCGGTTTGAGGAAACGCTAAAGGCATCTGCTTTGCTCAGAATCTGGGAATGATCATTCCACTGAGCCCGACTAGCATTCCGCACCATGAGCTCGTGCATTGTGTCACAGCTACGCGAAGAGCATTAGCGAAAGAAAAGCTGGTAATTGTTCTCGCTCACTGTTTTTTTTTGTAATTCTCTTCATCTGAAGCCAGGCAGGCTTTTGACAAGTGTCTCTCAAAAGGCAGGAATACCTTATGATTCCTATCACATATCTAATACAGAGCTTCCTGTCACTCTTGGGGAAAAAGGCAGAAAGAAAAATAACACAAAAACCCTCCACAGGTTTCAAAGGTTTCACCAACCAAACATGTCTTTCTTTTCTATCTCTCTGCTCAGGGTGGAAACAGAGAGGCCTCATAATCCCAGACAATGCAGCATAACTATAATATTACAGTAACAATAAAAAAATATAGCACAGACTACAAGCAGATATCCTCCCCAAATCTTTTTGATTAGTCAGCTCACAAAAGCGAGCAGGAAAATTCACTGGTGAGGCACGATTAACATTAAATGTTAAAAGCAGGTATCACAAGCTTCATGAATAATCTGTCGGCCATTAACGTAAGGGTTGCGGCTGCTGCCTCGTTAGCATGACTCTGACGTTTCTTCTAAAGGCCATTACTCAAGGCGATACGTAATGCTCACATGGCGTGTGTGTATATATGGTCACACGAGCCATTAAATGTAATTTATTCAGCCAGTTGAGATTCTAAGAGTATCTCTGAAAGGTTGATTAGGCTAAGAATAGCCCCATGTTGGCCAGGGGGAAGTCATGTTCCCCTATCCCAGTAAGGGTGAAGGGGCCCTAGGGGTCGCCTGAGCCGCTGTGCCAGCCTGTTCAGAATCATTAACACACCAGAAAACAGCTTTTCCCCCTGCTTCTTTACACCTGTCCTAATTAACTTCTGATGGCCGAGCTCAATCACTTACAACGCTCCTATGCACCATTACTGCAATGCCGTCAGTGATGGGGCAGGAGCGCAGGGCAGTTTCATCAGATATCATCACGCTCATGGCATCCCTCTGAATTCTGTTCTCACAAACCTAAAGCTGAACTGTAATCTGTACAGCAACTGCACTGACCCATGTGGATTCACTTACCTTACCAAACCGCAAGGACACACAGTTCGTTAGCTTATAACACAGCATAGGTTATGGTGGCTTATTCATTGCCACGATTGCAGGCCAGTTAATTTTACAACTGAACATAAAGCAGTATGGGGTCGTAGAGATGGTGAGGGAGTCTGAATGCTTCCAGGTGTTTCGTTGCTATACGACGAGGAGCCAGGACACCAGAGGTGCAATGTGCACAATCTCTTGGGAAATCCCTTTCATGGTTTTGATGAGTGTTAAGGACATTTAATGCTGCTCAAAATATTTTAACAAAGGGAATAAGTTCCAGGTGTGGCATCCGGGTTCAATTCCTTCGAAGTGAAACCCGTTATTTGTTTAAATTATATATGGAAACGCCATCCATTTAAGCACCACGGCCTGCACTAGAGTCAGTCAATTTGGTTCTCAGCCGCCGTTCTTGGCAATGCTATATGTTTGCTACAGAATACTTTTCTGCTTGGCTGAACTCTACCCGGAGTTTTGCCTGGACTCCTGCTGGCTAGGACACGTGTTTTCCCTGCGCTGCGACTACAGAGCATAACTTCAGCCACTTGACAGTGATGGATTAATTGCAGTCAAACTGGCTTGCCTGAATTCGAGGGTCTTTATTTCAAAAATAGGACCCAAGCAAAGCCCCCTTGCATGATCCTTACACACACACACACACACACACACACACACACACACACACACACACACACACACACACACACACACACAC
>JAQLOM010000032.1:22920654-22930951 GCA_030068315.1 Chrysichthys thysi
ATTTGAAGTGAGGGATTCCTCAGGCTTTTTCTACACTAGCGCGGATGTTGACTATACGAGTGAGCCACAATCCCGCACTGAGTGAGAGAGAGAAGTTGTGATCACGTGAGGCTCGACAGACGAAGCGTATGCATACTACTAGTATTGCAAGACATCGCTCGTTAACCAAGTCAAAATTTATTAACATTTTTTGCGCGTGTTGCAAAACACTCGCAGACCAAGTTACTCACAATCCAAGGTTCCACTGTGTATAGAACTGTGGATTTGTGAAATCAGTAGCAAAGCTTCATATACTGCACACTACTCCAGAACTCCAGGGCTCCTGCCACGTCCTTCTCTGAGACACAAATATGTTCATAAGGCAAGATCTCATATCTTTAGTGCTATACTGAGTACTTCAGATCAAGCAGTGACTTTCTCTATTTTCACGTGATATTTAACATGAAATTGCTTCATGTTTGTCTGCAGTGAAATTCATTGTAAACTTTGAATTGGTCTTGATCTACTCTAGAAGCTTCACAAACTAAGGTTAGCCTTTTGCCTTTTCAGATTATCTTTACAAATTTCCCATACCGTTTATTTCTTCACTTATTTTTATAAACAGTTCATTTCAATTTGCCAATTTGTTTGGACAAGTGGTGGTTCAACAGTGCTGATATTAAGTAGAACAGCACTGGTACATTTCACAGTTTCCATCACTCCGCTTGTCTGTGTTCACGACATACATTTGTCCGCAAGGCAGCACACAATGGCCCTATCCAGCTGCAGCTTATGCAAAAATAAACAAAATACCTGGCCATAAAAAAAGCAACCAAAAAATAAATCAGTTTTTGGCCAAAATTCTGTTTTTTGGCTTATAAAATACTTCACGAGAGCACACTATACATATATTTCCCCAAAACGTGTAAACATTTTGATTTTTTTTTTAACCTCAACCTTGGTTTCCTGTGAGGGGAACCAGTTTAACAATTATGGGGGTTAAAACAGTCAGTCTGTCTAAAGAAGTGTAAAACCTTGCTAGCTAGATGTGATTTCCTCACACACTGAATGGCGAATACTCATACACGCCACAGTCAAATGGACGTAGCCTAATCAACTTAGTTCGTATACCAAACTGTCAATAAACTTCCTATAGCACAGCTGGAATAAAATCCTGAAATATAACTTACTTTCTTTTCATTTTTGTGGAAAAATCCTAGAACGCTACTTTGAGAGCAGTTGAGATACTCATATATTCTAATGTCAACAGTTCACCATTTGAAGGTTTGTTCTACCACACACACACTTGCTCAGGCTCAGTCCAAATAAGCGGCGTCCAATGATGTGCCATCCATCACCCTGTTATTTCTCCTGGGTCACACCAGTGACACGGGTGGGATGGATGTGTGCTGATGTTGGGAAGATCAAATGAGCGAGGTCAGCCTGGAAGGTCTTTCTCCATCACTGGTAGTAGTTGTTTGTGTCTCGGCAGGCCTCGCCCTGTACTTCACCCAAAGATGTGGAGCGGCTCAATACTAATATAGCCATAATTTAGTGGCCACGTTGATTGATAGTGCTCTCCCGACACCATCGATCAGGCCTTTTCTTCTGCGAGACGGCCTTGTGAGGTGGCCGTGCCGTTTCCTTCCTCACGTCAACTCTCATAAACATCATACGGCTTACAAGCCTCACCACCTCATCGGTATGCACACCACAGGCTGTACATTCTCTTATATAACAGTGACATTCAGAATAAGTTTTTCCTTGCTCTCTGCATATCTGAAACACCCCCACATCCTCCCACCCCCCATATTCTGTTGTACCAGGAAGGAAGACAGAGGCTCTCTTTTGGGCCTGTCAGTCATGCAGGACACAGTCCCTGCCAGCTCACAGGGCCCTTCATGCTAGCCGCTTTCATACCTCAGACTCCTGACAGAGAAGACAGGTTAGGGGGAGAAAGGGCAGAATCGGAGAAACACTTTGAGAGAAGGAAAAACTTTTCAGCCAGACACTTTTGGTGCTTCCTCTAGGGTTCTGCTTTCATAATTCTATCAATTTCAGGGCCTTTCATGTGGTCAAGAGAGAGAAACGTTCTGCATGAAAGTCTCCACTTATCAAGCAGTCCCTACGGGAAGAGCTCTCAATCTGCTGAGCCGTCTGGAACAATGGAACCAACATCTCCATTTCAGTGAAATAAATAAAGAAATAAACCAAATCGGCTCAATGTGACTTAAAAATAAATAAATAAATTGGAAAAAAAAAAACGACCCACATTCTCCTCATGCATAATTTATACAGATGTGTGCGCTTGACTTGTATATATATGTATGCATCTTACAAAAAAAGCAGGCTGGGAGAGGACTCAGGAAGTGCATAGCCTGAAAATATAACAGTGCACAGTACTGTTCTAACAAACTGCAACACGTCTGTGTCGGAAATAAATCAATTGTTATTTTTCTGTAAGTCAGGATATACAAGGTGTTGGACTGGTCATGTGCTAGCCATAAACGCTTCATCACACCGACTCAGCAGCAGTGTGATTGATTTTATGAACAGAATCCAAACTATTCAAATACGAGACAAATTATTTCATTGTGGAATAATTTTAGGGTATTTAGTCTAGCCATCGAAAGTTTTGTTTCCTGAAACTTCCCCTCACAGGACACCTTTTTAATACACCTTTTTTGCATGTGAGTAGCCAAAGAGGCTAATAACTACAGGAACATAATATTAAAGCTGGGGTAGGTAATTTTGGTGAAACCAGCAAGATAAAAGCAAGATTTTGAGGGAAAAAAAATTCCACCCTTCCAAAGCCACTCCTCTAAAACACATGAACGCGCACTGTCTGATTAATCCTGAAGGACGAGTCCATAAGAGCAAGTCGTTGTCGTATTCTACCTCATGTCTGTAACCAAATAACATCATCGTAATGAATGTAAACAACGAACGTGGCTATTGTTAGTACTCACAGCTGTCGACATGCTCGCTAGCTTTGGCAATATGTTTGCAATATGTCTGCCTAGCCTTGTGGAAGACTCCGGTCATGCGTAATGAGTGCACAGGCAGAGTGTGCGCAGGTAGACCGGCATGTAGACCCGAATGAAATGCGACAGATGACAGATTTGTTTTCCCTTTTTTATTGTCAGAGCTTTGGATTTCTTCACTGCTGTCAAGATGTAAAAAGAATTTCAAGAAATGCATCAAAAAACGCTTCTGAAAAAAAATCCCATACCCTACCTTTAATTTTAATAATGGTGACAATAGCAGGTGGTGATTTTTCCCCGACTATGCTTCCCATACTCCTGGGGGTCCCTGGACTCCACTAGAGAACCTGGGGTCTTATCACCAATGACCCAATAACACAAAACCTTGCTACTCAGGAACAAGAAATTAAAAGGCCATGAAAACTGCACTGCGACTTCAGTCCAGTGTGGTTATCCTACCATTGTTGGTTCTTTTATTTTGATTCCTCCTTGGTTTTCCTACACTGTCAGGACAAGCAAGGTAGCCTCGACAAAAAAAGGGTGCTTTTAACAAGTAAAAACAGTTTGTTCGCCGTTACTGAGGTCAGGGTTAGTTTGGATTAGGTGTAGAACACTCTTGCTGCAAAAAGTATTTCTACAAATATAATATAGATGCTCAATATTGATATGTCCTTAAATGTCATAGAAACAACTGCGTCTGTGAGGTTTCTATAGATACCACATGAAAGTTACCTGTATAATGCTGCTGTTATTTTCAGACCTGTGCCAACAAAACACCCACACAATGTTCTTCACACGAAAACTTTCCACAAGGGCCTAAACGCTCCACAGAGATGAAATAACGTCTTTCTTCACCACACATTCGGACTTGAACATCTGCCACAGATGAACCTGGTTAGAGGTGCACTTTATAGGTTCATGATTACCGGTGGCAACCCATCTATATCTAGCATACTATTTATTATCCCCCTTTATTTTACCCTTCAACAGAGAGGGACTACTGTAGGATGACATATGTGCGGATATCTTTTTTGGATGGTGGACCATTCTCAGCCCAGCAGTGGCACGTTAGAGTATGTGACTTAGCTCTACTCATTCAAGACATTAAAATAACACACACACACACACATCAAATGATAAATTGTTCCCAAAGGCTAAATTTAATTTAGACCAGATGAACTGTGAGGACTTTTCTCATGCAAAGCTGCGCATTTACAATCCCAATCCATTAAAACCGAACATGGAGAGACATGAACGCTGATGCGGTGGGTGACCTGCTCACATGTTCTAGTCTCCACATGAGTGAGTAAAAGGCTGAACTCAGCAGCAAAGGAGCAGCAACATAATCAGCGACTATTAAAGAGCCAATAGGAAATTAATTGAATTGAAATGAATTGCATGAACACAAATGACAGTAATATTATTAGAAACACAGGCTACAAATCACAGGTGCTGTGAAGCAGTTATTTAATTATCATGAGACATAAGAAACTGTGAAGCCCAATCAAACTTTACATCATTAACTGTGGGGACCAGCATGTGCTGCTACAATGCTATGGTTAAAAGAAATTAATGCTGCAATGCTCTTAAAATAATATTAGGAAAACGAAAAATAGCAGCAGTAGTAGCAAAAGGAGCAGCACCAGGTGGAGTATTAACAACAAGGGGGAGTTGTAGCAGCGGCTATAGGAGTATTAGTAGTAGTAGCGGTAGTTATTAGTAGCAGCAACTATAGGAGTATTATTAGTAGGAGTAGTAGTAGCAGTGATGTTAGTAGTAATAGCAGTGGCTGTAGGAGTATTAGTAGGAGTAGTAGTAGTAGCAGCAATAGTAGAAGTAAAATTAGCAGTAGTATTAGTAGCAGCAGCTGTAGAAGTTTCAGTAGTAGTAGCAGCAGCTGTAAGAGTATTATGATTAGTAGTAGTAGCTGTAGGAGTAATATTAGTAGCTGTAGGAGTATTATGATTTGTAGTAGTAGCTGTAGGAGTATTAGTAGTAGTAGCTGTAGGAGTATTACTACTGGTAGTAGAAGTGGTAGTTGTAGGGGTATTACTTTTAGTAGTAGTAGTCATAGGAGTATTACTTTTGGTAGTAGTAGCTATAGGGGTATTATTAATACTTGTAGCTGCGGGAGTATTAGTAGTAGCTGTAGGAATATTAGTAGTAGTAGAATTATTAGTAGTAGTAGTAGCTGTAGGAATAGTAGTAGCTGTAGGAATAGTAGTAGCTGTAGGAATAGTAGTAGTAGTACCTGTAGATCTATTATTATTGGTAGTAGTAGTATTAGTAGTAGCTGTAGGAATATTATTAGTAGTAGTAGTAGCAGCAGTACCTGTAGGCATATTATTATTGGTAGTAGTAGTATTAGTAGTAGCTGTAGGAATATTATTAGTAGTAGAATTATTATTAGTAGTAGTAGCTGTAGGAGTATTATTATTAGTAGTAGCACATGTAGGTGTATTGTTATTGGTTGTAGTACCTGTAGGCATATTATTATTGGTAGTAGTAGTAGTAGTACCTGTAGGAATATTATTAGTTGTTGAATTATTAGCAGTAGTAGCTGTAGGAGTACTAATAGCATTAGTTCTGTTATTCATGCTTTTATGCCTCTCCATCCCTTGGCAACGTAAACCATATCCATCCTTATTACGAGAGCACATCAGCACAAAGCTGACAGCAAACTCAGTCCATTTACAGAAGTCTGTCCAATCAAAGTGACTGTCTAACACAGTCGATCACAAGTATAAATGTGAAGAAGGGAAGGAAGGTCTTGAGACTGAACTGAAGCAATTAAACAAAACACCTAAAATTTTAGGCACATCATACATCCTGGTGCATGGGCTACATCAGCCAGAGATTTATTTATTTATTTATTTATCTATTTATTTATTTATTTAAAACCTAGATCCAAAGTGTAGCACTGCTACTAAGATTCTTTTTCAGTATATAAACAATTATAGGCTCATTAATATGTGAATGTTGCAAATTCGACAGCTTTGATGGATCTTGGCCTCCTGAAACTGTGCAACTGTGGCAAACCGGTTCTCATCTCACAAAAGCAAAAATCCCCCACAGGCAATTCACTCTTCCTTTGCAATTGCCCTCTCATTCTATTTCTCTATAGCCATGTTTCACTCCAGGCAAATCCACTATGACAATCTTTCCACTTGCTTTCAGTACTCATCTTTCTCACTTTTCACTCTCTCTCTTTCTGTCCCCTACTTTCACCCTCTCTCTGTCTCTCAGTACAGCTTCAATGTGTTCCTCTCTTGTAATCAGCAGGGGTCCAGGCCAAAGAACCAAACAAACCCAACAACCGTTTGATGGACAGATAAGAAGCGACCTTGTATCTTGGCAGCTCTGGAGGGGATGGGTGACCTTGCTCTTTAAAAAAAAAAGAAGAAGAAGAAGAAAGAGAGAAAAAATAAAAAGAAGAAGGTGTGTGTAGGGACATGATGAAACAGAGAAACAGCGTGAGGTCCAGTCCTCAAAGTGCTGGCAGCAAGAGGCACCAATCAAATCCAACCCACCAGTAAACAGACCTGAATTAGAGCAAGCAACATGCCTGTAAGAGTGTGTGGGCTTGTGTACTTGTGTGAAGAATGTGTGAGTGCTTTAGTGTATGTATGTCACCAGTGGTACCAGCACACAAAGCACACACATGCACACAAATACCGCTCCAGACTGTGTGCGTTTCTCAAAACCTGCACTACATTCACTAAAGTACAAAACATCTGAGATCCAGAAAATATACCACACTCGTTCACACTTACAGAATATTCTTAATAAAACACTATTGTACCACCGTGCTCAGCTCTGGCAGTAGGGATATACTTTGGAACATGCTGTAATCGGAAAGTCATCAACTTGATGGTGATAACAGGGACGCCTATTTACTTGGAACGGTTCTGAAGACAGGTTAGGCATCCAAAACATATTAAAAAAAAAAAAAAAGAACAAAAATAGCAATAGGAGGGGAGAGTGAGAAAAAGAAAGGGAAAAAAGGAAAATAACAGTTGATATTTGATATTTCATAGAGCCATGCCTTATCGGTCCAGATCAGTGTGAGCATTTTCAGAAGCAGAATTGCTTTCGATCCTCTGCCTCGCCTCTCTCACTCAGCCCTGCTCTGACCTGATAAGAACTCCTCAGTCTAATTCACTTTTCCGCCAGTCACACTCTGCGCATCGAGCGGGACTTTCTGTCTGTCAGTCAGGCACGTCGAAGCATCATAAACAGAGCTCCGTCCCAAAACTAATAGCAATCTACCTGAACACGAACACGCGTTGTGCAAACTAGCTGAGCTTCAGACACCATTGCTGATCGCTGCTTCCTGTCACAATCTTTTTGGTTCAGCGATGGAAAATAATATGATATGGGGGGGCCCAGATCTTGTTTCATATTTTTATCATTCTATCTCACACACTCACCTCATTCCTCCTACCCACCATCCTGGCCACGATGAGTTGGATCATGCCTCTTTTGTTGCTCTCAATAGACATGGACGTGCGTAGAGTCTCCATTGCTTCCTGGTTGGTCTTTCCCAGCAGCGACTCTCCATTCACGGCTATCAACTGGTCATTCACCCGTAAGCGGCCATCCTGCCAACACAGAGTAGAAACATGATTAACTTATTCGCATTATTTCCAGTAAAGACACAAAAGAAAGTGCCGGCACCAATTCAGAAATGATACTTGCCTTGCAGGCAGCTCCCCCATTGATGATGGACTTAACGAAGATGCCCAGGTCAGCATGGTTCTCTTTCGAGCGGTTGCCCTTTACGCTGACCCCTAACCCGGCTGAACCTGAATCATTTAGAGGAATCTCAAAGGTCAAGAACTCTCGCGTTCCGTCGGGAGTAAGCACCAAGTCATCATCCTCCGCTTTCTATGATGGGGGAGAAACAGAAAGGGGGAGAGATAAATGTCTTAAACATAATATCCCACTTGAGAAACATATTAAACCAAAGTGCACTTTTATAACTCCTCAGAGCACATTAAGCGCGGCAGAAAAGAAGAATGTTCCAGAAGGTACAATAGTCCATATTTCATGTGTAGTGCAAACTGTTCAGGCAGCTGTTAGTTTATGACAAATGGATCATACTGCACACAAGGCTGCGCACAATAGCTGCGATTTCCACTGAGGAGCTCAAGCAAAGGAACTTTAGCCTCTAGCTGCAGGCTACAGCTCCTAGTCCGTTACCACTGTTGTGTCCTTCTAATGTCACACTAATGTCGCACTCTCGACCAGAGAAATGAGAAATGTAGAAGTTCGTCCACGTGTCTAGTTTTGAGTATTGCAGCATTCCAAACAACACTTTCAGACTGCAGTAATATGTCCGCATTAGGTCATGTATCTAGCAGGTTTTGTTTATGTAAAGCTAAAACTGCCATTAGGCAAACGTTCCATTTTTTAAATGCAGCCCAGGAGCAAAAGGTCAAATGAGTTGTAAAATCAGTAGGAGTAAACCAAGTGTCATAATGCAAGCCATTAACTGTACAAAATATGGACAATGCCATAAGAATGCGTAATCCTCAGCATCATGCAACTTGAAACAAGACGTAATGTGACAAGTTGAACTAATCAGGTTACCAAGCATGCGGCCCGAAGCATATGCTTACAGAAGAAAAAAGGAAGAAACAAAACTATTTAGCTGTATTGCGTTTATTATGTGTGTAGTGGTCTGGGAAATCCTGCTGTGTCTGAATCTTGGGGACAATTAAAATGATGAAAAATCGGGTTTTCGCCACGTTTCTTTTTGCCAGTAATACATTTTGACAGTTCTACTTTATGTCAGAGCATATCTACTAGAATGTTGATGGCCTAGGTGTGCTTGCTTTTCTCACGATTTCTCCAAATTGTTGGAAAGCTACCTATGTGAAATGAAGAAAAGGACTCATGCCTAATCAGTTCATTTTATGATTTTATATCGGCTGTCAAAATGTTTGGCATGCACCTGTGTCCGCATACCATCAAAACAACAGAGGTACTAATATTGTTTTATCACAACATTAGATTACAAAATAAGAGGTAGGTGGACATTTTTGAGGAGTAACAGAACTACCATTACTTGTAGATGTGCAGAAAGGACACCAATGTCAATTTCACAACCACAGCTAGATAGATAACTAGACAGACAGATAAGAAATATGAAAATCTGAGCACGGGAGAGGTTTTCCCAGGCCGTGAAACATGCCTCCTCAGTGTGTTCTGAGAGGTTAACAGATTATACTATTCTCTCCAGTGCAAAATAACGACCTTTTGAGTTGGTGTTTAGGCGAATGCTAGTTTCCAGTGTCTTCCCATACCTGACGTCTCCACAGCATTTCCACTGGGAACTACTAACTTTTGACTGAGCATTAGCTTTTTTCTTCCATTGCCCTAAGTTACAGTAATCAGACCACCGTAAACTTGATAAAAATGTAATGAAGGTCCATCAATTCATCTTGTGCCTTATTATAGAGACAAATGTTGAAGCAATACACATGCGCACGCACACAAAAAAACAACAACAAAAAAAAAACCCAGCATGCTGGAGAATGCCAATTGTCTGGCCTATGCAGCAGCAGTGTGCAAGGAAGCTTGAGAGGCAGTCGCATTATTAGGATGCAGCAGAGCCCCAGAGTTCATTTTAACCCATCCTTTGCCGTCTCATTCCACTACAGTTGCCATGGCAACCCAGACGGCTCTTCTCAGACAATAGCTGGACTCAGGTAGCAGAGGAGGAGACAGGTGGAGGCAGAGAGCCTGCCATCCTCCCCTATTAGCATACTGTTCTCTCTCATACATGTATCAACACACACACACTTGTGTGTGTTCTTTTTCTCCACCATTCAGCTGTCAAACTCTCCTGCATGCTCACAGACCTGAATGTCGTCTGTCTTTCTCTGGCGCAGGCATTGATTTTGCCCTTTGTCTGTCATGCCTGGTTTTTGTCAATGACTGTGGAGAAAGGATCCAGGAGCAATGCTGCTCTGAAATGTCAGGTGCTGAATATGACACAATGATGAGGTGTCATACGAGGCTTTACGAATGGATGATATTTAAAGTGTCATGACGAACACTGGTTTGCAAGGATGACGACATTAATGTATCACGCAGGATTTGGGGGAAGAGGGCAGTGTAACATATCCAAGGATGACACAAGAAGTGAGCAATGTGGAAATACGACAAATAAATAAATAAGACACAATGAACAAGGACACGATACAGATCACAAAAAGTCCTTTTAAAGCACATCAAATGAACAGCTCCAGTATGACGTTTTAACAATGGTATAAACTGCCATAGTATATGAATAAAGGTGTCCATACTTTTGTACAAGCCACAATTAC
>JAQLOM010000032.1:22931905-22945248 GCA_030068315.1 Chrysichthys thysi
TTGCTGAGTATATAATATTATATATATATATATATATATATATATACACACACACACGCACACACACACACACACGGTGTACATAAAGTCTCTTTACAATTGTAAAAATTTATAACAGCCAATTAATGGGCTGTGCTGGTCAGATTTGCTCTATGTACTCAGTGGTTATCAAAGTTTTTAATCGTACTGCATTTGTGGTTTTCAGGCCGTCTGTGGATGGAATAGGTTCTCTTAAATGAAACCCTAAAAAATGGCTCCTCCTCAAGAATAGGCACAGTGTGTATCGTGGTTTACTGAAACAAAATCGCATACGCAGACTCAGCGAAACTACAGGCTTAAGTATCGAAGACATCCACCGTTACATACGTCAGTTCGTGCATGGCACAAGAAATTTACAGAGACAAGGACAGTGTTGGATAAAGGGTGAAGTGGACGACCGAAATAATCTGAGGAAAACATCGATCTTGATGTGTTTTGTGCATCTAATGGTGCCCATATAGAAGGGTATTAAATGAGGCAAAAAAAAAAACCCCATCAATATCTACTCCTCGTTGTGTAATGTGTACCACAGATTTAATTTTTCATTTGCTTTTGTAATAAAATTTTTGAATTGCAAAGAGACCTGATGTACACCTTATAGATAGATAGATAGATAGATAGATAGATAGATAGATAGATAGATAGATAGATAGATAGATAGATAGATAGATAGAAATAAACCTAAATCTGAATATCATTTCTTACATTTTGTCTCCTTAGGTTGGTTTTTGGCCATGATAAGACAAGAGTTCATGCAGGCATCTAAAAGGTTTGTCAGTGTCAGAATCCATGAGTGAATGTGTCAAGAGGGAAGAAAACTGGAAACATGATCCCCTGACTCCCTATCTGTACCAGTTCTTTATAAAGTCATGCACCACACAGTTTTTTAAAAGAGAAGTACAAGTCTATTCACGTTCACATACAGTGGGGTGAAAGTCTGAGAGTACTAGAGAAAAGAGGCTTCTCTTTTGTTTTTTTTTCCCTCCCTTTTCCCCCCTAATTTAATACAACAATTGTCAGTAAACATTTTAAATTTAAATTACTGACAAAAAAAAACTCAAGCGGAAAGTAGAATCTCCGAAATATTTCCACGAATTTCCGAGGTTTTTTTTTGTTTAGTATTTCTTTTGTCCCCTTTTTGCTATAATAAGTGTGTTCCCTCTTTTTTGCTATAATGATTCCAAAAGTTTGTGTAAAACCTTATTAGCCTTAGCCATTGTAGATCAAACTCATCAAACTGTCGTCTGAACACATGCTTCAGTCGAAGAGATTACACATTAAGAAAATCTGACCTTTAGTACAAAGCAGTTAACATGCTCGATACCACACATTTGCTCACAGGGAGCTACAAATAGTGCAGAATATTAAAAATGTAATATTCAAGATATTAAACGTTACAAAATTCTATACACCTTCTGTTTATTTCGAATGAAAAATAAAAATCCTGTATTCTCAGTGTGATCTCAGATTTTTAGGACCCCACTGGATATTTTTATAAAAGTAAGCTCACTTTCACTGGCAATCCACGTTCATTTACACACACACACACACGCACGCTCGCACACACACACACACACACACAC
The DNA here is from genome assembly GCA_030068315.1 of Chrysichthys thysi. NCBI lineage: Eukaryota > Metazoa > Chordata > Actinopteri > Siluriformes > Claroteidae > Chrysichthys > Chrysichthys thysi. The sequence goes on from JAQLOM010000032.1 coordinate 22,933,528, forward strand.
ACACGTGGCAAACAAGAAAAAAAATCCACCTGTCACACTGTGGTGCATTGGACTAATCAATTCATTTACATTCAGACAGGACTGGGTGCATTCATTACACGCTTTTGTTTTCATGGACAAACTTGGGTTAGGCTATGTATGCTGTAACAAAAAAAATAATAAAATAAACACACACACACACACACACAAACACACACACACACACACACACACACAAGAAGAAAAGAAAAGAAACCTTTGAGAGAGTGTGTACCATAAGGACACTCAGCGATACACAAGCACACAGAGAGACAGAAAGGAAAAATAAAGTTGAGGTGGAAAGGCACACTGCTTCTCTTTCACACCACCTCTCAGACTTTTCCTACACATTCACGGCTGAACCAATTAGCAGCGTTTCATTCGCGCTCTCGTCTGAATGGGGTAAAGACATAAAGGTCACTGGAAATAAATTTAAGTGCATAAAAGAAATCAGTCAAGTATATAATTGCAAAGAGGGTTTTGTTCATGATAAGTATTTTAACATCATGAATTTCCTTTCCCATGTTCCTTTCCAGGCGAGCGCTGATAAAAAGCGCATATAAAACACCTCAGTCTAATGCGGATTTCAAGCTTCTGGGTAAAATTAGGCTTGAGAGAGAGAGAGAGAGAGAGAGGATGAGAGAATGTAGGTGAGGGAGGAGACAGCTTAAAGGTCACAGACCTGTTAGCACTGCCTAATCAGAGAAGTCCTTCTAGTCGAAGTAATTCTCAGATTATTCCTGAATGAGTATGACTAGGTCATGATTACCATTTTAAACTCACAATTAGGTATCTCTGTTTTTAATGGCGTCACATTTTTATACTTGGCACGTTAGCATGGACAGTCTCAAGGCTTCGTTTTAATAGTCAGCAAACAGCTGGATGCAGGGTGGAATTGCTATGGAAATTGCTATTTGGATCTTAGAGAAGCTGCGCAAGGTGTGTAGTAATGCAAATGAATCATGCCTAAACACAGAGACAGGTAAAGACCACCAGGCAGGAGAGGAGGATGTGGAAAATAATGCTAGCTTAAAAAGACCTAAACTTTAAGTCACCAAATCCTACATGAACTCTGTAGATTAGAATCTTCTGAAGAACTGCTGCCGTAATCATAAAGACTGCTCTGCGTAAATCTCAGCACTCCGGGCCCTCTTCAGCACCCATGAGCTCATTTTCAGAGTGCTTCCAGAGCGCATCTCTCAAGTACTTATTGTTGCTCGGTTTCAAAAAACATCTAACATGTCTGCATTCCTTCGCGGGAATGTCAAGTTTCTTTTTACTTCAGAAAGGTTAGCTAAAACAATACAAAGAAACCCTGTCCTGGTAGAGGCATCTGCTCTCATCATGTGAATCGATCCATGTAATAAAAGAAGAGTCTGGGTGCATGAGCTAATCTGTGCAAGAAAGCAGACAGTGATGATATCCTAAGTCCCACCCTTTCTTGATTTAGACTGGTCATCGAGAGAGAAGTGACACTGAAGAGCTTGGCAGTTTTCCAAAAGCTGAACTATTTTCAACAGAAAGTGAAGCCAACCTGAGCACAGCAGGAATAAAAGCTGTACACTGAAGGCTTTTTTTTTTGTGTGTGTGTCCAGGATGTCGAGCGGCTGTTAACGCTGAACTTCATAGGATTTGTACAGAAAATAGACGCTGCCAGAGCAAAAAACACATTTGATGGACAAAGGCCCTTATTCACAATACAAATTCTCATAGGGGACATCCATTCAACACTCATTTTCCTGTTTGACTTTACTCTTCTACACCTGTACACTGTAATCATTTAGAACCCCACAATCCAGTGTCACCCAGGAGCCAATTCGTCGCCTTCCTCATGTCCTATCAGGGAGTTTTTCCCTGCAACTGTCACCTCTGACTACTTAATAGGGGATCTAAATCTAAATCTAGATTTCTCTAACTATTGTTAAAAGTACTACACAAATAAAAGTGAATTGAAATCATCATGGAAATGATACTCAGCACTGCATATATCCCGTCTGGTTTAGCTCCGCTTAGTCCGTGACGAGCTTTTCTAGAACGGGCCATGTGTGTCCCTCCAAATGGGCCAAACCAGCTTGTTTATCAGTGCTCAACAACAATGCCATGCCAGCAGTGAGGCTAATTACTGCCACAGCTGCTGGAAAGAGGTACTAAATGAAAACAGGTGGCAGTTCCAAACCGGTGGATAAAAAATGGTCGGCAACAACCCGCCATTGTCTTCCGGTGCACTTAGCAACAGTCGGCCTAATTACTGAAAACGCCTGGCTCATCCGCTTTGAACCATGGCACGACTTTTGGCGCGTTGCTGACTCTAATAACCATCATCAACAATACAGGTGTTTGTCTGTAAAACTGTGCAACAGAGAAAGTCTAAATGAGAAAGAAGGATAGACAAAGAAAGAGGAGAGAAAACAAGGGGAAGATTGGTGAAAGAAGAAAAAAAAAGACAGGCAATTGAAGTTAAACATCTCAAGTATGGGGAATAGATGGGTATGAGGGTAATTTTCACAGCAGGGACACCAGACAATGAGAGATATTGAAGAGGAAAGAGGGGTTTGATTGGCGCTCCAACCTGAAAATGTCACACTGACCACTGGAACAATCAGGCAGGAGGAAGAAAGTGCGAGTGATTGCTAGTAAACATGACGTACCATGCTTTTACTCTACTCTGGATGAGTGGAAGAGCCTGGAAGACACCTGGACGAGGACACTTTGGTTGACTTTAAGCTGAACCGAGTTTTCAAACCACTTCCAACTGCAGCAAAAAGTAAAACTCTAACACATCCTGTACAATAAAGAGTACTGATAATAAATTCAACATGTTTCCAGATGAAGCAAAGACCTCTTGTTTCACCTAAAGGTTGGTGATATGGCAAAAATATATCACGATTCTACAAAACATTTCGACAACCACCGATGTGGATCCCCAGTACATTAGAATTAAAAGCTTTAATTAATATCAACGGTACAGATTTTTTTTTTTTTAAAAAGGAAACTGCTTGTATTTATTTATTCACTTATTCATTCTTTGTTTAAAAAATATTCAAATATATTCTAAAAAATAATTTAAAAAATATAAATGTAGAAAATATTATAAAAATAAAAATGTTCAACACAAAAAAGATTTTTAAAAAAATGGCCTAACATTTTTTTTCCATTAAATCAGCAGCATCCAGTCATCAGTTATTTTGAAAAATGTTCGAAAAAAAAGTTCTAAATAAATGCATAAATTTATATTTAATGCATTATATATATTTAATATATACTAACATCTCTAAAAAGCTAAATAATTTGTGAAATAATTTCGAGATTTTACCATAAATACCGTCACATCATCCAGCTCTAGTTTCACGTTTATTATCCAGAGATAATTTAACTACAAGAGTTTAAATACCAACAGTACCACAAAAAAAGTACTAAGTACCCTGAACAATTCAGCGATATCTTAAATGCTCTTTTTTAATAATAAAAAAAAAGTGTATGAAGAAAATAGTGTATAAAGCTGGTGCTCTCCTCCAAGCGTGTACAGCTGCCCTGAGACATTGCTTAAGACGCTGCACAAAGACGTGCTTGATGTGGGGCTTTATAGCTTGGATGAATCATACTATAAACCTTGTCCTCTCATGGATGGTGGATACCATGGGATAGAGAGAACTAGCTTCTGGGTAGAATTTGGCAGTAGTTAATCAGGAAAAAAAAAAGAAAATAAGTCAAAGGGAATGTGTTTCACTTCCACAAACACACTGATGCCAGTTCGTGGCCACTGTTTCCCCTTCACCACATACCACTGGATTTCAAATGCAATAATAAAAATGTAATGTAATGTTTTCGTGTCTTGCTAGAACCCTTTAAGTATTTTTTTGATTATCCATCTAAGGAAACTCTTAAATATTCTATGTGGAACACCACAACTGAATGTTTCCCTATGCAAAAAAGGCGTACCAAGTAGTACCCTGCTAGGGAGGCAAAAACCCCCTTATTGTAATTTATGACCTGCTGGATTTTCTATAAACAAAACTGACCGTCAGAGGCTTAAATTTAGTGCCTTCCAGTTTCCACACAGTTTTTCAGGTGGAGTGAGGAAGCTCAGCTTCTCCACCATGCTAATTCATACACTGTCAAAAAGCCACATCTCCCTGCTCCTGTTCACTGGTATTTCGACTCCATTTTCTCCCATCAGTCTAAACCCCGGGATGCCCCCAGCCTGAAGTGACACCAGAAGGTAAGGAAGTTGGCTGGATCTACTGAGGAGGACTTTTTTTTTTGCACCCTGTAAGCAAAACTTGCGGAATATGACCTCATCCTGACTGTAAAGCAGCAGACTCGGAAGCATAACTCTCGGCGACAGCTAATTATATTAAAGCAGGGTGCAGACACGACTCTCTATGACTGCAGACTCTGACCTGGCTCATCACAAGCATGGACGACACCCACTTAAGTTTTCTTTTCTTTTAACTTTTGTCTCAAATCACACTGTGGACAGCTTGCTGGCTCTCCGTGTGCACATTACGTGGAGGTGAGCTAAAGGACAGGGCAGCATGGGACACAGTCAGATTGTTAGAGCTGGAACAGCAGTGAATGAAGTGGCTGAAGCGTAACGACCCATCCAGTAAAGGAACAAAACGCCAATCGCCTCAAACTTCATCCAAAAACCACCCCCTCATCGTGCCACTGTTCAAATCGGGTAACAAAAGTGGGTCCGTTATTAACCCACATGAGTGCACTGTGAGAAAGGGCGCAGCATGGGCCCACACACCTCAACGCCACGGCCAATACTCTATAGACCTGTCAATATTAATAAATAATTCCCTAAGCTTAGCACCCTCTAAAAGTTATCCTCAGTGTGCTTCCATCAATACTTCCAATAAAAGCTGGTTTAAGAGTGAGCCTCATGCTCTGCTCCGCAGTTTAATAAATTGTTCTTCTCACTTTTACTCCTTTTGGCCTGCACTTTCAGTGGAGGCATTCAGCACAGAGGAAATGACTAGGGCCATAAATGTTACGGCATGACCTTTCGTTTTCGGCTCTTGAGAAACACTGTGGTTGTGTGTGTGTGTGTGTGTGTGTGCATGTTTCTTGTGTATAAAGTTATTTAGGAAAGCAAGATATCATCTACTGTGAATAATTGTAACCATTTGGGGAAAGCATGCAGCGCAAAGGTCTACTGCAATGACCTGGATATTGCACAAAAGGGGGATTGTATTAAAGTTCACATAGCTGTGTGAGATTTGCTAAATTTGTATAACCGTATGGAAGACGTTCTTTCGCTGAGTTTACCCAAATGCTATCGACACAATTTTTTTTTAAAAAATGATGATTTAACATGTTGTGGTGTGACCTTCTTTAACGTATGTAATCCCTGATAATTCTTTCATTCAAAAGCTCTTGCTGAACTGTCCTTTACCTTAGGATCATCCGAAGGAGAACACTTTACTTCCTCCTGATCCAAATCTTTACTAATACAAGACAGGACAAGAGACAGGCACTCTTAAGGCTCCCTTGACATTAAACTGCACATGCCACAGCTGTGATTCAAAAATGTTAAACAGGTCCAGCAGCAGGGCTTAGTGCTCATGCTCAATAAGCGAGCCTAGGACACTCAACAGCCCTTATTAAAATACAAACTGTCAGGCATTTGTTTGATGCTGGCCTCGTTGGAAAGCATAAATCCAACTGTCAGTAGAATTGCCCGCTCAAATTAATAGCGCAATTAAGATTCTCTTTGCTTGGCAGCCCCGGCGTCTAATGGATCTTTGACAACTGCGATCTGATCATAAAGAGGACTTTAATGCAGTGTTTAATTACTACTCTGTGCTGAACCGAGATGATGCGCCATTCGCTCTGTCATCCGACGAGCTGGCAAGCTGCTTTGCATCGGATCTGCAGCCGATTTCATCGGGTTGCGCAAATAGTTGGAATTAATAAGCGACAATGATGCAGATGTGCTGGAGAAAGAGAAAACATCCCATGCAGCTGCGTGTTTCTCAATAAAGCCTTTTTTGTTTTTTGGGTAATCATACGATCATACTGTCGATCATAAAATGCTGATGTAAATATTATGCGTATTAAGATATCAGTATAAAATGCAGCATATTTTGATGGTGAATCAAGGGTTCTCACGTATTTTGTCTTCTCCTACACATCTGACCTTATCCATCTTATATCATCTTATATAGCCTTTTATCAAGCTGTCTATGAATTGTGGCATGATGCACTGAACAAACCCTAATGCAAAAATAAGACGCATCAACATTCAGTTTTTAAATCACAAAGCAGCTTTATACTTGTATGTAGATTTATATTTAGATCCCTAGAGGCGACAGTGGTGAGGAACAACCGCCTAAGACGACATGAAGAAACCTTCAGAAGAACCAAAAAAAAAAACAAAAAAAAGAAAACTAGAAATAGTTGCAACATGGGGTTTCAACAAAGCTTTAAGTTATAAACCAAAATTCAAATTTGCCTCTTAGTATGTGCAACATCAGCAAAAATGTTTACCAATCTATTTTGCTTTTCCACAGAGCTTACAATTAATATCATGTATGTATATGTCATAGAAAACTGCAATGCTCTCTTTTGTGGTTTGAACCCATGACAGGAGCTGTATTATATTTGGGCTGTGAACATAAGCACATTAAATACATGAAGTCTTGAGGAACAAGGATTACTTCACATGTCACAACTCTAACATTAAAAAAAATGGAGATATTGAAAGTGTGGCTGATTAAAGTTGGGACAAATAGACAGTTTGGCATGTAAAAACAGGTTTATATTAGGGATATGCATTGCTCTGGGTACAGCTTTCCTGCAGAACTGGGCAACTTTTAAACTGAGCTGGTTCATGACACTCACTAGCGACCATATCGCATGGCCTCCTCCCATGTGTCCCTCCTGGGTCTATTCTCAATGTAATTCTTTTAACAAGTATTACAGTCGATAAAATATCCCTGGATTGAGGGAGATTCAAACAGCACAGATACATGGGGAGCTTTTGCTCATTACCAAATGTGAACACAGCGAACATGGCTGAGGCAACCTCTCTCAATTCTGCTTCCGAATTCCAACTCAACAGGTGAAAACTTGGGTGTTGTCACTTTCAATAAGCATTCAGTGACGATGCTCATGGAAAGATCCATTTTCTCACTTCTTTTCCCCTTCTTATCCACCTGTCCAGTGTGCTTGCTGAGGCATGACATTGACTGATTTATTTCTCAGAGGAAAGAGCGATAGATAAGACAGAGTGTATTCATGTGGCAGACAATATGCAACGCGCGCTCGTCAATGCGGTTCGGTGGCAGGCACACATTGACGGCAGCGTGCACTGAAAGATGAAATGTTCTGATAAATGTCCAATAGTGGTCAGGTGGCCCATAGTGGTTTTCTTGTTTACGCAATGGAATTGTGTGGAGAGTTGTTTTAATGCTCTCTGCTGCCCATCATGCTGCAGGCCGTATTAGTGTGCTAGGTAATTGCCTCTGTGGACATGAATAATTCAAAGACGCGTGGCCATGGCCTTGGACTGTATGCACGTCGACAATGTGGAAAGATTTCTTTAAGTGCCATGGGTCTGTCTTTATGCAGTCCCTCCTTCAGTGGACTTTTTTGTTTTATATTTTGGACTGATGCTTTTTTTTTTTTAACGGCAAGGATTTCTGATGTCTCAGATTCTTATCTCAGCTGTCTCATCTGTTGCTTTATATCTATTTGTAGCCAAGACCTCCTGTCTAGCCTCTCTCTGACTCATCTCCATCTTTTCCGCTCACGTGCCATAAAAGCAGAGGTGGGAACGTGAATAAAGACCCTTTAAACTTCAGCTGACAAAAACAATTAGTGACTTAAAATGGCAAAAGATGATTTCCTTATTGGGAAAGTTTGAATCTTGATGATGCTGGGATCCCAAGCTGGCTGAATTGGCCATATTGTTGAGTGGGAAACAGGGCAGTGCTCATTCTCCTGTTAATCAGTGACATTAGCCAATTACAGGATTAAGGAGCATACACACAGGACGTGATTCAGTAGTTGCCCATCACTTTGTCACCGTGCACATATCCAGCACTTCACTTGTTGCCTGGACATCCCAGGTTCTAGTTACCCAGGTAGATTTCCACCTCAGTTGAAATAACTAGCAGTTGAAAGTAATAGTCCGCTACAGGACCATAAAATATCACTAGTGGTGAACTATGCTTTAACAGTTACAATTGATCCATTTAAACATTTTTAAGATCACAGATAGTACAGTTTATCGATTGAAGCTCTAACTTTACTGGTTTCTATAACTCTGTTAATGCACATTATACTCTGTCTGCTACGCTAAGTAATGCGAGCACAATGGTGGGCTATATCAGGAATCAAATCAATCTTTTTTTAAAGAAAAAGCACTTGCTACACATTTTACCAAACTAACAAATTAAAAGATTTGGCTCTAGAAATAATCAGTGCAGTTGCCTTAATTTTTTTTTTCAGTGGTTGGAGACAGCAGCGATGAGCTGCTCTTACATTTCGACATAAGAACCAAAGTCATGGACGTTGTCTCCTTAAGGTAAACATTTTATGGAACACCGTGTTGGCTCAAATTTAAGCTGCTATTTCACCCATTAAATCTTATTGCCATTACACGGTCGCTCGTCACTGCGTCGCCGCAAATGGCTTCCCCTTTCGAGTAGCTCGTGTATACAAAATGGCTGATTAGTGCTCTGCTCTCCAAGCCTGTTTAACTCCCCTGTGATGTGAAGAAAAGGTTCAGCTCTTACATTCCCCTATTGGAAGTTATTCCACAATACAAGAAAGTAGGAATTCACTAAGACTAAACTGTGAGGAAAATTGGGTACAGATTAAAAAGGAGGGGGGAAAGAAAAAAAAGGGGAAAAAGATAAATACTGAGTTAGCATCTAAAACTTTTTCTCGAAGCATTGCAGTTATCCAATGCGAATATCACTCTTCATTCTTCTCTTATGTTCATGTGATCCATACAGGCAAACTGTAGCAACAGAGCGCTATAAATACCAAGACACAAGATCACACCATATCAGCATCTCTTCACTTAGCCAAGAGTGTTTGTGTAAATTCCCCAACACAACCCGGCTGTGTCCTCAGTGCACTGCTCTCTCGCTCCCCTCGACTGAAACCAATCCTCCCTTCAACCTTTTTTCAACTCCTCTTCAAGGGCAGCGCTCCATTGATCCAAGCTCCTTTGGAGTTCACTGGAGCTTCTTTCTCTCTCTCTTTCTTTGTCTTTTTTCCCTCCTTTGGATGGCGAGGGCCGGGTGCGGGCGTCAGAGCTCATTTTTCAGCATCTCCCTGTGGACCTGCTCACACTGTGAGTAAAGGTTAGCGCTGACACCCTTTCAATAAGTCAGTGCCTGTGCTGAGGAGCATCTGCCCAAAAGCCTCAACACTCCCTCGAGCTTAGGAGAAGGCTAATCAAATGCACAGTGCAGAAGCTTAGAGGAGAATAAATATCATGAGTGATGCTGTTAATGCCATTCTGAAGAAGGCAAAAGGAAACCCAAAAGCCCTATTAGCCTTTCAGGGAGTCTAAGGATAAATGCAACTCTAAATTTATACACAGTGGGACCTCGACTCATGAACTTGATTCGTTCCGAGACTCTGTTCGTGAACCGGTTTGTTCGCGACCCGAATCAATTTTTCCCACTGAAATGAAAGTAAATACGATTAATGTGTTTCAGGCCTCAAAAATATGTTTGTAAAGTGTATCATGGGTTTGTGTGTGTCAATAAAACATAGAATAAAATTAAAATAACCTTAATTGCAGAACAATAAACCTAAATGAAATAAACAGATCATTTTAATGCACGTTCCCTTTGCGGTAGATACGTAGTCGCTGGCGTAGGTGGACGGTGGGGGAGGGATATGGTGGCGGTTCTCATGTTTTGCGATTATTTCTTTCTTTATTTCAACTGTTATACGCTTAGGCTTCTTACTCTCACTACCATTTCTACTTTTCACTTTCTTGAGACCCATAATGAAGGCTTGGTCAAAAAATATACTCAAAAATGCGGAGAAACACAACGAAAAGATGCGTGGAACACGTTCACACCATGAGTGCTTGACCGGAACTGAATGTTTGTGCCGTGAAGCGTGGGTTGGCTGTCTGTACGTCAGTCGAGGATTTGTTCGTCAGTCGGTACAAAATCTGTTCGGGAATTTAGATCATGCGTTGATTTGTTCGCCATCCGACATGTTTGCAAGCCGAGGGTCCACTGTATCTGGGATTCTTTTCTTTTTTCTTAAAGCATTAAATGTTAAATAGTGTTAAATAATATTTTTATTAAATTGCAGGGTTGGAAACAAAAGTGGTAAAATCTTGAAATGCCTAAATATATTTTTCCTAGATCGATAAAGCCAAGGGCTAGGACTTTTAGAGTTGAACAACACTGTACAATTGGTCATTTGTACAACTGGTCACTTATCCAATCACATGTTGAGGTTCAGAAAAGTTTGACTATTGTGCAGGGGAAAACAAATATGCAAAATAAAAACACTGTGCTATTCCAGGGTGTTTTCAGCTGGACTTGCTGATATATTTACTGTTGATGGAGAAGAATTATTAAAATAATTAGCAAAACTGTATGATAATTAGTTACGACTGTGGTTTGTATGTTGTTTTTTTTTATTATTCCATGCTATTTTATTTTGTACTTGTTTGCTTGCTTACTCATTTATTGGTTGCTGGCTGTAGTCCATATTACACGGTTCTTATTAGTGTCTATACATCACACGAAGCTTCACTCACCATTAGATGACCTCATTGTGTCTGAAAGGTACTAATTACCATGTCATGTATTGCTTATCTCTGCCTGTTCCACAAAAGAGCAGGTCAACTGCTGTTCTCCTGATATGTTTCACCAGACGACAGCCAACAACAGCATCCACCTCTCCGCTCCAAACCATATTCCCCCTCCCATCTGGAGTTCCCACAAGGCTCTGAGCTTAATTTAGAACTTTCTGGATGCGAAACACTGATGCAGAAATGTTTCCACCATTCCTCCAGCCAACAAGCACAGGCTCCCCCCTCCCCAAATGCCACCACATCATCCAGCCATCTCACCCAAATCCACTCATCCGCCCACTCAGTGCCCATATCTCTACCAAATTCAAAACAATGGATGAAATAAACTGCCACTCTCCCTTTCTCCGCTTTGTCTGCAATAACCTTCAGCTGTGGAATGACGTCTCGCTAATCTGATTTTTATGAACATGAGGATATGGATTATTGAGATGCTTTAAAGCTGAACCGAGGGTGTTGCAGAGCCAAAGCTCCCAGAATGTTAGTGTGGCAATGAGAGTAATGAAGCGTCCAACTCCCTCTTTCTTTTTTCGGTTTCTCTCATAGAAAAACTCAAGAATGCTTTGAAAATCTTAGACGGGAAAAAGCTCCATAGTAAAAAAAAAACAAAAGAGAGAGAGAGAGACAAAAGGAAGGACAGAAAGAGGGACTATGGAACAGCAAGGAAAAGAAAGCTATGAGAGATGTAGACTGGGAGATAAACAAAAGACAGGCAAAAAAAGGGAAAAAAGAAGTGGAAAAAAAACAGGAATGCAAGAGCTTAAAAGGACTAGAGAGAATGAAAAATCTCTTATTTTTGTCCCCATATGGTTGAAAGGGAAGTGCTTTTTGTGTGTGTGTGTGTGTGTGTGTGTGTGTGTGTGTGTGTGTGTGTGTGTGTGTGTGTGTGTGTGTGTGTG
>JAQLOM010000032.1:22964396-22978887 GCA_030068315.1 Chrysichthys thysi
ATGTGGTAAATAAAAGTGTGACTGTTCATGGAAGACACAAAATTGTCTGGGTGACCCCAAACTTTTGAACGGTAGTGCGTATATATATGTGTGTGTGTGTGTGTGTGTGTGTGGTGTGTGTGTATTGTAAAATCTATGATTATTAATCTAATAGTACAATATTAAAAGCAATACTCAAACCTCTATTTTCCATTTTAGATAGGCTTTAATTTGAGAGGTATTTTTTTGAAACATTAATCTCCATTAGAAAAGTTCAACTATTTATAGCTCCGATCTAAAGCTCCAGTAGCATCCTGAAAAAATCCTTTTAGGACTCTGTCACCGGGACACCTGATGACAAAGCAGACTTTGGTTCATTTGTTAGTGAATTTTCAGGTCGACCTTGGGCAAACACAGGGTCGTTACTGAAGGAGCCACTGTCACTGCTCGAGATGAGCTTTTACCCTGATTGGGTCTGGCGCTTTAGCTGGATTGGCTTGGCCGTGTTCCGCGGCCCTCTATGACCGTAAAGCTGCGTCTCGTTCTGCGCTCTGTGTCCCCTCTCGCCGTGTACAGTGGGATGTAAAGTAGCGGAATCATTCCCGCCACCCTAAGTGAACTCTCTCAAGACCCCGACTATTGAATCTTAAATTTATTATTCAGTGAGAGCTCTGGGAGGAAGCCATAGAAAATGGCTTGCGCAGTCAAGGAGAAATCGTACGTATTTCAGCAGTGTATTGTTAAGAAGGAGTGAAAATATGCCTCGCACTGGAGGAGAAAAGCAAGTCCTTTGATAAGATATAATATGCAGACAGACAGAACAAACGCAGAACAATGTCAGTCACTGTCAAAAGCCGGAGAGGAGCTGTGAGAAAGAAGAAAGGAAGAAATGGAAGTGGGAGGGTCGGGGACAACACGGAGTGATGTGGCTAACACAGTAGCGTCCCCAACATTCAATAACAGCTTGAAAGGAGAGAATGAACGATGGGTAATAGAGCTGGAAGAAAAGACCACATGCGGTTCTGGCTAACGAGCTAACTGGGTAAGAGGTTTGTCATAGATGAACTGCAATTTACCTTCTGTCTCTGGAGCTGAACGGCACTACGTGGATTCCCAGCGGCCCGCCGCCATTCGACACTTCCACCGGTTTGAGCAGGTCACTGCGGGACAACCATGGAGGACAGATAAACAAAAAAACAACTGCAACAAAGCCACATAACAAAGGCTAGTAGAAGAAAACAGGATAAGACTGCAGTTTTTCAAGGTGGGAGGTTGAAAAGGCTCGCAGTTGTGCACTTCGACTAGTCTGGATCTCTTTCTACACAGGGCCATCTATAATCCAGACAGCCATTAAGACATGTGGGTCGATGAGGAACCCAAATAGACACCTCAATTAAGTGATTACAATCAGACTCAGGCCTGCAGCAGGCAGTGTGTATGTATGTGTGTGTGTGTGTGTGTGTGTGTGTGTGTGTATGTGTGTGTGTATGTGTGTGTGTTTGGAAAAAGCAGCCCGCAAGTCAGATCCCTGCACAGGAGACTGAATGAAGAGAACAGTGTGTCCCAATAAGCTAAAGACAATTTTATTAGCTCCGTGCTGCATTTGTTTGTATTGAATTTGAAATTCATCAAACCACATGCCATAAATGCTTTCCAGTTGAAGTGAAAGCCAACAGAGTCGGCATTAGACCGGAGAACGGAGATAAAAATGGTCCTCATAATGCCTCATTATGCAGCTTTGCCTTTTGAGCTTACTCTAGAGAGATCGAGTCCGCTCGGCCCACCGGTTCTATCCGTCCGTTCTTGTCTTCGTCTCGCCTTCTCTCTTCCTCCTCTTCATCCTGCGGAGAAGGCAAAACAGAAAGTGAGGCATGTCCCACACTTAAAGTCTTCAGGACTGGCCATCAATAGTCTTAAGAAAAAATGCTTAATCCAGCAGCATACAAATAAAATATCAATACAAACCAATTACAAATAACTTAGCTGTCCACTATGCTATCAAACAATAAGTTGCTTAGCTGGCTACTTTATGTTTTTTGCATTATTAACTTATAACGAGTGGATTCAATTGACTGCTTAACACTTGGAGATAATACAGCAAACATGTGGCAAGCCATGGACTGCCCATCACAAATAAAATCTTCAGAAATAATAGTCAGAACAATTGCAAAATACTGTTTGTAGTGGTTTATGGATAGGATATGCGTACGCTGACTTCAAACGTCAGTCAGATGGAGGGATTTCAGCAGGCAGCATTATGCAAGTGTTCAAGCTCAATACAGCTTATGTAGGCGGCATTTGTTACTTTTCAGACACATCCCTGGTTTCTCACGCACTCTAATCTAATTCACTAAAACATACTGTGATCTGATCTGTAATCGATTACTCGATCAATCAGCCGTAGGTCACCAGGGCTTGAGTTTGTAGTTAATCAGCTGCAAGGCAAGTGGTTTTTTTCGTCATCTTTCCTCATGCCTACTTATCCATGTGTCTTGTTTCTGACTTCATGCCCGATGTCATAAGCATCAGCCATGCAGCCAGACGTTTGGTCCACAAAGCTGTGACATAACCTCATAATACTATCAGACATCACATGCAAATGACATTGGTTGTGTTTGTTTGCGCCGCCTTCTATTCCTAAGAGAACAAGAGAGAAGCTTAATACGCAATCAAGTGCGCCCGCGTTAAATGAGGAAATATCTGCATAATGACAATTGCATATTCCCTCTTTAATATCGCTCAAGCTCGAAACCGGAGATCATTTCCAAGGCCAAGTGTGTGCCTAGACGCAAAGCGACAGCCTGCGCCGGTTTGTTAGCCCCGTATATTAATATTCCGCTAGTCTCACCCTTAACCTTCGCCTCTCGCCGAAATGTCAAGCACAGCTAAATAAGCGCTTCGCCATCTTTATATGGAAATGCATTCAGCCTTTTCAGACAATCATCCTCTACAAAATGCGTCCTGCAGCCTGGAGGGCCTGTCTGGCCGTCTCGCTCTTTTTCTCTCTTTTCGTCTGTCTCTCCCCGCTTGCTCTTCATCACCATCTCTCCCTCTCGCCTTCCTCTCCCATCCTCTTTTCCTTTCCATCACTCCTTTGTCAGAAAGATTAGAGAAAGAGGTCATGAAAATTTCATCAGAAAACCGGAGGAAAAACAGTGAACCATTGCCTGTAAAAACGAGTCAATCACCTCTGTCTCAACACACACCCCTACTGTCAGAGCCTTAATTACATGTCATCCAAACATTAATTTATATGAAAAGTAGCTGAAAATAACAGACTTGTTCCGACAACGATCTCTCGTGCGGACCCGCTGCACAATTTCAATGCAGACTCGATTCGGAATGTGGAACAAATCTCCCACTTCACTCAATAAGAGTCAAACACTGATTTAAATTGCATGCATACATTTACAGGCGAGCATGGGGCACTTCATCCATCACGAGTCACACATATTGGGTTTTGGGATTCAGCAGACAGCAGACAATCAAAAGTGAGTAAATATATATTGTGAGAAAGAATAAACAGAGGGAAGATGTCTGGGGTAGAACACTAAGGGCAGATTGGTGGTGACGGCAACACACGCTTGCGTTGTTTTTGACAGCTCTAAGATGGCGTGGAGGAGCTGGGCTGCTTCACATTCATCACCACTGACACTGGCAAGTCATTAACTCCAGTAACAGAAGCTGCTCAAGGCAGAGAGAGAGAGAGAGAGAGAGAGAGAGAGAGAGAGAGGGAGAGAGGAAGGATCTCCCAGCTTCATTGTTTGTGAAGTGCAAACATTATGTGATGGGAATACTTTGGGGTGTCTTTGTTTGGTTTAACTGGATTAAAAAAGGAAGTAGGAAATGGAAGGAAAGAAGTATAGATCGCCAAAGAGACCCAAAAACAAAGCTTCTATTCAGATTTCCGAAAATCTGTTGCGCGGGTCAAATATGGAAGCATCTGTTTAGGATCATCCTTCCACAAGACCAGACGGAAAGCAAGGCAACTTCCCAAGGTCCAAATGGATGCATGTTCTTAAATTCTAGGTGAAAGGCATGGCATCTGCCCAAAGTCTAGGTCCTAGCCAAAGTATTATATCTTCCCAGAGCCTAGATGGAAAACATGGCGTTTCCCCAAAGTCCAAACGTAAAACATTGTACGTTCCCAAATTCGAAGTGGAAAACACAGAATCTTCCCAAATCGATAGTGGAAAACATGGTATCTTCCCAAAGTTTGAGCGGAAAGCATAATCCCTGCATAAAATCAAGCAAAGCATGGAAGCTTCCTAAAATCCTGTGGAACAAATGAACAGTTTCTGACTGTCCCCAAAGGCAACAAGTCAATCAAGAGGGAAGAGAGCAAGAGATAGTTTAAGAGAGACAAGATGGCTGGCAGGCATTCCATTGTTCACTTCTGTCCACCTGCCAAACTAGAGGCACTTAGACAAGGTGACACACCAGCATCACTGAAAGCCTTGATCATCATTTCCAACGGGTTCTGCTTGTCCCATATAATAAGAGGTCGTTTTCCCCCAAAGGGGACAGGATTTCTTCACTTTCATTTACTAAGCCCTTCACTGGCAGCTTATGGGTGTCAATGGGGCACATGTGCTGACACACTTGGGCCATGTGTGTGTGTGTTTGTGAAAAATATGAGTCAGAAAGAGAGAGAGAGAGTGAGAGAGAGTGATGGGCAAGGGGTCATTTATACCCTCTACTTTGATCTCTGGACCAATTATACAACATGCTGTACATCACACGTTGAATTTTCACTAACTAGACAATTACAGAATATCCTGTAAGACTAAAAACCCTATAAGACAAGTCTCCCTTTAGGCCATCAAGGTTCGTGGGTCAGATGATTGAATCCTACAAGTTACACAGGCACATTTGTACCCAGAACAATAACGCCCAAGAAACCACATGGCAGAAGCTCAATCTGACATGGAAATACTGCGATAATGGCTGGTCTTTATCTTCAGGGATCTAACTGCAGTCTGCATTTAAAGTATATCTCAAAATCATTAACCAAACACCAAGCTCTGGAATTCCCTTTCCACACTAGCCTCGGCATCTGTTTTCACATCCAGCATAAGGAGCAAGCAAATGAGCCGTGGAATAACAGAAGGAAGAAGGTGATTTCTGTGCAGTCTCTGAAACAATGACTGTTGAAATATTTACAAAGAGCCCAGTCATGCTCCAGACTAAAAATATAAAGTAGTAATTAGTACACATGGTGCACCCCTGGAAAAGCAGCACAAAGAGAGCGCCAAACGAAACAGCTCGCTCCTGTGTGTGAAGTCATTCGAGCAAAACTGCAGAGGTAAAAGGGCGACAAAATATTTAAATTAGTTCTATTTAAATAAAAGACATTTTCCATTTACACACACGGCAGATGCCACCAACCACAGCTGTTTGGAAAATATGATCACACAGATTTCTATTTGAATCTTTTGCATTCTTAGCAGTTCAACACCCTGATTTATGATCCAGGAGTGCCTAAGGTCATATTCAGACATGTAGCCTGGTGCACTCTGTGCTGTTTAATCAAATTAGTGTTTGGGACACGGCCCTGTCCAGATGGGTTCACCAGGAACAAAGCTTTCAGGAAAGACATACAGGAGGGAAGACGGTCAAAAAACATGGCCATGTAACTACAAATATAGTCAAATGCATGTGCACACTTGAATAAAGTTCATGAATAGTCAATAAAAAAAATCGCATATTATAAATGCTGAGAATGAATCATTATTTACTTCCTTGTACTATAATGGTTTTTGGCTTAGACATCAAAAGGGCAAATGGTACAATGTTGGCTGAATAAGACTACACTGGCTTCCTTGGCTTTACTTGAATTTTCTAGAAAATCTTTTGGTCTAGTGCGACAGAGATTTGCTTGTCTCAAACTTCAGCGCGAGTGCAACAGACTTTGGCTTGACTGTAGGAGAATATTTACGATCCGTTCAACAACCCTCAAAAGTGCCCATCTGGATAAGGTTTCCAAATGGACAGGATACGCTGTCATGTAGACGCCAAGGCTGCACACTCAAGGCCATGTCAAACCCAAATGGAAATGGGCAAGTCCATTCCTGACAAAGACCAATTATAATACAGCTGTCCCTCAGAGCCAACGTCCATTATCCCAATTAAAGCTTCATGGGAGAAACCTGATTCAATTGGACTTGACTGGTAGCCACGCATTAACCCTTTCAACCCTTAGAGCTCCATCTTCACCCCCCTTTTCAATGACCCCTATTAGAGCAGTCAATTGATCACACTGGTCAGCAGCTCTTCGACATTTATACGCATTTATGCTGGACCAACAAACGTTAAAAGAACCTAAACTCAGACTAAAAATCATTAGTGGTCACTGAGAGAGCCTGAGTAATCCAATCTGGAGACATGAATACTATTTAACTGTGGTTCTTGTTGTCCTGTAAGGACCGAGATGAGACGTAAAGCATATTTTGGGTCGGTAAGGAAGAGATCATTTCGACTCTTATGCGATTTTAACAGGCAATCTGAGCAATCATATTTGTTAATGCTTTAAATCATGTTCAATCACAGCTCTGTCGCCTTCGGTATCGAGTGAATCTCTTGTCGACTTACCGTTATCATTCTGCAGCGTGTCTGACATTACCAGAAAGGCTGGATGACAAAAAGAGCAAGGTATATGCCAAGTTAATATAGTACTTCAACCAATGAAATCTTCCAATAACTGCATGTGTTGCAATTACACAGCCACATAGAGAGCTACATTTTTCGGAAGCAAACATGAATTGCTGGCCACAAATAAAAAGAGATCCTAAACCTGCAAGCTGTGCAAGAGTATTTAAAGGTTCACTACGTAGGATTCAGGTGATTCCAACCAACTGAATGCTCCTCCCTTTGCTAAAGAGTATTAGGGCGTACAGTGGTCATCAGGTGCCCTTAGAGTACTTCTGTGTAATGACATTCACGCTGTCTTGCTTTTTCTGTGCTAAATTATAAGCATGATCCTCCATTTTTCAAAATGTAGGTTCTCTAACTTGTTAGCCAGTACCAACAACAACAAAAAAATCCTCTTCATTCTTCTACCCCGTCTTCATTTCTTCTTCTTTGTTGTCCTTTCGGTGCTTTCTTCTAGATTCATGTTGCCTCATGTAAAAAAAAAAAAAATTCAAAATGCACAAGGTGCTCTCTACAGGTTTGTCCGCTCTGGGCTACTGTAGCGGCACCACATGGTGGCTCTGTAGAAGAGGACCCGCTCACTACGTAGATATAAAAGGGCTCATTCTAAGCCTACAAAAACCCAACAATAACGATTCATAGTTACAGGTAACTATACCCAAATGAAAACATACTTATGAATATTATATTCCAATTTTTACTAATTGATCCTCTAAATCAATTACAGGTAGTCCTCATGATGCGTCCCGCCACACTCATCGTAAGTCGAAAATATTGTATGTCGAACCACTGTGTTGAACCACTTAGCCTAGCTTAGGTATCTCAGCCTACCCAGGAGTCTTTTCCTGTAGAAGACATGCTTTTGAATTAAAATTTGCTCGTGAAGCACACAAAAAAACCCATAGTAATGCACTGTACAGTACATCGATATATAAGGTAGCTCAGTGACTTGTGGGAGAGAGTGAGGCATCGCGTGAGGCAAGTGATCCAGGCATTGGGTGTCGTCCGCGTACTTCCGGGCGTCGTCCAAATATCCGCGACGCCTACCCGCGAATTTTAAATATATTCTAAATATTTTACAATTTTTAGCGCATCGCAATAGTCATCATAACTTGGAAAAATTGGAAGTCGGCCCATCGTAACTCGGGCAGCACCTGTAGAGTTAAGAAGTATTTTTAGGATAAAAAACAAAAGCATCAAATACTCAATCAGGAAAAAAACCATATGATATAAATTAATCACAGTGTATTAAGCTTCACACAAATTGCTTCCTATATGACTACAAAATGTCTAAAGTACATTTTAAATGGTGTTCAAAGGGAATGGTCCCACTGATATTTAGGCTAGCATACATACTTTATATTTGTTTTCTGAAATCTACATAATATGCTGTTATAGCTCATTTTTTTAATACGTTCGAGTGAGTTAAATGTTTCAGAAAATGTGATTCAACTTAGCTTTCTATTTATCCATTGTCGTTTTTTATGTCTAGATTACAATATGCCCCAGTCAATACTCACATTTTGTTTTAGTAGATTTATCAACAGACCTAAAACTATGCATGCAGCAAGACAAATATCAAAAGAATCCCAAGGGCTCATAAAATAATCAGTTTTATCCAAGGAAGTGGCTGGAGATTCCCGTAAACTCTCGCTCCAGTTTTATTCACCTATATTCCTCTAATTTCATTGCCATGCCACTCTTAATTCCCTCTCCTTTAATCAACAGAGACATGGCACCGCTTAAATCTGTCTGCATTTCGTTTCCTAAGACACTGCTAATGGCGTATAAAAGTTGGGCTATGACGTGAATTACTTTAAGAAAATTAAAGCTGAACAGGTTTTTAATGCTATTAGTTAAATTAAATCAGAAACGTGAGCTGGTCACATTTGTCCAGATCAAGAGGCTGGAGAGGGGAAGTGAGGGACGCTGAGCAGCATTGCTAAGCAGGACTGCGAACCGCTTACTCCTCCACTCCCCCTTAGTCAATGCAACGCATCTGCGCCAAATACATCATCTGTCAACTGTGATTTCATACGCGTGCAGGCGTATCTATCAATGCCAGGGCATGCTTTGGTGGGGCAGCTATATCGTTAAATTGCACTTTAATTAAATTAGGCCTCCTAATTATGAGGGTTTAAATCAATCACTTAGTCAATAACGAAAACCTAAAGTCTGTCGTGCCTAAAACTCTCAGGCGCTCATCAATAACCACAGACAGGAACGCTCTCTCATACCACACGGAGCTTTGAGAGGGTATGAATTATTGAAAATCAAGTTACCACAATTTGCTTTTGTCCGAGGCCACTCTGACATGATCCCCGACGGCCAGGGAGCAGATAAAGACCTGGTGGGTTTATGTGCTGGGAAATCACAAGGGTTTGCTTTGGTTTCGTGAATCATTTATAAAACACATGCTTCTGAAACAAAAGGACATCCGGCCCAGTGACAAATTAGTGTTAATGCATAATAAGGTCACACTGAGGTCTTCAACAGCAGACATGACATTCTCGCATGGACACTGAGCCCTAAAATAATAAACCGGTTTCAAATTGAGGGGTTTCCCCCCCCCCTTCCCTTAATGAAGGGGGGGGCAAGAAGAAGCATTTGTTCACTTAACTTATTGTTATGCTGAAATGAAATGATGACCTACCATATCCTTTATTTAAAAAAAAAAAAGCAGACGGACACTTGAACATGTCTTCACTTGAGCGTTAAGTGAGCTTATGGCTGCCATTCCTTAATTAATCACCATTTGGAAGTGATTAAGGGGGAGGACGTTTTCCCCACCCACAATTGAAGTGATTAATCCAGCTTTATGCTGTGAAGGTCACTGAACATGTGTGTCACCGTGTATGGATACAACACAAACTGAAAAACCTGAAATGCAAATAGAAAAAAAAAAAGATTCAACTCAGGACCAGAAATAGCACTGAACCCCATAGACTGTATTCGGGGGGGATGATCTTCCTCAAATTTCATGTGATATTAAATATTAAATAAAACGCATACAACCACATTAGATTTCAAACGTTCTCTCAATGCCACTGGGAGGGGAGAAGAAATGGTCCGTGCAAACTCTGGGTTTTTTTCCCCAAAGCTAACAAGAGCAGCTTTTGCAGGTAGGATATCAATATTAGGGTCATCAGTGATAATGAGCTTGCTGAAGAGCCATCTATGTCTCTTCTCGGCAATAAATGAGGTGGTTCTGACTGAAGACACTTCATATCACACTATGAATAATTTAGCAGGGTATAAAGCCGGGGTACAGCCACTGCAGTGGATGATTACTGCCTGAGTAACCTGTGTAAGAGACTGGCACTTGGCTCTCTCGTCTCACGACTTCATTCTCGAAGCTGGAGGGCTTGATGGCAAGGCTCTGGATATCGAGTCAAGTTCTGAACATGGGCGGGGGAATCACTCATACAGACATATGCGCTTGTGGGCGTGTGTGCGCATGATAGGTTAACGCAAGGGCATGGAGAATTTCCAACAAAAACCTGAAGTCAATTAGTCCAAGCAATGGAAGAAGTGCACAAAGTGTTTCCCGAATAATTATTGAAAAATCCAACATCCATATCAAAGTCTGATTGGCCTGGCTTGACCTTGCCGCAACATACCACGCATATAAACACAAGCACATGTTTATTCCTACAACATATTAAACCATTATCATTACATTGCGCAAGGAAAACTCCACAGATGTTGTCCTTTCTGTGAACTTCCGCAGACTGATCTCACCTGGTGTGGCCAGCCTCTGTATCCAGCCGGTGCAGTCCAGCTCAGGATGTGAGACTTCCCATAATGCTCATCACTCACAGGAAACCAGATCTGTGTGTCAACACTCAAAGAGACCTGCCTCAAAAACACACCGTTTAGTGGATTTTTTTTCTTTAGTCCCTCTGTCACGGCCTACTTTTATTCCACAGCACAATACAGAATGAAATCTGTTCGCACCATGGGGGCACGTTTACACGCCGACAAGATTTACACCAGCAGAGAAACATAAATGAGACCTAAAACAAAAGCAGGAAGGCAGAGGGCTGTAATCACTCGGCGAGACGCATTTGATCCACTGGGACGAAATATTGGGAAATAATTCCCCTTCCTGTCTGATCCAGACCTTGGCTGTACAGACGCTCTGAGCTCATTGATTTATTAATACACGGCAATGCACTATTATTCCCTTAACACAAAACACGGCTACATGGGATGCTGATGCTGGCAAAGTGTCAAGGTAGCAAATGACCAGATTTTAGTACCGGTACTAATGAACCTTCTCCTCAAGTCATTACACACGTGTGTTCATGTGCACTAATATAGACGCAGAATAATACATCACTATAATAGTGCAGCAGGAAGCATAATGCCACCGGTATGATGTGAAACGCCAGTGTAGCAGAAGAATAATTACAGATTTACATTCTGCAATTATATATTACCACAGAAAGATCAACAGAACCACACAAATAAGCAAACACACAAATAATCAAGGAGTTCACAGTCAAACTGCTCTGCTTGCACAACCACAAAAAAATTGGCAAAACCTAAAATTCAGGCTCCAGGTGTCAAATGCAGCATTTTAAACAGTTCAGTGTCATTACAGCTCTAAATCTGGTCCATCCAGGTTTCTCTAAAGAAAAGTGAAACGCTGCGCAACTGTTAAGATATTAGACATCGGGGTGCTAATGGCCACATCACACTACATCACTGTTGATTACTTTACCATAACCACAAGTGTCTGATTCATCCAGCAGTGTCCAGAGTGGAAAGAGAGCACACAAGAGGTTTTTTTCTTCTTCTCTTTTTCCACACATTCATTTATTCACTGTGTTTAATCTGCAGAGAAATGCTGTGTGCTGGGTTTTGAGATGGCCAATTCTCTCGAATTAGCGCGAACACCCCAGCTCACCACGCAGCCCGAAACGATCGGCTTCCCACGGCATCACTCCATTCTTCCTCTTCTTCCCCGTCCCCACATGTCACAATACAACCTTTTTCGATTGACTGCTTTGCCTTTCTTTACCATTCATGCAACTGTTTAGAGCCAGCCTCAAGTTTAAATGGGCCTCTTTCAGTTATAGATGGGATGCTGATCTCCTCTTGGTGCTTTGAATATTACATTGCGGGGCAAATCAAAAGCATTGTGGTGTAACGGGCTCAAGAAAAGCAGAGAGAAGAGCGCATCCGAGCTGCTCGCCGAGGAGGGGCGGCGGAAACAGAACGGAGACTGCCCACAAAATGCGAAGTGAATAAACTTCAATTAATAGAGATGAATCATTCAGCAAGTTTGAGCTCTTTTCCAGTTCAGTGCAACTCTGTCAGCCGAATAAATGATGTTTAAGCTTTTACTCTAATAGGTGTAGAAAAGTATGGACTTGCCGGGTGTCATGCTGTACATTTGCCAGATTTCCTATGGATGTCCGTCGTGGCCGGAAGGACACCTGCAGTCCCCTTATGACCATTTCTGGGCATTTCATTTCGAGCAGGCGTGCATCGCTCAACACAGAAACAAAGTGTGTTTTTAAAGAAGTGTTTTTATGGCCTGATGGATGTTCATGCTTTTTAAGCATGGTTACTCCAGCACTCGGTCAACAAAAGAGCCTGAGCACAAATCAAAAAGTTTGCCAAGGGTGATATTCTTCACTCGAGCACAAACACACACACACAAAACCTGCTCCAAGACAAACACACACCATCACCGCAACCTTTTATGGACTGATCTTGCATAAATAAGACTTCCCTGCGCTGTAGTGTCATGTTTTGTTGCATGCTGCATGTCTCTGTTTTGACTCCGCCATACTGAGAGTTTTCACCACAGTGGGAGTCCAAATTCCCCAAAGTCATTATTGTATCCTGTTAAGGTGCCCCAACTCGCTATGATCTGTGGGTAATGAGCTGGCACCCGGGCCTGGGTTCAATTATTCTCAGTGACGGAGTGATTTCTCACTCGAAGGAGCCGGGCACGGAGCGCACTCGCTAATTCCAATCAGGACCTAACACGCTCATAATCACCTGTCTGGAAAAAAACAAAGAGCAACAGATATAGACAGAAATAGAAGAGAGAGGGGAAAATATGAGGGAGAATAAACACTGCGGGGAAATATGGGCAAGGCAGAGGGACTTTTCCATACACGTGGTACGCCCGGGCAAGGATGCAGAGGAAGAGGAAAAGAAGACTACGAGAAATGGGAAGGAGAGAAGGTGATGAGAGGACGAACATGAAGATAGGAGAAAAAGGGAGCAAGACGAAAGATGAAGAAGGATGACTGGAGGATAACACAGGAAGAGCAGTAGGAAAGGAAGTAAATTAGACTCTTATTATACGCTGATGGAGTGCTAAAGCCCTTGTTCCACAATCACTCTGAAGGAAAACGAGGTAGTCGAAGAGTGGTAATCTCACACGGGGAAACCAAACGGAGAACTCGCACTCGAATTTAAAAGAAGGCGTAAGCAGGTTAGGAGCGTGCAGATTAACAAGGCAAACATTCAAGTGCCATGAGGGTGTTTTTACACATGCGTTATTTAGCTTTGTGTGTTTTCACCCCTTTAGCTCAGTTAGACAAGTGAGAAAGTACTGACGCTCCAGTGGAACAAGCAAGCCAGTATTTGGGGTTTCAGTAGTTTTGGAGAATAAACGCTGCTAAACTGAGCCAAAGAACAAAGTTGTAGCAGTGCAGAAGTATGATGCGCACTAAAGTTTTGGACCGAAACAAAAAAAAAAAGAAAGAAAAAGAAACATTGGATATCAAGAAATAAAAAAGCTCACATTTTAATCTAGTGATTTATGTAATCATTTAATCAGCCCCAGTTCCGTGTTCTTCACGCTCGGGTGATTTTTGTGATTTCTTCCCCGCACTTTGTTAATGCTTTGTTTATATTTCTGATCAATGAATAAAAGTGTTCTACAAGGACATCGTCAGCCCTACACGCCACTCAGGCAATGTTTTCATTTAATTACGTGCCGCATGAAAGCTCCCTGAAAGTGTGTACCAGAGTATCACGGTGTTGGATTCTGGAGCTTTTATGACCTGTTAAACATCAGATCAGATCCATGAAGACAGACCTGATCATTTAAATACAACTTTTAATACGCCACTGAATCGTTTGGGGTTTTCCAGAGTTTATCCGTGCTAAAAGGCAACGACGCACTTTATCTCACCATCGCGTATTAATCTCGAATGATTTCCATGCGAATCTAAAGGTCAGTTCTATCCATCTATCCATATATGTCAGTCACTCATCTCCTTTATCTACTCTACTCTTCCCTGAGCCCTACCCATTCATACCCTCTTAATTTTCCCTTTCTCCTATCTCTCGCTGTACCTCTGCATTTCTCTCTGGCTTTCTCGTTGTATCTCGTTGCCTCAGTCTCTCAGAGCAGGATAAATGAAGCCAGGCCTCATAGGAAAATTAAGCCTTGAGAGAACCCGGTCAGTCCTTCTGCTGTGCTAATGAGATAAGGGCCGAACTCAGTCCACCCCGAGAACTAGAGACAGAACACAGAGGGGGGGGAAAGCCATTTCCCAGAATGGAAGGAAAAAAAACGTTACTTGATAGTATTGTGTGGTCTGTGTTGTGTTTAGTCCTACTGTGGAAAAATTTCCCAGCAGATTTGAAAAATCCAAAAGGTGATAACTAATGCAATTTCTGGAAACTGACTGGATTAGAGAATTTGCTCTAGAGGGTTTTTTCTCCTTTCATTTAAAAAGTTAAACTGATATACAGCGGTACCTTGACATATGACATTCATTCATTCCTGGAGCGAGGTCGTATGTCAAAAATGTCGTAAGACAAATCGAATTTCCCCATTAAAATGAATGGAATTACTAATAATTCGTTCCAAACCCCCAACAAAACA
>JAQLOM010000032.1:23005529-23026839 GCA_030068315.1 Chrysichthys thysi
CACACACACACACACACACACACACACACACACACACACACACACACACACACACACACACACACACACCATTCAGTCCACATTCGGCTAACCCAGTACGGACTGAAACCTGGCTGAAAAATCGAGATCTAATAGATGGTCTAAGATCCCCAGTTGACTTAATAGAGGAATTGTATTTCAGTAACTAACTACTGAAACTTGCATGCCAAGAAGTTGCTTGGGAGATCGTATGAGCCAAAACTGTGCATCTGGGAATCCAAATTCCAGGTATTCTCACTACAGCAATTTATTTTCCACTTGTACTATGGCAAAATCCCACCTTCTGAGCTACAAATAGAAGTGGTCTACATAGAACTGGATACCGGAGGCTGCCATTTAGCAAGTCGTGAAACCAGGTTATGAAAAATAGTCAAAGAGGTCAAGCGAAGCAGTTTTTTTTCCTGAAAATGAGTGAGAAATAAACACAGACCAGTTTCTTTAAAAATGTCCACTTCAGTGACTTCCATGGATGCTATGTGAACGTCATCTCAAATTTCAGATTGGCAGACTGTACGATGACAAATGTCTGTTACAAACTGGGAAAACATCCCAAAGTAAAGGAAATTTCAGTATTCAATGCTCAACATGCTCCCATGTACCATTGCCCAAGAGAAATGAAGGATTGTTGTTGTTGTTTTATGTTTTTTTTTCCCTGCCAAAATTGCAATCAGGCCTGGGTTTACTCTCATTAAGATTCAATACCAGACAAAAATCTTGTAGCGTATTAAAAGTTTTCTCCTCTTCCTAAGACAGGACTTGCATGTGAGGCAAGTCAAAGCGCGCCTCGATTCCACATAATTACAAGCAAATTACATTCATTACTGCAATTTACATCTCATCTCCAATTCGATTATTAGTTGCTTGACCTCATCTGCATGTTTTTTAATAATCAGCCATGTGCACTGAGAGAAGGGGAAGAACAATCACAGGATATCTGGGCCCTGATGAGTTTGAATAGCTGTGATTGTGCAGTGGGGCGAGCGAGTTTGAGGGGCGTCGCTGGTGCAATCGCAGCGCTGATTCCAGATATTGCCGCTGCTAATGTGCTCATCTCTCCTCCTGAGGTCGGCTTCATAAGCCCATCACAAACAACCCAGACGTTTTAATCATGCAAACATGCGCACACACTCCAAAAAACCAGATGAGAAACAGTGGAGCGGGAGGGAGAAATACCGTGCTGTGTGGCCGTAATTAAATTGGCAATTGTGGCAAAGCTCTATAAATTAGTAACACACCCAACATTTGGAGCCAGAGCTCCAACACCTGGGCTTCTGGATGGAATGTGGGTGTGCACTAAAGTGTGAGCCTGTGCGGTCCATACTGTCAATTCAGATTACTAAGAAATGGGGTAAGTACAATGAGCAAAGATCAGTGGTCAGTAAAACCCAAGGCAAGGGTACCTTGTATTTTTTTTCCTTTTCCTTTTTTCTTGCATAGTGAAAGGTCAACACCAGGAACATAATCAATAACTAATGTCACTTTTTATCTAATCAAAACATAGAGAGGTCTATATGAACACGAACCAGTCTATCACTATATAAAGTAGTGTTCTGGTATAAAACCAGTGGCATACAACCATTAGGAATCCCTTCAATGATTAACCGGTTAACTGCTAATATATGTATTCTTTCAGGTTGGTTGTAAAAGATGACGCTA
The DNA here is from genome assembly GCA_030068315.1 of Chrysichthys thysi. Lineage (NCBI taxonomy): Eukaryota > Metazoa > Chordata > Actinopteri > Siluriformes > Claroteidae > Chrysichthys > Chrysichthys thysi. The sequence goes on from JAQLOM010000032.1 coordinate 23,007,225, forward strand.
CACAACATGTTTAGGGAGAACAGAAACAAACCTAGGGACTCCCAAGTGGCACAAGAGAAAAGCATTCGCCTGGTCAAGAGACCGAGAGTCTTAATCTGGATGATTCCACAGTTAGGTGTGGCACCAGGAGCCTGAGAGGGCAAAACTGGACCGTGCTCTCAGCAACGTGGCTCACTCTTTCTCCCTTGGAATACAGTGACGCGAGCCAATCATGGGCGTCTGTGAGCTCATGCATACGAAGGATTGATAGCGCGTCCCTCCAAGAGTGCAACACCGGAAAGAAAAAGATCACAAAAAAGCACAAAAAGATCTGGCATAGGAGGAAGCACATGATAGTGTTTGCCTTCCCTGGTTGGTAGCGCTCATATGATAGGGGAGAAGTCTGATGGCTAAGACCTGGCCATGACTTAATTACTGAGAACCGGCATTAAGTACACAGGTAGAATTTTATATGTTGTTAAAATTACATATGTTTAACAGTGCAGAAAGTGTTTAAGAGCATAGGACGTGTTTATAAGGGTGTGGAAAAGGTTAATAAGAGAGTGGAAATGGTTTGTAAAGCCTTAATATATATGCAAATAATAAAATAAATGTGACAGCACTACTTCACAGATTTCACCTATTGTGTGTGTGTGTGTTTGGGGGGGGGCTGTAACGTAACCCCCATGACAGGCAGGGGTTCACTGTATATCACCACTGGATGAGTACCATATGCAAGTTTATAACAGATGCATCACTGATTACTGTTTTTTTTTTTTTTTTTACTATTTAATTTAAGGTCAGTTTTGCTCACTGAAAGCCAAGGTTAAACCAGCCTTAGGTGAGGAAACTGCTCAGCTGTATAAATGAGATAAATGTAAGTCGCTCTAAAAAAGGGCATGTGCCAAAAACTGAATGCTGTGCATATAATAGTTATAATCGCAATAATCAGAATACAGTGGGAAATGGCTGCAGGATCCCACCAAACCACTCCACCCTGAACATTCAGCATACAGGACTATTCACTGCTCACAATAAAAGCCTGAGAGAAAGTTGCTGCTATTTATTTGCTTGCTAGTGAGAATAGGAGCACACTCAGAAAGAGTGAAGAATGGGTGTCCTGCTGATGCTTCTCACATCACAGAGTGAACGCACAGACTTGGTGTGCTGTGCTCCAGTTCAGGCCTCCCTCTGTGCTCGCATTGAGAGAGAAATAATAAGTCAAATCAATGGTCCCATAGCCTGGTAACATGCCCAAACCTCAGCATTCATTACTGTGTTCATGTTTGTCTGAGAAAAAGAGGCCGAGAGAAAGAGAGAAAGCTTATTTTCTTTTAGTTATCGAGCTCCAAGCATGTGCATCTACTTTTTTCCCCCCTGTACATTTTCTCTGCGGTTTACATTCTGCACCGATCTCCATAAATCTCTGAGCAGTAAACACACTGGGAAGAGGCTGCTTTCCCAAGAACCCTTCATCCAAGAGTCAGGCAGAGTGCACCAAATGTATTCCCATCAAGCCCAAAAGGAGAAGTGTGTGTGTGTGTCCACAGAGAGCCGTCAGACGTGCTACTTCCACTCACAGATATGTTCATCCTTACTGTTTCTCTCTCTATCTGTCAGTGCCTGAGTGAGCAGGTTTCTGTGTTTCGCTCCCCCTGTGATTTCACCTGCCCGCTCCACTCAGTCTGCGCCTGGACATCCAGCATCTTACACAACTTCTACACACTCCTACTTCTCCCTGTTGCGTGTACATGTGTGAGACTCACTGGTGCGCAGGGCCAATGGTGTGACCTCGATCTCGCTGCTGTTCTGGTATGGCTGGAAGGCAGATGGTGTGCCCGAGCTGATCTCTCCCCTGCTGAACACGTCCGGACTCTGGCTGCCCGTGGAGCTCGCGCTCGTTCCGTCGCCTCCATGATGAGGGTCCTGCTCATCATACACTGCCACCAGCTACAAACACACACAGAGCACAAAGTGTTGAGCTTTAATAAAGCTTTTCAAAAATCGACATACTTCAGACGTTGGAGTTAATCTGCATCTGCTATTATCGGGATATCAAAGCAGCTTGTGACATTCAAAAGGCCATTTTTGCTGCCGCTCAAAGTGTTCACGATAATCACACACCTTCTCAGAATTCAACTAAAATTTATGCTGCGGTATGTCCATCATGGGCAGATCTCCAACATCTGTTTCCTGCTGACATTTTATGCTACTGACATTTTAGCTTATCTTAAAACAAAAATGAAACGTCATTATCGTTCTGTAAAGTCAGAGACAGTTCTGTCTCTTTAAAACGTACATGAAAGCATTAAACTGGAGTGTTCCTATGGAACAGCACTCCAGAGGTCAGAAATACAGCCGACATATTCCCAAAATATTGGACCGTAATGCCAGATATCATTGTATACACGTTTATCTTATTAAATCGTGATCTATAAATGACAACACAGAGTCGTAAATCCAACAAGTCCCTGAAGTCCTTCATATACTTGTGGATTATGGCAGCCAAAGAAATCTTCGATGAAGAAGAAAAAAAAAAAAAAGGTGTGGGGCGACGATTCACAGTGAAAAATCAAGAGGCGTGACATCACAAACAGATTCAACTAATACTCCAGCTAGCTCTGAATCTTCATTTTGCATGTCTTCAGAAATTCACTAAAAAAAAGGGGGGGTATAAAATTCAATGTATCTTATTGTTTTGTGTCTTATTGAGGTGCGCACCCCTCCTTCCCCTTTTTCAGTAAAGCAGTAATCTTTTTCCACATTCAGAACAGAGCATGCCATTCTTGTGTGGTTTATGCCAACACGCTGGTCCTGCCAAGATCACACATATAACAGCAGAGCCAGCAATTTATTCCACTGTCCCACCTGCTGCTGCCGCCTCTACCTGTGCCAAATACTGCTACCAGTGTAGCACCAAGCTGCACACACAGACAATAACAAGAGTGCACACACACACACACACACACACACACGGTGGGCTGAAGTTCAGAGAGATAAAGGATCAGAGAGAAAAAGAGATGTGAGCGGCAGGGTATGGAGGTGACCCACACACCGCTCTGCCCTGCACACACAGTCACACACGTCGGGTGATTAGCAGGCGTTCCTGGCTGTGCGCATAAACAGTGTGCTCTATAATTCTGCCACGCTCCAGACAAAAGTGGAAAATTGCAATGAGGAGTTAGCGGGCGAGCATCCGTCTACATCTGCGTTCCTCTTATTCATCTGTATTCAGAGATGAGCGCGCGAGCGACGAGCCGGGAGTAGAAAGCCGCACCGACTGCCACGGTCTGTGTGTTTACATGGTGCAGACAGAAAGACCTGCGTTTTCCTAACACCTACTTAAACACCCTGAACCACAATAACAGCGACTGCAAATCACTCCATATTTTTCGTTACTTCTTTCCTTTCTGCGCTGTGCTGCCTGCCTCTCTCTCTGCTGTGCTTTATGCTGGCTCTAATTCAAAGTGACAAGTCATTTGTTTCCAAAGCCTAATTGAGGAGTATTAACTAAATACACTAAATATGATTGCAGTGGGTTATCCCGAGTTCTGCTAATCTGCTTTATCCTAAGATGCAGTTTTGTATTTTTTACCTTCTGAATTCGTCCAAAACTAAACCAGTCTTTTACAGCGTCTTGGCATATTTCTATTCTCCAGGAGATTAGCCTTTTTCTCCTTAATGGATTTATTCATCTTTAGTGATTAACCTTGAGTGCAGCAGTTGTTTTGTCCCATCTATGTGCATGTCTACATGTACACTGTACACTGTGTCCCTGAGCTCCGTCCAGCCGAGACACCCCGCTACGCAAATACTGAGCTCCGGCTACAGGCAGCCACCGCTGAGGCTGTTCCATTAATAATCACAAAAAAACACGGTAATTCACTGTATAGTACACCGATACACAAGTTAACTCCATGAGTCACGGGAGAGAGTGAGGCATCACGTGAGGTGAGTGATCTGAGCATTGAACGCGCACTTCTGGGTGTCATCTGTGTACTTTCGGGCGTCATCTGAACGTCCGCGTACATTATACGCTGTTACGCTGCCAGCGATGCCAGCCTGTGAATTTTAAATATTTTACAAATATTTTACAAATTTTACGATTCACAATCGTTGTAACTTAGAAAAATCGTAAGTCGGGCCATTGTAACTCGAGGAGCACCTGTATATATTGTTATGTGCATTTCTGTGCATGGCTTGGAAAATTTTTTAAAAGGAGGCTATTTCAGATTTTTATTTTAATAACCTGGCCAGATATGTAAGAAGTCAATTAGCCTTAGGACTTGCACTGAAATAAATAAATGCTCTGCTTGATATCACAAGCATGACAAGCATCACTGATTTGAGGCACAGGGCAAATCCATGAATTTCGCTAATGTTGCGAGATATGCCATTATGCGTTTGCACTCACCAACGCCATACATCATAAAATCCAGTAGATGGCATTAAAGCAAAATAGTGACAAAACATAGCCAATGTAGGAATACGATGACTCCGCTGGAAATATGTGGCTGTGGTTGCAGCTTTTCACATCATAGAAGAGTCCACTCTTCTACCTGGTGGAGATCCATGCTCTCCGAGTGTCCTTCTAGTTTCTAATCTATCACTTGCTTCATGAGGCATCAGCGCTTTGAGAACCATGTTACTGGTGCAACAAGTGGCTGACTGGACTGTGATTTCATCTCCTTTCACTTGTTAAATTAAATAAATAATATCGTTTGGTGAAACTTATTCTTGTACCTGACTTTTTGCACTCGTTGTACGTCACTCTGGACCAGAGCATCTACTAAATGCCTGTAATGTAATGTAACGTAATGTAACTTCTAGATTTGAATAATATGCCTCCTTGTTTTGGTGACACATAAATGAAAAACTGATACATACGGAGTATATATAAGATGGTTGATATCATTGCAGAAACGCACACAATACTCTCAGAAGTGCATATATATATATATATATATATATATATATATATATACACACACACACACACACATACACACACTTTATAAATATAGATGGATCGTCCAAACCATCGTTCATGCTTGGTTAAAACTAATTACATTTGAGTCCCATTTGTGACCCCCATGAAATACAGGAGTTGACATTTTTCATTATGATTGTCACTGGAATTCTCGTATAATTCTCGAAAGCAGACATCTTAAAATTTCAGGAAAAAAAAACACTAAAAGGCTGTCAGGCTAAACTAAGTGAGCAGCCGGACTGTCGTTGTAGTAACACTTAAGGCAAACTGTGCGAGGCCATATGGGGAGGTTAAAGAGCTTCATCTGCTCTCTGATTCTTCACTCTTGCATCCACACAAGCATTCAATCATGTTTAAGTGAGCACAAACAAGGGGGACTCATCTTCATAAAGACAAGCTGTTGAAAAAATAAAAGCCATTATCCTGGGGCTATGATCCCCCCCCCCAAACACATTCTGCTTAGTGACATCAATGTCACTTTTACACCAAGTTCAGTCATAAAGCACCTACACGCACACACATCTTATCATTTCACTTGCACAGTCCACACACCCTTAAACACTTTTCCGAGCTATTGCATAAAGTCCTGCTCTCGTCATTAAATGGGCCACAGTACAGCCATCATGCAGCATTTATGACTCCCTCTAGGTCTCGGATGGCCTGCGCTTGTATTGAAGATACATCATAGACAGCCTGCCTCCTCCTCCCATCATCCTCTTTGGTCATCTCTTAGCACAAACCAGACCAGAGAAAAGGGTGAAGATGCACACACTATCTTTCCGAAAGACTTATCACATTGAATCATCATTTTCATCAACAGTAGGATAACTGATTTAAGAAAAAAAAAACAAAAAAAAACCCAGACATGGTGATTTGGGGGACGAACGATACGACGAATGGTTGATTCATGAAAGATTCATTCATATTTAAGACTCTTTTGTGAATCTGGTGAGCTTGAGTGATTTCATCTGGGTGATGATTTATGCATGGGTCCCTCTCCAAAACTCAAAGTCTGATTAAGTGCAATGGATAGCTGACAATTATCGAAAAATTTCAGTCAGGTAACCAAATCCGAGGCATCTAATCAATAACATTTTAGGGCTGAATGACAGACTGGATTTGGGCACTGCATTGAAATTCTCACCAAAAATACTAGCGTCTTTCATCTTACAGAAACTAGCTCATTCAGTTTGAAGCATGTTGATGCTTTCTGTGTATCTGAAATTAAAATACAAAATATATTTCAGTCCACTTATATTCCATCAAAAAAAAAAAAACCCATACACACAACACTGCACAACATGATTCACTGATTAAAACTGGACCTCTGTATTTTTTGAGGCAAAAAAAAAAAAAAAAATCCCTCCATTTAGCACTTGAACCGTAAGAGCTGCGGGCAGCACAAATGGTAGACCTTAGTTGCTATGGCAGCATATCCTCCATTCAGGATCTTGTTAATGGGCACATGCTGTAAAAACGTATCTACCAACTGGGCCTTCTACAAGGCACAATAATTTTCAATATTGTAGAACATTCAGTACAATTCTTAGGCTCTTGGAAATATGTGCTGCTTGTTTACTTCCTTGAACTCATCCGGAGTGTGAAAAACACATTTCCATAATAAAATGAACTGAGGAAGCTTCTAACTTTCATCTATAATGCTTCTCTTCTCTGCTTATGGCCAAAGTGAAATAATATTTGGCACCGCATCTGGGTAGAAGTGCCTATTTCTCATCACTGAAGAGGCACACACACACACACACACACACACACACACACACACATATATACACTCTTGCACAGTCTGCAAATTGGTCACGGACCCTCAGTACTCTTGACAATTTTCAATTCCATTCCCCCATCATCTTAGGAAGCAAATATTCCCAAACTGAAGGAGGAGTAGGAGATGACCGAGGAGTTGGTAGACGATCTTCTGGTACAATACCTTAAAGGAAAATTCCATCCTGTTGTGATCCACTTGTGATCTCCAAAAGCACCCAGGATTTATTTTGTAAAATGAAAATCTAGAGCTTTTTAAGTTAAAAAAAAAAAAATAGATAGAAAAAAAGGTATAGGTAAAATAGCTGGTCATTTTGTAGATCTCCAACTAGCTGGGCTTATGCTAAGCTTCAGCAATAGAAGAGTTATAAGCGACAGGGAAATACAGAAATAATCTGGAGAGAAACATGGAGAAGATGAGACACGAGGTGAATCTTGACAGCGTCTTTCATGTTGGCGATGTTTGATCTCCGAGCCATTGGAGCGAAACGCTGAGTGATTATAACAGGAGCCTGATGTTCAATCCTGTTCTATTAGACATCATGGCGCAGACGGCCTGTGATCTGCCTCATCACGCTGGCATGCAAACCGGCATGTCGAACTCCACTCAAGACCTCCTAAACCAAGCGCCAACAGTGCCCGGTAGACAGACAATCCACTTTAGCTGCCAGTCTAATCCTGTAACGCCCAGCAGAAGAAGCAATGTTCTTAAAGTGTCAGGTTTTTCATTCAGCTCGAACAGCAAAGTGTGGAAAATTTCTATTGCAAGAACTTTGATTACAACGTGGGTACTGCAGTCGCCTGCCTGCCAGGCAGTATTAAACACTGCCCCTTGGCCAAACCCAAAGAGTGAGAGGGATTAATAAAGTTTTATTTCACAGCACATTCTCACCCGCCCAACCACGTCTCGGTGTCGGGCATGACCAATGTTTTATGGCTGGGTCATGAAAGTGGCTGTGCAACCCTCGGGAAGAAATATCCAACAAGTTATCCAAAGCACTTTGACTCGGTTAGCATCTCGTCTTGATTAGCTGGCTGGCTCAAAACAGGGCGATCACAGAGATGAACAAGTGGTCAGAGTTGCCTTTGTTTTCTTTTTGAATTCTTTCTCTCGGCTTGAAGCCTTTAATACAGTGGGCCAAAACGCCATCTTAAACCAAACAACCCTGCGGCATCAGTGTCAGGCGACAACCCACAACCACACACACAACCGTGCACCGCAACCGGCTCATGGGGCTGAGTAATGCAGGCAGACCAGCAAGCTGAAACGCTAAGCTGAAAATCACTTAAAACATCTGCCACCTGATCTGTAAGCCTTAGGCAGCACCAAGTGTGTGCACAAAAAATGACTGGGGTCAAGTATAAAATAGTCTAACTGACTGAAAAACTAGCAAAAACACTTCAGAGAAAACTGTAGTTCTACAGTATCTACAATAACTACAAACACAAGGCTGCTTTGTATAATTTTACATGATGTTATTATCGCACTCTATAGCAAAGCTCCATTACAAGTCTTAAGTTTAGTCCATTAATAAGTTTCAAACATTACCAAAATTCCTCCTTTAGCATATTGGAACATTTAATTTCGATTAAAACTGCTTAACCTCTGACTGGTCATAAGTTTAAACCCAGGTTCAGACAAGAATTAGCACTGAAACTTCATTCCATTGTCTCAAATTACTGCAATTCCTTTATTTCAGAGACTATGATTTAGTTTCATAACTGCATTTGATAGAATGGGAGCAGAAGGAAAAGAAAGGAACAAAGAAAATGTGTTTTCCTTCAGATGCACGCCTTTTGACATCCTGTCACTCCTGAGGTGCTATTAGCAGCAGATAATGACATTCAGTCCGTGGGTGAGATATTAACGCTAACTGGGAATGAATCTGTCACTGACTTTTTTTCTTACGTTTTCAAGCCTCGCAAATCAACAAGGCATAAAACTAAAATATAGGGTGGCTTTTGTTTTTAGGTCCTTGTTCAAGCATTTTACTATGTGGTTTCAAGTTACACATGTGTTCTTGCGGTACAAACATCCAGGTCACACCTTAAGCTGTCTAACTCGGCGTCGGAGAAATTTGTGCTCCTCTACAAGGCTGGATGCTGTAGGTTTTCTGGGTTGTCACAGGCAATCAAATTGATGGGCTCCTAATCAATTAAGCTCAACGGGAGCCGGAGCCCACTCGTAATAGAGGGCCATCAGAGAACATATGGCGTACCCTCCACAGCTAATAGTGTAACAGCAGTTGTTCTACCACAGCGACAACTTAGTAGTGGGTCATAATTCTATTGGCCAAAGGGCTCTCCTCCACCAATAAACCCTCTCTGCCAAATGACTCACGCACTCTCTTTTTTCCTCTCTCATTCACTTTCCGTTGACTCAACATGCATTACGGCAATTACCAATAACAGCACAAATCAGAGACGGACAGGTACGCGGCGGCAGCTACTCTAAAAACTACCACTCTGCTAAGAAAATAGCAGGGAAGTGCCGGTAGCAGAGGCAAATGCCTGTTCTTCTGAGAATTTAGTGAGAATTAAGGCTGACGAAGGTTTCAGAAATACATGTACGAGAGGATACCGGTATGGCAGTGCGGTTTAAAATGGCACTATACAGTTAAAATGGGCTGAATTGCTTTTGCAGCCGAGCTATAATGAACACCTTTACATCAACAATGACGGAAAAACAACGAGAAAAAAAGCCGATTTCATGATCTGATGAGTTGCTTTTCTGGTATAGCTCTGCAAAGCTAGTAAATATATAAGGAAACTTTATATATGGCACATTTTTTAACTGAAGGAAGTTCTTCATAACAGAATATGAAAAAATAAAACAGAAAAAGGTGCTTAAAGGGTTAGATGATAAAAGTGGACACACTGTGCCATGGTTTAGAAGCACAGGCAACAACCTTAAGGAGCTTGCTTCCAAATAATTGGAAAATATAAATCATGCAAATTTCCCAATTTAAAGCTAGGGTTAGGGAAAACAATCGCTACACTATAGACAAGGTAACTCAAGCCAACGTAAATTTTCTTAGGGATGCACCGATACCACTTTTTTCCAAACCAATATGAGTACGAGTATTTTTATTTGTGTACTCGCCGATACGATACTTCTTAAATTGGATTTCCATAAAAGTGTAATCAATTTGGAGGCAGGTTTAATTTTCTCTTTTGCAGAGTACAATAAGCCTATGATAAGCTAAATACAAAAGTGATTAACAGAAGGCTATTCCAGGCCAACAATAAACTAATCATTCAGCTTTTAACAAAAACGGCCTTCTGTAAGTTACATAGGTACGTGCGTATGTATGCTAATCTAAGCTGTAAGTCAGTATCATCACATCAGACAAAGTGTAAATATGACCAGAAAATGTTATGTGCTCCATAACTAACAACACAGCTATGATGCTAGGCTTCCCAGCCTGTCTTGCGCTGCTCACACTCTGTGTTCTTGAACACGCCATCAACATGAATACCGAAAAACCAGTAACCCAGCCAATCGGACTGGTTTTACTGCAATTGCGCAACCAGAAAATCCAGAACAGAGTTAGGGTCCTGGCTCCATGGTGTTGAGTCACACTAGCTCGATCGCATCTCCGTTAACTTTCCGGCTCATCGTCTCCCCCTAGACATTGAAGTCAGGTAGGACAACAATTCACACTCCCTAGTAAAGCAATCAGTTTGATGATGTGAAATAGGAGTGGTATCGGCACTTTATGTACGAGTACAAGTATTTTAGCAAAGTATCGGACCGATACCCAATACTGGTATCGGTGCAACCATCATTTTTCTGTATTGTTTTTGTTTTCTTTTCAATTTTTTAAATAAAGACCTCATTTTTTCCCCAACCTGGTCCTTTACCAACTCCCGCGCAGTGGCTAGCACTCCCATATCACATGACATCTGCTACCCAGGGAGACTGAAAGTTAGCATGTGCTTCCTCTGAGACCAGATAAAGCCAGACACTGCATCTTTCCAAACTGCTGCACATCCTACAACACAGGGCAGCGTAACATGCTTGGAGAAAAGCGTTAACTGCCCTCTTCCGCATACATGATCCTACAGATGTCCATGACTATGTATAGTGGCACTCTGCTTGACAAGTGAGACAGTAATATCATGTTACTCTCCCACCCAATGAACACGCTCAATCACGCTCGTGGACTCCTGGCCAGGGTTGGCATCACTGGGAGATCGCGAGTTGGTTGTCATGGTCATCCATGGCCAGGAGTCTCAGAGGGCATATGTTTTTCTGCTGTGCCACTCTTCCTGACTGAGGCACGTAAATAATGCATTAAAACAGACCAAGCATGAGAACACGGAAGACTGAGAGACCTTTGCTGTATCCAAAAAGGACATGGCACATCTAATTCGGGCAGCATTTCTCAAATGGAAAAAGGAGAAACAGTTTCCTGGTATGAATAAATGTCTGGAATAAAGCAGGCCAAGAACTTCTTGCAAATTTTAAATGATGTCAGAGTGTTAACAGAAAGTAATTCTCCTCTTAAAAAAAAAAAATCTGAAAAATCTGGTGGTGAAAATTAAAACAGGCCAAGAAAAGAAAAAGGAAAAAAAAAAGTACAAGCCTTGCTACTTAAGGTTTTGCCAAAATCTGAGTAAAACTTTTGAAAAATGTCGACTGCCTTGAAAAACCTGCCCAAGTTGTAATAATGGGTCACTTTCTCCTATTTTATTAAAAATGAAAGGCAATTTGAAGTCATTATAATCGGCTGGTTTACATCAGGGTTTTCAGCAAGAACCTGATCTCTACCTGTTAGAAAATAGTCTGGACAGTCTTAACAGTACTTAGAGATAAATTCACTACTGGTCCATAGTTCGTGAAATTTGCACTTTTTCCCGCCTCATTGTCATTAAATAAAAATTAACCACATTAATAAACATATTTTTTTAAAAATGTATATATATATATAAACATGTTTCTCCTCATTTCAATGTGCCTCTCTATCCCTCGCTCTCTTTTTCTCTTTCACACTCAGCTCATATTTATTCTGCCCAGTATTTGTCATCATTTATTCTGCAAGGGCATCCAAGGCATCCAGGGATGAATAACATTTCATCTTCCTTAGCTTTTAAAAGTTGCGAAACCAGCTTAGCCCACTGCCTCCTCTTTCATTTCAGCATCCAAGACTGTCCTATTCATCCTTTAATCCATCCCTTCTCACATCCATCTCTCCTTCACACATCCAACCTTCCATGCATGTCTCAAAACCTGAAATCTGTCTTCATTTGTCAAAGTGCAGCTGGAGAAAGAGCCTTGACACAAAAATGAGGTCCTCTATTAGAGAAAACTTTTTTCCCCTCCAGTTTTACAGTTATATAAACACCTTAAAGTGACATTTCACCCAACAGACTGGCGTTAGTAACTAGAAGGGGAGTGGGGGCGGGGGGTGGACCAACAACAACAACAACAACAAAAAAAAAAATCATGATGACTTTCTTGAACAGGTCAGCTCTGTTGGAAAGATTTCCTTGCTGTGCTCTCGATGATGTCAGGTCAAAACACATTTAGAATTACTTTTACATTTAAACCACAACAACTGCAATAAAATGGACAGATTTGCATTAAGAAAAGGAAAATCCTGCCATTACTGTGCGGTGCTCTAGTTACTGAGTTTGATGTGGTTTACAGGAGAAATGTCACTTTAAACTTAAAAAGTAAATGAAGGGAAAACTTCCCAAAAGTTTTGAGGTCAAGCAGAAGCCTTACAGTTAAAAGTCTTCAACATGAAGCTAAGCCCTGTTTGGTCATGCTTTAGTGAACACTTCTCATCACACTTCAGCTTTTAAATATTTCATTTTATCCATCTATTATTTCCATACCCCAGCCTTCATCGCGCGCTAGCACTGAGTGCTTAGCGCTGTTCCAGTTCTCGTTAAGACCATCAAATATGCAGCCAGCTGGCCAAATGCTTTCCCCTGTTTCCAAGGGTTTTCATTTTCAAAAGCCTTGCCGCAAGGGCAACGTTCACTCTGAGACTCAGAACTCCTGGTAGTGACCAAACCATGAAACGCTGCATAACCAACTGGAATCTTCTGACGTTTCAAAATCAAACAGCCTACCCGCCCTAAAATGGGCCCGGTGAGGGATAAATGGAATATTCACCCGATCTGAAGAACTTCTTGGAAGTTTAGGATCACACAAAAGCAGACTTGTATTATGTCTTGAGCATGACGTCATTATTCTTACCTCCTTACAAGTTACTTTGCAAGTCGTAAACATTGCGGATATTTTTTCCCCCCGTCAATAAGGCATGAAAAGATTCGGGGTAACGTATGGAGGTGGAGAACGTGATGTGAAAATACACAGTGCAGGCAAAGTTTAAACAGATTAGGCACTCATCCTTTGAAATCCACTTGTGCTAGAATTTTTCCTTCCCCCCCGCCCAGACTTTGAAGTTTCTCCTGAGCTGCAGGAGCCGAGAAAAAAAAAATGAAACGTGGTTTCACAGGCATGTATCGCTGCGACCTACGCACTGCTGACAAAGTGGGAAAAACTCCAAACACACTTCCTCTCTCCGCATTACGGCAATAAACCTTTGGTCATCTTTAAAACCACAGCTCTGTTCAAAGCAGAAATAAAACACAGCCTTGGGCTTGTTAGAGGTTTTGGTGGTGCATGAGAATCTGTGGGGAACAGCAAAGAGAGAAAACGACTGTACAAATTATTGGGGTGTGGGAGCAGCAGCGCGTGAAACATCAGAAAGACATGAAGAATGCTATTGGAAAACTCAACTGCCAATATTTACACTTTATCTTGATTCTAGTCTTATAGCAATGTCTTACCCGCTACTAAACTACATATGTAGCCCTGACCCGTGTTAGAAATAATAATAATAATAATAATAATAATAATAATAATAATAATAATAATAATAATAATAATACATAAGGAAGCAAACATGAGCAATATAAGAAACGCATCTGTGCTGCCAATACCAACTAGGTACCTTAAAAGTTTAGTATGCTAGCTAGCGTTTTTACTCGCCACTTCACTAATCCTGTTTATGCTCACGATGGATCTGAAAGCCTATCGCATACATAAACAAACACGCGTGCATTTACACCCGGGGGCAATTTTTTGAGTAGCCAATTCAACATTTGCTTATCAGTATTTCAGACTGGATGTAAAGGTAAGCCGGTGTTACGAGCATAAATTGTGGCAGGACACAATTCCCTTGTTTACATTAAATATATTGGAAGCATAAGCAGTAATGCTCTAACAAGGCCTCGGCCTTGGCTAACTAATGCATTGTTTATGATGCTCCCTATTGATTTCCTTTGTGCTGTGATTCATCAGCCTGTCTAAATATAACTAGGCCTATTTAAGAGTACATGCAGGTGTTGGGCTTGTGAAGTAGCCGTTTAGAAGTTAATTCCTCAAATTTTGAAACTTTCAGCTGTTTACAGTAAATAAATCCACCAAGAACCATTTAAACAGTTCAACACAACTAATACTACAAGTGGTTACTCCATATTCAACACAAAATGCCACTTTTAATGATTACTGCAGTCTTAAAATCACTCAGCCCCTTCACGACGAGCGTCGTTATTACTTAGTAGAGCACCCTTTTGCTGTTCCCGAGGAATCTTAGCCCATTTCTCAGGGGTAATGGCCTCTAACCCACTAATATTCTTGGGTTTGCATGCTGCCACCACCTTCTTCAAATCCTACCAGAGATTTTCTGTGGGGTTCAAGTCAGGTGACTGTGATGACCACTTTAGAATCTTGCCAAACTTTTTCTGAAAGGTTGGTGGACCTTGAGGTGTCCTCGGACCATTGTCCTGTTGGAAGGTCAAATGACGTCCAAGCTTCAGCTTCTTCACAGACAGCATGAGGTTTTCTCTTAGGATTTACAATGTGAATAAATAAATATTCATACATTAAAACCACTCTCTCCCATACACACTTACTTCAATTCATAACTTCCCCCTCCTTCTAATCCTGGTGCAGTGCATTTCCAACACTGAAATAAATATTCCAGTGCTAACAGACATCTGAAAAACCTACACAAGAAAAACTCACTTCTTTCCAAAAGAACGATCCTTCAGTCTTTCGGTACCTATGCATTACACAAAAAAGTAATTCAAACCTTCACCAGGGGAGCAGGCCGCAGGTGAGAAGGGTGAAGGGCAAAAAGATGCCGGGGAAAAAAGAAAGATTTCAAACAATGCGGACTTGGCCTGTGGTGATGGTATTAGGCAAAAGGGGGTATGAGGAACGCTGAGAAACCAAGAAAGCCCATGACTGCCTAATCCGTCCATCAAGTAGACAATATCATCACCTCACTAGCTTGCCACCTCCATGTTCTGCCGCTGGCTACAACTGCAGCTTTACTACCTGTAAAATTTTTACAACAGGAAAAAAAAAAAAAAACATTGGGCACGGTGAGGCATGTTGAGAATTCAGTTATAACTCTTATTTGTATTTGACCAAGACAAGACACATCTAAAGACTTCTAACTGGGGTTTGGGATTAACAGGACTGCCTCTTTTCATCACACCACAACTTAAAAGGCATAAAGAGGCAGGGCGGACAGTTGGGGACAATTTTCTTTTCCCTTTTCCCCCCCCAACAAAGTGCCTTTTTGTTTTGTTTTTTTAAACAAACTGCTCCTTTACGCACTCATTAAGTCAACTTTCTATGATATTCATCAAGAACGCTCTTACAAACATATTTTTCTAACGCTGCAAATCTCTGACTCATTTGTGACTCTGTGTGATCCTCGATGACTCAACGAACACTTCATCAGACATAAGAGAGTGATAAAACAGTGAATTGGTGTCCTATCAGACCAGGAGTGAAATCTTTTCTGGGCATAATCGACGTAGGCCAGAGGTGGAGGTAAGGGTCAGAGGTTCCTTAGCAGTGAAATTGAGCAGACAGGCCCTTGTTCAATTGCATCACAAGCAGGGCTCAAGGGCAGAACCCCTATTCTACTCCATCACCAGAGATTAGAGAGTGGGAGTTTGACAGACTATGGAAGAAATCAGGGCTTAAACTGAGCGCTGACTTAAACAGAAGAAAAGCAAAAGTGTCGATCAGGTATAATCCTAAGGACGCGGACAAACAAATGCCAAAAATGGCATCCACTGGATTCTGTCAAACAGTGGTGGATGGTTGTTACCTTTGTTTTGGGTTTTGTTCGGTGCTAGCTGATAGTAGTTGGAACTATCAACTATCAATACCGGTCATTACCAATTACACAATTCAAGTTGCTTAAATTACTTAATTGCACTGGAGGCTGTGAGGAGAAATCATTCACCGATTAGCTATTCCACTGAGAGAATCGGTGCAGTTAAAGAGGAACTGAAGCAAACAGACCACGGCACTGCTGTAGCCAGCTATACTGCACAGTTTACCCAGAATAAAACATGTATAAGTGTGAGTGAAATTTATATTTTAGAGGCCCCTGACAGAGCATTCACCTAAAAAATTATACAGTAAAACTCCGGAACTTGACGGTGTCTGAAAACCGAAACGACGAGAAAATTTTGTATCGGAGGTCGTCGGAAAATCAGGAACTTGTTCCGAAAAACCGCATGAGTTCCCTTTGTAAACAAACATTTTCGCTCAGTTGGCGTCTGTCTCACGTGTCGTTCACACGTTGTGCAGCTGTATTCTAGGTGTTGGGATTGCATTATCTGTTTTTTGAGGGCTTTTTTCTAGGTTTTTTTTTTTTTTTGCTAATAAACATGGGTCCAAAGAAATCCAGTGCAGAGAAGGCGAAAAGGAAATCAGTAAGAACCATGATTGAACTTAAAAAGGAGGTTATTGAATAATCTGAAAGCAGCAGCCTAAGTGTGACTGATTTAGCCGCTCGGTATAACCTGCCCAGAACCACTGTAAGTACATTTTTAAAGCATAAAACTTAGTAGGGGTCGAAAATGGATTAATCTGTTTTCAGTTATTTCTTATGGGAAAAAAATGATCCGGTACTCGTCAGTTTCGAATCTCGTCGCTCCTTCTAGAATAAATTACCGACGAGAACTGGGGCATCACTGTATTAAGACAGAGGGAATAAGACGTGAACAAATGTTTGTTAACACCTGACCATCACACCCACATGAGGTTCATCCTCAAATCGATGCCACAATGCTGGAGGCACACAACTGTGCAGGATGTCTTTGCAGACTAATATTTAGATTTGCCATGAGTAGACTTCGCTACAACACGACGGGCACACGGCGAGCTCCTGACACTACGGACACACAGTTGCTCTTCTGCTCCTTTCTAGTGCATTTGGAGTCTGTTTGATGGATGTGATCCATACGTCCACAGTAGACCAGCATTTCCCTCCATGAATTTCTGCACATTTCATTGTCTTGTGTTGTTTCAAAGACAAATTGTACAGATGCAGATAAGCATAGTGGCCACAACAAAACTGGAGGAGTTGCAAGGTATAAAGATGAGACTACCTCTGACATGGGATGTTCACCAAACATATGGACCCAACAATCAAGTGTCCACATACTTTTGACCACGGTGCGTCGTTTCTTCATGGATAAAATATACATAGAAAATAGTACTACTATGGTGTATTATTCTGACAAACTATTTAGCACCCTAGTGTGCAATTCAAGACTGCCTTTCTGCAACTGAGGGTTACGAAGACATATTGGTTTCACACACACTCATAACATAAATCCATGTTAGCTGTCAGCTGTCACCTCTGCAGTATGTTCAGGTGAAACATTTCACAGAAGACACGAGGCAACAGGAGGTGATCATCAGTCAGCCTCCATTGGCACAAGCTCTTCAACATCAGCTTGATGCCTCACAGCCCTAAAGAGACACAAGCCGAAGAGTTTTGTCTGCTCCACCCTTTTAAACCCCGTTGACGCCGTCAACGACCCAAACGCAGCTCCCTTGCACAAATACCCAAAACTGGCAGCAGGACTGGCCGTCTTGAATGATGGAGCCTGAAGGGAAAGCCCTGTCATTACCCTTCAACTGCAGCCACAGAAGCCTCCCTCCACCAGGAGGGACGCAACCCGAGTTAATAGACATTTCCATAGTATGGACATCCCGGTTAAAATTGTACGTGTATGTTCTGTTGGTTTTATTTCCTTTTGGCAGGGCTAATTAATATAAACGTTGTAATTTCCAGATGCTTTTCCTATCCATGCTAAGTGTTCTGTGGCCAGGACTTCAAATGGATTGTGCACTTGTTCAGCAAAGACATATCGAGACTGACAAAAAAAGAAATATTTAGGATGGAGTATGGCCTGTTAGAGTGCCCGTGCTGGCCTCTGATGAGGATTTCCAGCATCCCAACAGTGCAGCAGAACAATTAACACGCTCCTCAGGACTCAGCACACACATAAATCACACACAGCACTAAAGCAGAGTCTGGAGAATGTGCCTCTGTGTGAAAGTTTGGTTTTATGGGTCGGCATGGGACAGGAGCACTGGCAAAAAATAAGAACAGTCCATATGTGAGAGGGATATATATGACTGACTCCTTCAAGTCCGATTTGTTCACTTAAGGTGAAAACTCTCCAAGTGGCTGAAGGCAGAAGTACTGAGCACTGGGAACAGAGAAGGACCAGTTTTATCTGAGCCTCAGAGAAAAGGCTGAAGTGTTTGTCCACTTGTTGTCAGAGTGGTAGAAAGGTAAACACACTTGTCAATAAAGCGCTGTGTCCTCCAGTGCACAGACATATCTGTATGCTAAAAAAAAAAACAATACAGTGAGTGAGAAAGTGAGGCAAAAATCACTTGCTGCATCACTGGACTTCCACAGAACTCACAAATGACTGCTGACTTTTACCCATCCAATGGGTTGGACAGCTTCCGTCCTAATTTGGAACAGAAACCATCAGATAAATGACACCCATAACCATGTTCTGTTACTATCCTGCCAATGTGACACAACAGGAAACCAATCACCCTACTGTTCAGAGGTTAAGAGTTTGAATTCGAATGAGGCCACACCCATTCATAACTATAAGGAAATAAGAAAACTGGCCATACTCTCTGGGTGGGGTGGACGTCACACTTCCCTGTGTCCCCCATCAATCACATCGACATTAACCAATCTTGGGCATCTTTGAATGCACATATGCAGAAGATGACAGATGCTGAGTGGTGACAAGGAACTGGTACGTGACCAAAATTATGGAGAATCAAGAGCGCAAATACATTAAAAGCTTACCAGTGATGGGATACTCAGCTCTTGAATTTGGATTCAACTCTGACTTAAGTTGTGACTTACATGGCTTGTACCATGACTTTGCTATCAATAAAGAGACTTGACATTATGACACTCAGATGACTTGAATTTGAAAGAAATGATGTACACCGTGTATCCAAACAGGTGAAGTACCTGAGCACCCCCCCAACTTTTTTTTGATGGAGGGGGGGTGTTAATCCCCCTTTGCTCTTATAATAACCTCTATTCTTCAAGGACGGCTTTGCACAAGATTTTGGTACGTGGTTGTGAGGATGTGTGCTCATTCAGCCACAAGGGCATTCGTGAGGTCAGGCACTGATGTTGGGTAAGGAGGTCTAGGTAGTAGTCGGCATCCCAAGGTTATCCCAAACATGTTTAGTGGGATTGTGCACAGGGGCATTGCCATGCGAGAACAGGTTTCGCCTCTTAGTTCCAGTGAAAGGAAATGGCAATGCTACAACATACAAAGACATCCTATACAGTAGGGTTGCACCGATACCGATACAGGTATCGGGCCAATACTTTGCTAAAATACACGTACTCGTCCATAAAGTGCCGATACCATGAACCGATACTCCTATTTCACTGATCGTTTTACTAGGCAGGTGTGATTTGTTGTCCTACCTGACTTCAATCGCTAGGGGGAGACAATGAGCCGGAAAGTTAACGG
>JAQLOM010000032.1:23026939-23050990 GCA_030068315.1 Chrysichthys thysi
CTGCAAAAGAGAAAATTAAACCTGCCTCCAAATTGATTACACTTTCATGGAAATCCAATTTAAGAAGTATCGTATCGGCGAGTATACAAATAAAAATACTCGTATCGGTCTGGAAAAAAGTGGTATTGGTGCAACCCTGCTATACAGTTGTGTGCTTCCAAGCTTGTGGCATTTTGGGACATACAGGTGTGATGGTCAGGTGTCCACACATGTGAACTATATGTTTTTAAAAAATGTTGCATACTCTGATTTTAAACCCAGTGCTTAAGATTGCTTCTTCAGCATTAAACAGAATAACCCAAAAGGTGCGATTTATTACAAATTCTCCTTCTTTCCTCTACTGAGACCCCATTTAGTTCTTGACTTGGACTTCTGAGTAGCAGTTTAGGGGCTTCAGTCTTGACTTGGATATTGAGGGTGACATGACTCAACGAGTCAACAAGGACTTGAGACTGGAGGATAAGTGGCTCAACTACAGTAAGCACGAGAGTCACTAATTCTGTTCCGGAGGGAAAACATTCACGTCATCATTATTCTGCATTTCACTAGAAGAGTTTTTTCCCTTACCACATCACATCGGCAGACAACGTCTTCAGACTAGAGATTACAGATGTGTCATCATGTGGTTCATGATGACTTCAGAAGCAAGAACTTTTGATTCACCAGTGATGGGGGAAGCCATCATGAATGATTCCTGCTCATCTGCGCTACCATAACTACCTTCCTTATCTCAGCTCCAAGGCTGGGGACATACTTCTTAACTGCACAACGTAGGCTGCTCCTTTCCACTTCCCTGACCGCCTGATTGATTTTTTCATTTGAGCTGCTAGTTTTCCTGCCACCGGTCTGTCCGTCTGCTCCAATGAGTAGCTCCACTTTGACAGTGCCCTGCATCAACGGAGGGCTCCAAACAGCTTGACACAAACAACACCTTGTTTCGTCTCATTTATTCATCACTCAAGTCAAAGGCAGGGAAGATCCCGGCCAGACATAGCAACAGAAAGGAGGTTGTTTAGACATTGACAAGCCTTTCTGCTCAAACCTATCATTCCAAGAATATAAAGTAAAATAAAAACACAACAGCTTTATATGTTCTCGTCATTCTGTTTTAAGTGCATTCATGAGGTTTGGACCATAAAAATGCTTTTACTCTACACAAGTCAAAACTGCTCTTGTTGCTTGTAACACTTCCATTTGGTTCGAGTCTTGTTAATTGTTTGATACAAAAAAACAGCTCTGTAAAAGTACAGCCATTTAAACAGTACTGCCTGTCAAGTTGAGGACTGGAGCTTACTTCGAAGCTTACACATGCAGCTTGTGCCCTCTAGTGAAGCCCTTAAACACAGCCAGTTTCTTTATTTAAAAAGAAATAAATAAAAAAATAACAGGGATCAAGTGCAGTGTACTGGGCCCCGGGTTAGCAGGTAAACAAGAGGAAATCATCTGCGGCAGCGAGGTTAGAGTCCACACCACACTGTCGCACCAGCAGGATACGCACGCCTCACATCTGATTAATGCAGGAGTGGAGAGAGGCCTGAACAAAGCTAAACAAGCATTTTTCATTCTTTAATTATGTGAATATGTGACATGGGGAGAGTGGAGAGGAGGGCGACTCGGAATAACGGGGGATTCACACAGCGAGTGTGACAGCACTGTAATAACCTCAATTATTCAGAATTAGGCCTGTATTGATTTACTGTTGGATCGGCTTACTTACTGCATCTCAGATGCTGAAGTGGGAGGGAGAAGGGGACAGTTGACACTCCTGTCCCTAGGAAGAGTGACATTTTCTAAGGAAAGAGGAGACAGAAGAGGAGGAGAAGGATGGGAAGCTGGAACAGAAGGCAATGGATCCTGGGATAAAGATTCTCAGTAACCATGCCATGGTTGCAAGGTGTGTGATCCAAACTACATTACAACCTCGCTCTTACACCCACATCTGACCTTCAGAGCTGGCCAGAGCATGCTTTGAAAAATCTGTGTGACCTAAGGTGGAAAGGCTACAGGGTTCCCACATCGGCCCCGGGCTCTGTCCCACAGCAGGAAGTAGTATTTACGCGCTTTTTTTTCTCCCTCAGACAAAACTTACCATGCCAACTATGAATGCAAGACTAATTTCATGAGAATGTGGATTATTAATGTTTAAGTTGGCAGAGGAGGAGGCAGGGGGTTGTTCAGTATACATGCCACCTACTGGGACCTCTCATCTGATTAAATGGTAAAATAACAAGCAGACATGACCTTGGCCTTTCTTCCCTGGGAATCAAAACATTCTAACTGGCAAAAAAAATAATCTTTCTTTTTTTTTAACCAAACGTCACAGCTAATGGACTGTTAAGCTACTTGGAGTCAGAGGAGAAATCAGACGGTGAAGGGAATAATTGGATAACGTCAGTTTCCATAAAGAAAACAGCAAAAAACCTGAGAAATAAACAGTAGCCACAGATGAATGGGGACACAATGAAAATACTGCTTATGATGAAGATGAGGATGAAGATAATGAGAACAATAAGTCAATGACGGCAAATGAAAAGTCAACGTCGCAAAGGTCGATAATGTGACTGTAAATGATTAAAGTACCTTGTGTAGTCCAGGTGTGGGCAACAAATCTCATTTACTGTCCAATATACACACTGCGACTTAAATAAACGTGATGTTACGATGAGGTTATAATGACATTTTTTAAGGCAAGATCTCGGAGGTGTAGCTGTAAACCTCAGGTTGTCTTCACTGTACTACTGGTTTGACCTTGAGCCGGGAATCAAGAGAAGCTACTAGACCTGTGGTGAGGAGAGAGAGGGGCAGGGTTGGCATTGTGCAGCTGTCGACCGTGTCCACAACGCCTCCTAATCAGTGCTAATTGGCACACGTGATGACGAGCTTAGCCACTGTCGAGCTCAGAGGGAAGAAGCACACAGGAGGCCAGAGTTCCCCTGCTCTACCTTACAAGTGTGTGAGGGCAGCCAAAAGTGTGCCTGTACGTGTGAAACATCTGCCAAACTTTTTTAGTTTTATGCATCTTGGTGGGAAAACATGCTGTGTGCTTAAGCACCTCCTTGGCAGGAGGTCCAGTATCTCCTGTTCCAGCAGCATTTGCACCATTTTTCTCACCTCCATAAGAGAACATTAAAAAAACAAAACAAAAAAACACCACCACAGAACTGGACACAACGAACTTTGATAAAATTTCAACTCTGAAGGACCAGCACGGTCATCGAGACCCATGTTATTAAGACTGCGAATGATGTAATGGTGCGGGATCCTCAAAGAACGTTCTCAGCGATGCACGAGAGCTTATTTCCCTTTTTGAAAAGATCTTTTAGGATTCATATTCGTTTGTTCATTTCATAAGAGCTCTTTAAAACACTTCAGTGCTAAACTTGAAAACATTGCTAAGGTAATGGATAATCACACATGAAGGCTAATGTTTCTTTAGACTTTCAGAAAAGAAAAAAAGCTACTTGAATTAACGCAGAAATCCCACCCACCTCGAGCTGCTGCAGTCCCTCACCTAAACCACCACAATGACACACAGGCAATTGCTTAATGCACCAATGATTGGTTAAATTACCAAAAGCTTGACCGTATATGGTATTGCTAATGAGGGATTATGGTTTCATCACTCTTGGAAACTACCAGTGAGTAACAGCTGGCTGACAAGCCACCATCTTGAATGCCACCATTTTAATCCTAGACAATTCAAGCAGACTTAATATGAGTCATGTGTATCTCGGGCTGATTGAAATCATTATGCTGCCCTGGATATTTTCTCCACATTCCCTCAGCCTAAAAAACACAGAATGACTATGAAGCCAATAAGTCATCAGGTAGCTGCTCTTTTTGCACCAAGGATCTAATCCGATATTATTCAAATGCAACCTCATGCATTTCTCATAATAAACCACATTATGCCACCCCTTAGTCCGCTCTCGTCTATGCTTCATCACATTTCGCCATGTTTAAAAAACCCTGTACATGCCCTTGTACACATAGTCAAAGGCAGTCTGTACACTCAGGAGGACAGAACCAATGGAGACAGAAGGGTCGAGTTGTTTATACGGCGAAGACTGACAGGCGGAGAGGCCCGTGCCAGGAACAGCAGGGTCCACAGCATGAGTGTGAGACGTGTACACTGCTGCCTCGAGCAGCTGCAAACCCTTCTACACACATAACCATGTGCCCTACTTCAACCAACAGCCAAAATGTCAGCTGAACAGCAGGTGGACGCAGGGCTGCCTCTCAAAGCGAGGCGTAGCACAGTAGCGCACACAGAAGCCTCCTTCATATGGAATAGAAGCTGCGCATTTGAGAAACATCAAACGACGTCAATAGGATTGAAACTCCTATGCAAAACACTTCTGCATTTAGCAAATATGCAAATGCGTGCAAATTGTGGGTAGAGATGGTAGTGTGTACATATTTGCATGTAATCATTTATTTCCCCCCGTGAAGCAATACAATGCACACAAGAAAAAAGTTAAATCAAGTCACATTTAAATTATTAAAAGAAAATCATTTGGCTGTAGTAGAGAAAATCCTATTAGTGGGCTGTGTGTGATAAATTGAATTGTTTACACTGCACTTGAGAATCATTTATGGTGATATCGCACTGTCTTCCATTTTGTTCATGTACAGGCTCGCTCATATGTTCACTCAAGGCTTTTCTCATTTCCCTCGAAAAAAAATTAACCGTTGTATATATAAAAAAAAAAAAAAAAAAAAAAAAAAAAGTGCGGAATTTTTGTTTTTTAACAAACCATCTGTTTTCACTCTAGGTATGACAAAAGTTAAGCATTGTTTGGCACTTTGTCCCAACCCCAGAGCTATGTCAAAACACTGGCTCTTCTGCAAGATCCTTACTCTTTGACCCGATGCGGATACACTTACCTGCAATTCTGCGGAAGTTTAATCGGGTCAGGGAGTGGCGAGTGGACCTTATTCTTTAGATTCTAACATATTGTGGTTCATATTACAGAGCATGCAACTATGTATATTGGAGAGAGCTGGTGAATAAAGTTAACCTGTGAACTAGTATCCCACTACTTAGTAGTAATTGCGAGGTCAAGTTGTGATTGGAGGGAGCTGAGGTGAAGCGCCAGTAATGTGCTCTTTGAAGAAGACTCGCAGAGAATGCAGAGAGCACTGAAGCACTGTTTATTTGAAGAGAAATGAGGATTGACGTGATTTCCAGTAGAGTCGGCAGACTGGCGGATCCCCCCCTCTCGTCCCGAAGAAGCACAATGCTTAAGGAAGAGATCAGGACTAAAACGCAAGCCTGCACTTAAACAAACAGCCCTATTTTCAGACCTCAATCACATGGCCAAACATGGTCGAAAGGTAATTCCACACCTTGGAGTTACCTTGGACGGGATGGGCTGTCATTTAACCTTCATTAACTTGGTTTTTGGTCATTTTTCAGCAACAAACCTTGGAAAACATGCACTTAACCACTCAACACTGTGTTACCACCGGTGATAATCTAGATTTCTTTGTTAGCCATAACCAAGAATAGCTAACTTCCGTTATGCTTGCATTAACAGCTTGCTAATGGTATGAGGACATTGCTAATGGCATGCTGATAATTTTTCATAATGTTTAATTGAGAAAACATGGGAAAGAAAGGTTTTGAAATGAGATGGTAATTAGATTCACCCATTAATGTAGAAATATTATATCGGCGATGTTTTAATAATTATACTTTATAAGGTAAAATGTCCTTATAGTGGGGTATGGCAGGCCAAATTGTTGTTTTCTGAGAGCTGTATAAATAAAGGCTTTTATTAAAGTTACTTATCTGAAACATGCACATGAAGTTGCTGTGAAGGACACTTTACCAACATATGTTTAAAACTTTTAAACCTTTCAAATTTACTTCAAATGCATCTTTTCAAATGTAATGTAGCTTTCACAAATGGAACTCCAACCACGTCCTCGCCTCCAAAACTTTCATTTCATTGCATTCGAACCCTTCCATTGCAAAATCTGGGTATGCACACCAGCTGCTGCTGGGGAGGTGCTTCTTAAAAATCTCACACTGCTATAATGAGTCACTGAAATAAAAACACTACACTGAAATGAGGGCAGTTTGTTTTCCTCACAAATAGATTACGTTCGTTCCTCAATTTGACAGAGAGCAGAGAATGTGGTGCTCCTTGATATCGCTGTGTAGCCCAAGGCCACGACACACAAGCTTTATCTAAATATACTGTGAGATTTCTGCGACATATTGCAGTTTATCTTTATCAGGTGACACCGCTTGCCCTTAACAAAGCAACAAAACAGTCAGACCATTTATAAGGATGCTTTCTGATCGTATCAATACATAGACAAATGGCATCCAACACAGGGAGATTTTTACATTTTTTTTTCTGTAAGGATGTTTCCTTTCTGTACATCTGGAACTTTCAGAACAACAACAACAACAACAAATCGCCATTCTCAGAATAAAGGAAACAGGCCTGGCATTGGTTTGTGATATCTGGATGCAACGGTAAGGCGTTGTGCATTACGAACAGGATGTGCAGCCTTCAAAGCAACCCCAATGGATAATGTATGAAAGAAATGCCCCAAATGAGTCCTGACAGCACCTGCCTATTTATGGCTAACATGCAGCAGACTAACCCACCTCCGTTCCCGTTTGTCCCCATTAGCAGACTTTCAAACCTATTAACACCTAGGCAGCTATTCAGGCCTGATTCCAGATGTGTGCTGGCAATTAGAGTGGATAAAAAGTCACGCGAAGCAGGAAGAGATTTACAATAGATGGATTAGGGAAATCTTAACTCCTGTAGACTAACAAAACATACAACTGTCACAAATCATTAAGAAGCTCACTGGAATGAAGACAGAGCAATATGGACATGACTATACATTCATATCTGTAAAGGTTTGGAGCAATTGTGCAGCTAGCATAGATCATCAGTACAGCAGATAGCTTTGCGTGATTAGTGCCTGCTTGTGTTTGGGTTTAGGGGACCCAGGGGGACCGCAGACTTCAGATTCGGTGTGCTCTGATCTGCCATCCAAACTCTCGCCCCATGAGGCTGGCGCCAGCGGTTTTGGCTTGCGGATCTGACGTGGCATTCCCAGCGTTGCCCCCTTCAGCGCAGGAGGTGTTTGGCGGGATGCAGCCTATTAAAATACTTTAGAAAGCCGAGCGCCTCGACTATGGATCAAACGATATAAAAGCTTAAAGCTGGGAGACTTGTAGGTATGACTTATTGGGAATGTTCCTCAACACCATGCAAGTCATTAAGGATTTCAGAGTTAGAGGGGGACATGTACATACGCACAAACGTACAACGTGTGAGGTGGAACAGTGCAAAAATGTGACTGAGGTGATGTGTCCGACATTAAAGTTCGCTTTACTTCAAAAGTCTGTACCTCACTGTGCAGCCTACACCCAAGACGCCCACCATCCGTGTCCTGCATGAGGTGCAAATTGCGGATTAAAAGCTGCTCAAAAATAACAAAAAAGAACAACCATAAGGATAAAAAGGTTCAGTACTAAAAAGGAAGGGAAACGCAAGATAAATGCTTTAAGAAGAAACAGCTTCATGGCAGAATTAAACTGTGTTAATTTAACCGTGTGAAATCACAGAGTGATTAACGTTTAGGATTTGCAATGTGAGAAAGAATAAACCCTGAATTGAATGGCTGAATTTCTTTGATAGATTTGAAATTAATATGTTCGTGATGTCGGCTATGCTTTATGAACCGGGTTCCCAGATCTGCATGACAAAGCAGCCCCAAGGACAAACAGTATTACGGTGCATCATTTGTCTAAATATTGCTTTCATCGAGATCCAAAAATGGTCTTGCATGCATTATTAAACATTTTCATGTACAATCAATATCTATGATCGTGAACGGAACAAAAAGAGGGAGGAAAAATCACCAAAATCGACTCTCCCCAGCTCTGAGCTCCAAGTAACAAAAAGTAAAAAAAAAACAAAAAAAAAAAGTCCATCTGGTCCACACAGTAGTTACTGGAGCTGAATAGGTCCTGCATACCACCGCATGACCAGCCAGCGCTCAGAGCAGTCAGCAGACAGAGGCAGCCATACATGACAATGACTGGGACGCTGACACTCAACCCTTTCATAATAAGAGCAGGAAGAGCAATCTGCGGAGGTCAGTCTGAGAGAGCGGACCTCATACATCATACTGAGACGTGACATGTGGCATGGCATTTTAAAGTCGGGGGGACGGGACTAACTCTCCAGGAGGTTAAATTATTTACATCAGGAACAGGATGAAGTGCAGTCGAACTGCTTTAAGTGTATAATGCACTGAGGAGAAGAGCTATTGATCGACTAATTAATTGATTTATGTGGAAAGTAATCGACTGCCAAATGATCCATTTGGGGAGCTCATTAGTTACAATGCATTATTCATACCTGGGCTGAGTCATAGTTTGCGTGTGTGTTTATGCATGTGCATGTGTCTACATGCAAGCCTAAATGTTTAACAGCAATACATAGCGTTCTTTTCAAATTATTTTTTAACTGTATGTTTAGATTTTCATTTACATTCTCCTTTCCAGGTCCACACACACACACACACACACCTCTGAGACACACCAGTGAGCAGATAGAGCATTTGTCATAACGCCCACGTTCCTGGGATTCACTATCTGTAAGCCACCTGGATTTTCTCATCAGTAAAATTGCCCCGAAACAAAACATCCTCGGGATTTCACAGCATTCGTCCAATGCAAACCATCACTGTTTGACTATCCTTTAGGCCCCCGAGGGAAATGGATGCGTCTGGTGCCCTGGCTTTCTTAAATAAGGCCAGTGTTTGCGCACTCCACACACTCAAGACTATTTACGGTATGGTCCTGTGGGACGGTGGGGTTAAATGAAAGAAAAACCTGTGTGCCTGAGGAAGCTGTTTTCTGGGAAAGAGCAGCTCCATCCTGACGTTTGACAGCAACGCAGCAGCCATTTCAAACACGAACACGCATCCCCACATGGTATTCTGCCATGACCCGAGGCTCTCTGGGCAGCAACAGCAGCTGCGTAAGTGCAGCCAGCTTGGGCTGAGTTCTTACATATCTCACGCATCACACTGGCGGCTGACGTGTTGAGGAAAAGTCTTGGCGCTCTGCGTGACAGTTCACAGAGATTCTTCAAGGCGAAGGCTGAAAATTACAATGGAACAAATCCAGGGAGGGGGTTTGTGTGCGAAAGGGAAAGGCAGGGTTTAGTAAACTTTAAAAAAACAAAAACAAAAAAAGAGGGGGGGGGGTCCTACATTTTTCCACATTGTGCTTGAATTGTCTGCAGAGATGCCAACATTGCTAACAAGGAAATCAGGGCAGGACACAAAAACAGATTTTTTCCCCCACCCCTCTTTCAGATACGGGCCAAGCAAGCAAGCAAGTAACGAACCAACAAACTAACGAATGAAAAATGAACTACAAGCAAGCAAGAAAGCAAGAAAGAAAGAAAGACTACAAGGTAAAAGGAAGGAAAGAAAGAAAGAAGAACAAGGTAGACGGAAAGAAAGCAAGCATGAAAGAAAAAAGCAAGAAAGAAAGAAAGCAAGCAAGCAAGAAAGAAAGAAAATCAAGGCAAAAGTCTGGTATTACCTACTAGGACTTGTTTTTATTATTTATATTCGGTAAACAGGTTGAATTTCACCAAAATAAAGTCAACAAAAAGTGAAGGTAACTGCTACTAGAGGCAAAGGGAATTTTTTTTTCTCCATTCTTTAGCTGAGAAAACGGAAAAGCGCAAATTTTCAGTTTGCGCCATAACAAGGGATGAACAGTCACAAATGCTCCATCTAAACTGGAGATGTCGGTCCCTTTGGATACATCCCAAAACTTCTACGTCTAGACACACAAAATCTTGATACATGTTCTTTCACTATTCTCACACTAATGGTACAAAGCACTCTTCATTCAAAGCAATAGCCGGACATTCACCGGCTCATCATCCTGTGCCTCCACATTCATGCAAAACTGAAGGAAATCACACACACGACCTTCATATGCATGCAAGTTCACGGAACTGCATTCTCAGCTGTGCCCAGAGTAAATCCCACCATTATACGTTAATAGCTCTAAAAAGGCTTGCTCAACTGTGTGAAGTCAGGTGTGGATGCTTGAATAAATGATGATATGGTATGTGGTTGGAGCGAATTAAGCAAGCGTCTGGCCCATAGAGTACCATCTCCAGCACGTCCGCTCATGACTTCAGCCTTCATTAAGACTAGGAGAGGCAACCCTTTTAACTCAAACTTCAATTTTTTTTCTTCGTGTTTTACAGTTGAAGAGAAATGAACTGGGCGGCTTCAGAAGTGAGAGGCTCGGAGAAACCTTCAGATCGATGCCTCTGAAGAGAAACCGAACCCAAGGGGAACTTTCATGGCAGACCAGTAGAAAAAGAAGAGCATTAGACAGAATACATTTTTTTTTAAAAATCAGTTTATCATTTTCTATGGGTGCGTGTGCACCTGCTGTGAAGCTGAGAGCTTGTCGTGCTCCAGTGCGTTTCCATTCTGAACAGTTTGGCTTCCCCCCTCATTGTATCTTTCAGTAGTTTGACCGTGAATAAACCCATCCACCTAGGTGTCATTCAGACTTTCAAATATATGCGGCCTGTACATCCCTGGTCTTCTGTACCTGATTCAAATTAAACAGTTTATTGTGATGTGCAGGTCGTTCTCAACTTGTGATGGATATGCGTTCCGCCACACCCATCGTAAGTTGAAAATATCGTAAAGTTGAACCACTATGTTGAACCACTTAGCCTAGCTTAGGTATCTCAGCCTAGCTTAGCCTAGAGTAGCCTAGTTTAGCCCATCTTAGCCTAGCCTAGCATAGCCTACCCAGGAGTCTTTTCTCGCAGAAGACATGCTTTTGAATTAAAATTAGCTCTTGAAGCATACAAAAAAACCTGCGATATTGCACTGTACAGTACACTGATACTCAAGTTAACTCTGTGAGTTGCGGGAGAGAGTGAGGCATTGCGTAAGTTGAGTGACCGGGCATCCCCCGCGTTCTTCCGGGTGTCATCCGTGTACTTCCGGGTGTCGTCCGGACGTCCGTGTATGTCGTACACTGTTACGCTGGCCTTCCCATGAAGTTTAAATATTTCCTAAATATTTTACAGGTTTAGCAGATCACAATAGTCATCGTAACTTTGAAAAATCATAAGTCGGGCCACCGTAACTTGAGGAGCACCTGTATTTCATGAGCCAATAAGTAAGAGCAGGGAAAACACAATAGTGAGCAGGGCACGGTGGAGTTTCTCAAATTAAACTGCAAAAACAGTACACAAGTAGTATAATAACAAAGCAAACAGCATGTGCAGTTATCTAAGCAGTCTAGTTGTGGTACGTTTTCTTTTCATTAAAGCATGACACTTAGGTTCACCACATTATCTTATTAAATAAAGAGTTAACTTAAAAGTTAAGCATCAAGAGCAGCTTTTAGCCCCGCCCACTCAACACAAACATGTCATAATCAGAAAAATAAAACCATTGAAAAATTACGTTCTTACAAACATTTCTTTTAAAATAAGTCTCTCGAGAACATCTTTCTAATGATGTTTATAGCTCTGGAAGAACATTCATCATTTCCTGATGCTGTTAGACCTTCACTGTTAGCATTTTCTCCTTGTCCATGATAATCTCCTATAAGCCACAAATGCAGCAGATTGAGACGAGGTTTTTACACATTTTACACGTTCCAAAAAGTAATGTGTATTGCCATTTTTATAACACACTTTGTATTTTAAAAAAAAAACAAACGCTTTCACAAAGCCGATCTCAACCCAAACCATGTAGGTGATGGGGAAAGTCTTTTCAGGACCATCTTAGACATGTAACTCAGTAGAACCAAACTAATGAGATTTCGGGGATCCAGTGGCAGCCTGTATTCTCGGTTGGAGTCGAGCTTTAACACAAGGCAGGGAAGCACTCGTAATGGTGGACTGAATAAGCGGCTCACCCTGAGAAACATTTTCTGGCACACTTAAGACTTGTTTTTGAGAGCGGCTGGACTTGAATGGAGACCGGTTCATTAAATCTTATGACTTCCCCTCCTGCTTGTTCTCTCTCTTCCAGTAAGTGAGAGTGTTTTTTTCCCTCTGAAACATGCACAACAGGCAGTGTTGATTTTATTTTTTATTTTAGAAGCACAATGGAAGTTGTAAAACTGGGTAGGCTCACTAGGTATCCTGGACCAGCTCATAGTAAAGACGCGATTATGAACCTAAAACTATGAGGCTCTTGACTGCAAAAAAGTCTGGATCAAGTTCTTTCTCAAGTCTTGTTATCACACTCCAGAACTTAGCATTTTAAGGAAACACGCTGGCACTCGTTCTCCATTATTGCAGCAATTATGATAACAATGGGCTCTATCTATGAAGTGTGAGTAGACAGATTTAGGTAAGCTAATTGGCAGATTAGAAATTTTGCACATTATTTCTCTTCATTTTGTCATCCCCAAAGCTCCTGCCAAAGCCAGGTCTACTTCATGATGGATTAGTGTCCAACAGCTGCCCCATGCCTCCTGACATTTATAATACAAGCAAACCCTTGCTTTATGTGGTCCTCCACTTGGAGGAACTACTAATGGGGGTACGGAATTGCCGGTCCAGGTTTGTGCCGCATCCCAAGGGAGGCATAGGACCCCTTTTAATTGGGGCGGCTGACTAAATAAATTGCCAGATTATGACCTATAAATGAGAATTTATGTGCCCATTATACGTGCCGCTGATCTGCTCAAAAACGGGAACACACTCGTTAGCTACGATTCGTCTGCCATGCCATCATTTCCTAATTAGCACTGACGCTGGCTGGGCTTTACTCAGCATGCACACGCGTCTCTGATGTTCCTGTTTTTCATCCCAATTAGATGGTTCCATTCTAGGGGCATGTCATGCCTTGCTGGAAAACAAACCCAGACCCAAGAATAAACCTTTGGAGAGAGGTTTTACATCAACTACAAGAAGTCCGCAGGAATCTGGTGCACTAATAAAAGCACTCTGATACACTTTAATGAAAATTGAGGCAAGTGTAAAATGCCCAGTTTTTCGAGCATTGTGGCAATATCACGACTAATCTTGACGGACAGGAGATTTGAAGAAAGTGCAGCTGAGAGGCTGAGATGAGTAAAGAGGATCTAATCAACGGTTTTTTCTCCATGTTTTCACCTTTCTTGTCAATGGTTTATTAGAGAAAATGAACGAAAAAACCCTGTGAGGTCCACTGTCCTTCAGCAGAGAAGAGGGGAAAAAACGGTCAATGGTGGCACACAAAGGGGAACAAAGCAGCCAAAGAGCATCGCTACACAAAAAAAGAGCGTCCTCTTCAATTTCCTGCCAAAATAGGGGCCTGGAATTATTCTCCTGCTGCCTTTGTGTCTCTCCTGCACTCCTTCTCTCCGTTTCGGACAAACAAAGCTGGCTGTATTCGTTCTCATGAGGGAGGCTCTTTAGCGGCCCATCAGGCAGCAGGGCGCCCACAGGAAAACGGCACAGCGGCAGGAGAGGGTCGGTCTGTTAAATGCACTTCACAACTACCTCACAACCACACAGACACACAATTACTGTTCTCTCTCTCTCTCTTTCTCACAGACACACACACACACACACACGCACGGTGAATGCACCCCTAAAAAAAGCGACGGCTGA
Organism: Chrysichthys thysi; assembly: GCA_030068315.1. Taxonomy (NCBI): domain Eukaryota; kingdom Metazoa; phylum Chordata; class Actinopteri; order Siluriformes; family Claroteidae; genus Chrysichthys; species Chrysichthys thysi. The sequence continues at coordinate 23,040,589 of JAQLOM010000032.1, forward strand.
GAGATTTATTGGAGCAGAAGGGAGGGAAAGAAGAAAGAGAGGGTTACAGGTGGGGAGATCAGAGGATGAAAGAGGAAGAAGCAAATTCAGATCCATCTTTCCCACTCATTTAAAGACAGACAGATAAAAGCTTCGGGTGAAAGACAATGTCGAGTAATCAGAGCGAAAAGACGGGGAGCGCTCAAGAAACGCTTGTCATTTGAGGAGGACAGAAAAGCAAAGCGAGAGAGTGAGCAGGGGAGGAAATCTTTGATCCTGAGAATTCTCTGAGCAATTCAACATGTGATCAATGGGAATTAGGAAAAGAGGACAAACTAAAGATCAGAATTGAAATTCACTTCTCTAATTGGAAGACTCGAGTTCAATCCCTTACGACCAAGCAAAGAACCATGTGTTGCGGCGAAGGTTAAATGTTTAGGGGGTTTATATTTAAAAAAAAAAAAAGCCCCTACCCAGCCCAGTCACACACATCATCATATCCAATTGCTACGCTCAGTTTCTTCTTTTCTCAGAGCCGCCATTGTACTCCCTCAGTATACATAGGGGCAAGGACCCACCACAGCTATGACTACAGGAAACCAGTCCGACTCGCGCAACATTCCTCTGGTCAATCATCCCAACCACAGAACTCCACACAAACCATCAACCCTGCTAGATAAACCAGATACTAGTTAAGCTGAACACTAAACCAGGCCTTCCACCCAGGTACTTTCACCCACGGAGCCCCTTAAATCCCCACGATAGGTAGGACGGGTTCACTTGGTACCCATCAACACTTCAAGCCTGGGGAAGGAGGCCTACACAGAATGCAGCATAAACCCTACAGACACAGCTCTATTAAACTCCACCGTCCCAGTCTGCAAGTCAAGACAGCCAAAAGTTTTACTACTGTCTCATAATTTCCAACCAAAACTGGAGCATATATTGTACATGTACATACTATTGCTGCAAACAGCTTGAATTTTACCTTCATGCCATCTTTCGTCTGATCTGCACGTTAACATAGAAAAAAACAACTACGTTAACGATAATAAACAATAAACACTGTTGTTTATCACTTGCTTGTGTGCAAGCAAAAAATCTGATACAAGCTGCAAATCATAATTAATCTCTGAGAAGTGCAGTGCGAGAAGATCAGCGCAAAATACAGAATTACAATTTCAGTACAACGGCACGCGGCATGTCAGACTAATAAACAGCACTACCCCGGTAACCACATAGCATATGCTAACTAGGTAAAACAACTGGAGCAGGGTGAACTACACAGAATAATTACATAAAGCTGAACAGACTGACTTTGCAAACCGCATGAGCCTGTAAATCAGCATGAACAGCGGCATATAAAACTGTCTTAGAATAAAAAGCCATGCAGTGCTCTCATAACCATGATGCACAGTATGAGCTAGGCGATATCCGAATGCCTGGCAATAGTTTATTTTTGGTTAGTACAAGCGCATATCTGAACAGTTAAGGGTTGTAAGGATAAATGTTTGTATACACATCATTTTGAACCCTCAGGAAAAAAAACTATGATGTATAATGCAGGGTGGGGCATAAAGATCTCCCACATTTTGAATGAATATGATTACAGGAGGTCCTCGGGTTACAACAGTCTCAACACATGATAGTTTGACTGTCTGACGCATGCTTCCATAGAAACTTAAAAAAAAATAAAAGCTGAGACATGAGCGTTTCGGTTTACGGAGCTAATGTCGTGCTTACGAAACTATGGGGCGAATGAGTTTACACTCGGCGGAAGAATGCGCAGTAATGCGGCGTATGAGTGAGGAAGTTGGCGAAGTTGACTATAAAAAGTAAAAAAAAAAAGTGCAAGTGTTCCATTTCCGTAACTTTGTTTGGCGACTTTTTGGCTCTTATCATGAATCCTAAATGAAAGTTCGAGTCTTCAGATGGCCGTGCTTCGACGAAGAGGAAAGCCATCATGATGGAACTGAAATTCGACCTTGTAACGAGATCAGAAAAGGGAGAAACAGCCACGGATATCGGACTGTTCCTACAGTGCAGTGTACAGTACTGTACATTTATGTCCTTTTCCTTTTTCTGTGGCTTCGTTGTGTTTTTATGTTCTAGATTGATATTACAACTGTGTTAGGATCGGGAAGTGATTTAGGCTAGGGTGTGTTTCGACCTACACCAAAATTCAGGTTACATCACTGTTGTAGGAACAGGACTGTGTCGTAACCCGAGGACCCCCTGTATATTTCTGAAAAGGACATAAAACAGTTTTGTTGTAATGGGTTTTAAAAATTCTATTGGACAAATGGCAGCCGTTGTTAGCAGTACATTGATTTTCCTTCAAATCCTCAAGAGCTCGAGAATGATGTTGGGAAAACCTTTTCCTTTAGGAATCCCCAAAGAGAAAAAAAAGTCACAAAGGTTTAAATCTGGAGATAACAGTTACTGTTGCACCACCTTCTTCAAAAATGCACAAGCTGATCACACCAAAGTCAGCAACTGCACACCACACAGTTACGTGAGGAGAGTGATACAATTATCATAATTGATGAAGAAAATGACAATGATGGAGCCGAGCCGACCGAATGAGACCTGTCGTGCCTCTGTACAGCCACTACATCCCACACGGTGCCCACTCCAAATGTAGGGGATCTTGATGCCCCACCCTGTACTACTGAATAGTTCCTGCCTTGCATTTTCATTTTTCTTACCCTTAAAGGATCTCTGCTTTAACTGGAACAATGTTGATCAGTCTTGTTTCTTAAAAGAAAGCTCACAATCGATTCACTCACTCATGATTCACTGACTCATTCCATGGCCCACAGACTCACTCTCATTCACTGACTGACTCACTCACCGTCTCACAGACTCACTAATGGACTCACTCAGACTGACTGACTCACTTGCTCACTCCTTGACTCACTGGCTCACTTGCTTGTTGACTCACTCATTCACAGACTGACTCTCTGCCTCATTCACTGTCTCACTCGCTCATTCATTGATTCATTCAGTTTCTGGCTCACTCATCGATACTTTTTAGCCTAAGTTCAATCACTCTCTATAAATAATTGGGCTCCAAAAACAAGAAACTGACATGTTACAGGTCTTACTCCCTTACTAACTACAGCTAACTGTGGCTCAACTAGCACTCTAGGGATTTGAACACACAACCTTCCAGACTCCGAACACTATCATTACCGAGCTAAACAAATACGCGAACATGTCCACACACTCAACGTACCAGTTATTACATCTGTGATGGAAGTAACTCACCCACAGCATCCTTGCCAACCCTGAGCGGTACCATCCACACTCAACAAAGGCAAAGGACATGACAAGCTTGAGAGCAAAATGTAGCTTGATTAATATAGCAGCCATCAAAATATAGACAACCACGTTATAATCATAATAAAAACCACCATCAGCTAAACATTATGCAAGCATATTATTACATACAGCTTGCACATCAATCACTAGAGCTATTGCTCACTGTTCACTACTGGCAGCAGTCACGCTGGAAACAATGATTTAAGCAACGCTGGAGCGAGGACACCATCAATCATCCCGAATGTGTGGCCCCCTGATTGGATCTCCATTCAGATTAACAAAGCAGTTTTCCTGAGAGCTGTTAACCAGATCTCTCTGATCCATCAAATCCAGGAAGTGACATCCACAGTGTCAGAACTGACAGAGAACTAGCCCTCCATCATGCTAACACAGCTGTGCTTCACTAAAAGTCCCTCCGGTTTCTAACAGGCTTGACCACATCTGGAGTTTCAACGTGGACCGGAGAGGTTAGTGTATGCACATGTGTACATCACCTCATGTCCAAAGAAGACGAACAAAGATGAAAATTTTAATACGAGTACATGAGACACAGACATTTGCTTGTTTTTTGTTTGCGGTTTGTGCAGACTGGATCTACCACATGTCGAGTATGACATATTACAGTGGACCCTCGGCTCGTGAATGCGTCGGATGGCGAGCAAATAGACGTACGAACTAAATCCCCAAACAGATTTTGTACCGACCGACGAACAAAGCCTCAACTGACATACAGGCAGTCAACACATGCTTCACGGCACAAACTTTCAGCTCCGGTCAAGCACTTGTCGTGTGAACAGGTTTATTTAATTTAATTTAATTTTTCTAAAATGAAGGTTATTTTAAATTTATTCTGTTTTATTGCCACATATAAACCCATAGTACACTTTTAAAAATAGGCTTTGAGGGCTGAAACACATTACAGTGGACTCTCGGCTCACGAACTTGATCCATTCTGAGACTCTGTTCATGACCCAATTTGTTCACAACCTGAATCAATTTTTCCCCACTGAGATGAATGTAACTACAATTAATGTTTTTCACCCATCAAAAACATGTTTTTAAAGTGTGTTATGCGTTTATGTGTGGCAATAAAACATAGAATAAAATTAAAATAACCTTAAATATAGAAAAATAAACCTAAACAATAAACAGATGATTTTAATGTACGTTACCTTTGCGGTGGAGACGTAGTTGCTGGCGTAGGTGGACGGTGGCGGAGGGATATGGGGCGGTTCTCATGTTTTGCGATTCTTTCTTTCTTTATTTCAACTGCTATACACTTAGGCTTCTTACTCTCACTACCATTTCCACTTACTTGGAACCCATAATGAAACATATAGAGCAAAAATGCAGAGACACAACAAACACAACAAAACAAATGCGTTGAACACGTTCACACCACGAGTGCTTGACCGGAACTGAATGTTTGTAGCACAAAGCGTGGGTTGACTGTATGTGTACACGTGTACATCAGTCAAGGTTTTGTTCGTCGGTCGGTACAAAATCTGCTCGGGAATTTAATCCGTACGTCGATTTGTTCGTCTTCCAATGTGTTCGTGAGCCGTGGGTCCACTGTAATTGTATTTACATTCATTTCAACGGGAAAATTTGATTCAGGTTGTGAACAAATCGGGTCATAAACAGAGTTCCGGAACGAATTAAGTTCGTGACTCGAGATCCCACTGTATATGATTGTTTGACAACTTGTCTCAGTTTATTGTAAAATGGGAATTTCAATTCTGGACAGTTTCACTGATTTCCAATCAAAGTGTCCACATGTCACCATAATTCAAGCATTTGAGAAGGCAATATATGCACATCATAAAAAAAATCTGTTAAAATTAGGCTCTCTGGTTTTATCCCGCCACCCAAAAAAGGTGTGAATGAGTGCATACCCTGTGTGAGAGTGCAAGAGTGCACGTGTGCAGGCACATATCGCCTTTGTCCTGGCTGGCATCCCATTCAAGGTATATTCCCACCTGATGCCAGAGTTCCCGGGATAGGCTCCGGATTCCCTCCAACCCTGACCAGGATTAAGGACCTGAAGTCTTACAAGAGTCGTTGCCCCGCCTTCATGTAGCTTTATGGTTTTGGCACACTATTACCAAACCTAATATCATGACTCGTACAGTCTTAAGTATAGTGATGCATCTCAACAGTCTCCTTTACATATGTCTCAGTTATTTTCCATTCCACCTTTATTAAAAGAGGGAGTTAAAAATCTGCATGAGCTAAAAGAGAGAGTACAGCTTTATTGTCTTTGTCATTCCACATGTACAATGAAACTGAATGCCAACCTTTTAGAGTAATTAAACCACAAGAATAAATTTTCAAATTTTTTTTAAAAATAAATAAATAAACCACATACATCCCACATACGCGCAGATACACACAAACAAGACAGTGAACACATTCATCTTGTGTTACATGATCCTATTATGATATTGCACATGGAATTGTGTTTAAAATATATTGCACAGAGAACTGGTATTGCACAGACTGTCAAGTTTTTGCAGAGTGAAGTGCTGTTATTGCTTTGGGCTAAACTATTCCCTCTACCTGTGTTAACTGTTCAATAGAAGTGCTTCGAGCTAGCTTTAAATTCGTGTGTGTTTGCACATATTTGTGAGTCTTGGCTAGAAAAAAAAAGTTAAAGTTGCGTTACTTTACATGTACTAAAGTTCACTAAAATAACTGTCCAAAAACACAACCGTGGGCTTTACTGTGCAGAGTGGGCCTATCGCACATCACATTCTTTCAAACACAACCCTTACACAGAAGAGGAGGGCACTGATGTGCACAAGAATGAAAGGAGATGAAGAAGCAATGGTGCACTCCTAGCACGCAGGAATAAATACTACAAACAGTGCGGTTTTCTGCTAAGCCGGCGCTGTAAATTAGGGACGTGGGGACAAAAGCAGACAGGTTTTAGTGAGAGAAGATACTCACTATGTTTCCATGGCCATATTACTACTAAGCTGTTCACATGCCTACTGCAAAGAAATACAGGAGAACCTCTGGTCACGAACGCCTCCGAACATGAACAAATCGGTTCATGCTGAAAAAATTCACCAAAATTCTGCACCTGGCCATGACCGCATAATCGGGTGCCGAACAAACACAGCCCCAGCCATTTTCCCCTTCCACTTCATACGCCCCAATGTTTTCTCATTTTCTGTTTGCGTACTGCGCATATGTCCCTTTGATCAGTCTCGGTCAGATGTGTGTTCATTCGCTGTACAGTAACCTCCTCCCCGCCCATCTTCGTCCTCACGTCCTTAACGATAGAAGTCGACTCACACAAGGTTAGTTTTCTTTGTTGTTTGCAGTAAGGTTTTGTATAATTAAGGATTGTGCAAACTTTGATTTTTTTTTCTGTGCTTAAAACTTCACCTTCATTATGGGTCACAAGAAAGTGGAAATGGCAGTGAGAGAAAGAAGCCAAAGTGTATAACAGTTGAAATAATGAAAGAAACAATCGTAAAACATGAGAAGCGCCACCATATCCCTCCGCCACCGTCCACCTACACCAGCAACTACGTATCCACCGCAAAGGGAACGTGTATTAAAATCTGTTTATTTCATTTAACGTTATTTTTCTATAATTAAGGTTATTTTAATTTTATTCTAAGCTTTATTGCAACACAAACCCATAATACACTTTAAAAACATGTTTTGAGGGCTGAAACACATTACAGTGGACACTCGACTCACAAACTTAATTCGTTCTGAGACTCTGTTCGTGACCCGATTTGTTCGCGACCTGAATCAATTTTTCCCACTGAAATGAATATAAATACAATGAATGTGTTTCAGCCTCAAAACATGTTTTTAAAGTGTTTTATGGGATTATGTGAGGCAATAAAACATAGAATACAATTAAAATAACCTTAATTACAGAAAACTAAACCTAAATGAAGTAAACAGATGATTTTAATGCACATTACCTTTGCGGTGGATACGTAGTCACTGGCGGAGGTGGACGGTGGCGGAGGGATATGGTGGGGCTTCTCACGTTTTGCGATTATTCAACTGTTATACACTTCTCAATGTCCACAAAGTTATGTTCAGGAGCATTTTACATACATCCACTCTGAAGCACACCATCATTATCTTATGGAGAATATACTCACATACCTCTTTCACTAATATAAATCACACAATGACTGTAATGACTAAATTATAATTACGATTCGATATAAAAGATTATATTCCAAGCTAAAACTTATTACTCTGCTTGAGAATATCTGGCATGAAATATTTACATCCTTTGTTTGCACATTTCAAACTGTTGCTACAGCAGGCTTACACAATTAATCCTAATTTAATCGTGATCCCGATTGTTTAGATTCTTTAATAATTCAAGCATAACAGACTGCAGAAGCAGGGAAGTTTAGCGGAGGTTCATATTTCAAACTGCATGTCGGCTTTCATACAGAACTCGCATACTGTATTCGTTTAGTTTCAACCCATTTGTATTAAGCATCTTAAAAAAGATACACACAGTTAATGAGACTAAAGTACTATTTGGACAGGACAAGACTTCCAGGTATATGTCTGTCAAGCCATGTTCCTGGAGGACGTCTGTTGTAATTGTGATTGAAGTGTACAGGTCACGTGTGTATAACAAAGTATAAGGCAGGGTGGAGCCAATCCCAGCTGACTTCGGCTGAGAGGCGGAGTACACCCTGGGATGGTACCCAAGCCACCGCAGGACAACACACAGAGACAGACAACCATTCACACTCACATTCACACCTACCGCCAATTTAGAGGAAGGTCATTAGGGCTCTAGATCACTAGACTGAATCTTAATTATGCTGCAGCCATTGTGGCCGGGAGCTTCTTATATGAGTATGTTTCATCATTATTTTATAGAAAATAAAACATGGTGTCATCTTCCCAGGGAGGGAGGTTTGGCATGCTGTCCATTACAGCGACACAAGCCAGTCATGGGCATCTGTGAGCTCAATTATACGGAAGTGGGCGGATAGCGTATTCCTCAGTTTGTGTTACATTACCCCAGATGTTGCATTAGCAGCAGTTTGAAAAGATGCAGTCAGGAGCATGTGATAGTCTTCCCCCTCCCTGGTTGATAGCAAGTGGCCATGACTAAATTAGGCAGAAAATCGGGGGGGGCGGGGGGGGGGGGGCGGTGTACTTATTCCAGATCTGAAAGGAACTAAAAGTCCTAAAGGTACTCCCGTTATGATTATGTTCCCCCATCTCAACATGCAAAACCTAATCCAGGACAGGGCTTGATGTGATTCAGACATTTATCTACATTAAGTTTAAAAAAAAAAAAAAAACTTTTATACACCATACAAAATGAATGCAATGAGTGGAATGAAAGTACAGGTAGTCCTTAAGTTATGATGGAGATGCATTTGGCCACACCCATCGTAAGTCGTAAATATCGTAAGTCGAACAACTGTGTTGAACCACTTAGCCTAGCTTGGGTATCTCAGCCTAGCGTAGCCTAGCTTATGTAACCAGGTTGAAATTATAGGTTTATAATTTATTGTTTTTCCTGTTTGTTTGGAACTTCAACATCTCAAATGTTCTTTTATTTGATTAGTTAAAATATTTGTTTTCAGACCACAGTCCCATTTAAGAAACAAGGGCAATTTGGAAGCGTGTGTATTCTGGGTACTGTCGCTTTAAGACTGCCGTCTTTATGCCGTTGTTTTCTTCCTGAATGAGGATGAGGTGAGTGTTTAATGCTGCTCGTGAAGAAAATAATTTGTACAGTTTTATAGTAAGATGAGTGATCGTGTAGTCCTGTTGTGTTGTTTCAGTTTTAAAGAATATGTAGTTATCAGTTGAAGTTTAGTTGTAGCAGTTGTTCTAGCATCCCCTATGTCATGCCTTCTTGTCCCTTTGAAATTTCTTTCGTCTTTCCCCTTTTAGCTTACATTACCAAAGAACAGTGGAATACTGTTTGCCAAACTCAGCTGGATTATATTATTTCTTTCTCTTCTGTATACACACTGGAACAGAACAGAAAGCAGATTCAATATTCTAATGTTCTGCCATAGTGTGGCTTTTCACAAGCGGGTCTGCTCCCTCCTGAGAGAATGCATTAAGGGCATTTGTGTTTTTCACTTATTTGACATATGAGCAAAAGGAGCAGAGTCGAGCATAACAGAAGTCTTACCTGGATGAGTGAAATGAAGTAACACCACCGGAAACCAGGTACATACGCGACATAACAAAAGGAGAGAAAGAGACAGAGGAAAAAGAAATATTAGTCTCGCAATCAAAGCAACAGGTAAGACAGGACGATTCAAATAATGACCCTGATTAATATGATCAGCACTGCAATAAAAACCTTCCCACTTTGAGAAGCAGCACCTGACAGTAGAAATTTACCATGGGGCTACCGGTTTACACGTGATCCGGATAGCGTACGCGCTATTGACCGATTCGCCATCAATATTTAATGTGATAAAAGGCCAAGTGGATCTGAGAACTGTGAGAGAAGTCTGTTCCAGGTCAAAGCTGTGGACAAGCGGCTCAAAGGTACATTACAGCTACAAAATAAGAGAGAAGCGAAATGAAACAAAAGCGCAAAAGGGAGTGAAGGACGGGAGCTAAATTTGAGGTCTCGAGGTTGCTTAGAAACACGGACTGGCACATCTGCTAGCACAAGAGAGGAGAGGAGAGAAGAGCGAGGGCAGGGGGCACACATCTGCAGAGAGAAAAGGAGGAGAAAAACATGAAGACAAACAGACAGAGAGACAGGAATACACAGAGGTAAGCTGCTGAAAAACGGAGCTGAAAAGAACGCACGCTCTCGTCTTTCGCTCTTCACCGGTCCTGGTGTTAAATCAGTGTTTGGGAAGATGCCTGATGCTCTATTAATAATTCAAATGAAAGCCAATAAGCAAGGGGGGAGAAAAAAAAAACCTGAAACATTTTAATGGGGTGAGCGGGAAAGAGGCAAGGCCAGCACATAAGGGCAGCGCTCAAGAAAGTCTGTGATCAATTAAGAGTAAGCAAGACACACAAGTGCACGTGCAAGCTACAAAACACACACACACACACACACACACACACACACACACACACACACACACACACACACACACACACACAC
>JAQLOM010000032.1:23062368-23076256 GCA_030068315.1 Chrysichthys thysi
TTTTTGTGTTTGTATATATATATATATATATATATATATATATATATAGAGATATATATATATATATATAGACACACATATAGAGACAGACAGACACACACACACACACACACACACACACACACACACACACACACACACACACACACATACAATTCATTCTTATACCTTGGGTACTGCTGACTAATATTTTCTTAACTGGCCCAAAGAGATGGAATAAATGTACTGATATATGACTTTATTTTACTAGGAATATAAACTCCCATTGGGTTTTTTTCCCCCCAAAATGTGCGCACACACAAACACACACACCTGCAGTGAAATGGAGACAAAGGCTAATGTGTCATGTTATTCATGTCTTTGTCATGGGACTGCTGTTAGCACATATTTAGATATTGAACCTAACAGGCTTGTTTTTCCCCCTCATCCAGTTTGCACTGAGAATATTGTCTCTTCTTCTACTACAGACCTTACATAGTCCAACATGGATATTTCAGAGACGAGACGAGACGAGAGATGCCCATCACAGAAAGTAGCCTGTCTGTGAATTAAGGCCCTTCGTTTTAAACAATAACAATTAAAATGTCACCATCCATCCGGACTCTGAGATTCTATTTGAGCATAGCATGACCTTTGCCGATAATGTAATGAAACAAATACACAAGACAGTTTTCTGTGTTCAGGCTTAGATATATGCCTCTCTTTCTCTCTGTGGGCTTTTTGAGCCATGTTTTCCTCTGAAAACTCAATAAACACTGACCTTTCCAGTCAGACTTACAGTTGAACAAGAACGAAAAGAAACCAGAAGAAGCGGGCTTGAGAAGACTGCGTGTGTGTGTACGCGTGCCTCTCTCCAACACAGAGATTCCACCTCCATCTCCATGGGTTCGACATGACCGTGTCTTCACTGTGCACCTGCACACTGCCTTTGTTCATTAGGTCTATCCTAATCCTGAATTTTGAACCCTAGTACATTACAAAACCTACCAAAAAACAGCCTAATGAAAGCAAGACAGGATCTTAATCTTCTAATTGAGTTCCCAGGGTCATGTTTGATACTTTAATCCAAAGCTCATCACAAGAAGGACTCTCACAAAGCTCCTCTGAAGTAAAGACTGTCCTCGCTATGCAACATGAGCATGTGAACTAGCGCATGAAGGTCTAGCCCTCTACAATACTCCGGTCTATTAATCGAGGCTGGGCCGTACTTACTATGAGGCCACTTCAGACAGACCTTCAATAAATCGCAAAACATTCAGTGCTCAGGGCCTGCACTTCACTAAAACACAGGGGAACAAAGCTACTTCCATCTATTAGTTTCACAAATTGAGCCAGATCATTCTTTTTATTAGTTGAATCCTGTAGTAACTACAGTGTAGTTTATGGAAGAAATGGCCTTGAACAAACTGTTTTTTGAAGCGCACTGAAAAGAGATTCGCTGCTGACTTGGGCTCAGATGTGATAGGCCGGACTGAGCACGCTCACGAGAACGGTTTATTTTGTTCTGATTATCTGCATGAGCATAAAACGTGATGCCGTAACAGCCATTTTCCTTAAATCTCTGTGGAGTGTTTTGGAAATGCCTAAAGGCCCCACACCCAAAAACAGGTGTATGCATGCACGCACAGACACATACGCACCGCGTGCACACACAGACACGTACGCATGCGCTCACCGACACGTACGCATCGCGCTCACAGACGCATACACACCACACTCGCAGACGCGTACGCGCCGCACTCGCAGACACGTACGCGTCGCACTCGCAGACGCATATGCGTCACACTCGCAGACACGTACGCACCCACACCTTTCTCCGAGAGTCCCTCTACATGTGGGCACACACTATTCTTGTGAGGACCTTCCACTAACATATTAATGACGTTAAATCGTGCCATGTCGACGACTAATTCGAACACTAAAGTAAAACTTAAGTTTTGCTCATAACTAAACAAATGTCAAACCTGTCAGACATTTCTTATCCTTGTGAGGACACTTGGTCCCCAACAAGATATGAAAACATGCAAGCGCACACACAAAAGTTTGAGATACTGCCTCTGCGGTGAATGAGCCGCATTTTATAGATAAGTGATCATCTTATATAGAATAGTCTGATTAAAAGCCTACACTGCACACGGGCAAAAAAAAAAAGTGATGGGTCATTTATCAAATCCGTATATGTCCAAGTCACTTTACTGTTCCTCTCGCTCAGCCTCGCATAGCCATCCAGTCTCCGGTGCATGTCTACTCTAAAGCACTGTAGAGAGGGGGAAAAAAATCAACAGTCTTGAAATTTGTATGCTACAGGCATCTACGATTTGAATTCTGGGAGCTTTGAAAAAGTTCAGTTTGTAGAACCAGTGTGCATGCATCAATGTGAACAAAGTGTTGGGGGGAAAATAAATAAATAAATCGAAACAGTTTTCTGTTAAACAAAACAGTAGTTGACATACCGTCAGGATGTGTTTAAAACTGCACTGGAGCTACGAGGCTAACGTACGAGGAAAACAAGTGCTGTAAAAGGATATCTACAAAGTGAGAAAAATACGTATTCCGACACTTTTGTGTTTGTTGTTTCCATAATACGCAGGTGGAACAAGGACAAATAACCGTCCCCAGATTGGTGTGCAACAATTTCACAGCACGTTCTCAGAATAACAACAAGAAGGCTAAGAGAGAAGGTAGCAGTCACTAGCAAAGAGTCGCACACATATGCATTGTCATGCTGGAGCAGGTTTGTATCTCTGAGCACCGGTGTAGAAAAAAAAATGTATTCTACAGCACAGAAAGACATCCTGTACAACTGTGTGCTTCCAAGTAGGGCTGGGCGATATATTCATAAATTATCGTTATCACGATACGACCATTCACAACGTCAGCCCAATATATACCCTGAGGATTGACTGTGATTTACCAGAAATATCCCATTTCCTCCTGAAATGAACAGGTAGATGCAGTGTTTTTCACCCCCCCATAAAGAGTCTGCATCGTGTAGCTGCATAAATATTAGACCTGGGGCGGCACGGTGGTGGGGGGGTTAGCACGGTCACCTCACAGCAAGCAGGTCCTCGGTTCGAGCCCTGGGTGCCTTTCTGTTTGGAGTTTGCATGTTCTCCCCATGTCCGCGTGGGTTTCCTCTGGGTACTCCGGTGTCCTCCCACAGTCCAAAGACATGCACAGAGGAGATTAGGCTAACTGGCTACTCTAAATTGCCCGTAGGTGTGAATGCATGCGTGAATGGTTGTCTGTCTCTGTGTGTTGCCCTGCGGTGGATTGATGACCCTGCCCCTCACCTGAAGTCAGCTAGGATTGGCTCCAGCCCCCCCCCACCCCACAACCCTGAACAGAATCAAGTGGCGGAAGATGAGCGAGTGAGAATATTAGGCCTGTTACATGACCATCTTACTGCATGCACAAGACCTCGTGTCTCCTGACTCCAGACCCCTGACTCCTGTCTGCATGTTCTTTTGTCTCCTAACACGGTTTCCATACCATAGCATATATCTTGATAAATTCTGCTATCGTGAAAATGTCAGTACATATCATGCTATATTATATTAGAGTCATTTGGCAGACACTCTTACCCAGAGCCACTTAACATTTAGCTCATTTACACAACTGAGCATTTGCGGGTTAAGGGCCATGCTCAAGGGCCCAACCGTGGCAGCTTGGCAGTGCTTGGATTTGAACTCCCGACCTTCTGATCAGTAGGCCACCGTCTTAAGCCCCTGAGCTACCTCCAGCCCGTGATGTGATTTTTAGGTCATATCACTCTGCCCTATTTCCATGTACGTGGCAACAGCTAGGGAGAGACTCACATATGGGTGGGATGGTCAACTGTCCACCAAGTTTTGACCGTATAAATAAAAATACAAGGGTCCGAACCTGTAGCCCACCTCAAGCATGAATACCTGTGCACTGAAATCTCCAGATAGATCAAGCAGATGACTTGGTTTGACTTTGACACTGGATGGCATGTTGCGCTCCACAAAAACGGACGCTGTACGTCAGATACAGTGAATTTCCTGTGAGGGGGAAAAAATCTCATAGTAGAAGTTGGAACGGCTTTATTATTCAGCGCACTTTGAAAGAATCCAGCTCAGGTAGAAGGTGTGTCCAGAATCTGAAGGTGTAATTCTGTGAAGGAACGGTCTGGATGATGACGCTGTTTCAATTGTTGAAACAGTTTGTCAATACAAGGCCATTACTAAAAAATGGTATTGGACAAATAACATTACTACAAACGTAATTCTTGTCCTCAATCTCGGTTTTAAAAAATAGAAAGAAAAAAAAAAACCTCAAGATACCAAAAGTCTTTGTGAATCAAATCCGTTTGCACAAAGGGATATTTAGCATTTTATACATTTTACTTTGGCTGAACCCTTCTCTTTAATTGTGTTCTTCATTCCTTTGTGGCGCATTGATAACACTGAGGATGAGAAACGCCGTGGCTGTTATTTGCTCTAAATTAAAGGCAGTCACAGCAAGGGGCTTATGCTGATGAGGTCATTGTCTCAGGGTCGAATGGCAGCATCGAGTCGAGCCCAGTTCAGTCAACATGGCGATGGAGCTTTATTAAAAAGAGCTCGTGTTATTACGCCAACCTTTATTATGGATGCATCACCATGGGAGGAGACCTGAGGTGAGAGCCTGGTCTCTGTTTCAAACGGCTTTCATTAATCACACAGCTGTGTGTGTGTGTGTGTGTGTGTGTTTTTATGGCTGCGTGTGCTCGCATTAGTATTCATGTAAAGCTAAAGGATCGTTAGAACCTGTGATTGCGGATTGCAGGATGATGATGGATCGTGTCTCATTGTGGACGTAATATATGTGCGCTAACTAATTGAGCACGGCGAGAAGTAGATAATCTAAATATTTATTGGTGTAGGTGAGTCGAGCGGGTGTATGTTTGTGTGTGTGTGCTTGCATGTGGGTGTGACTGTAAATAGCCTCGCTGAAGGTCCATGAATATATTACCTTGCTGCCATATGTGTGCGCACGAGTGTGTGTGTGTGTGTGTGTGTGTGTGTGTGTGTGTGTGTGTGTGTGTGTGTGTGTGTGAGTGTGAAAATAACAGTCTTTAACATTATATTATTTTAATCCCATAAGATAATTAGGGGGAAAAAAGAAGACAACATATAATCTCTTTCTCCCTCGATCATTCCTGTTCATCATGGGGTGTAAAATGAAACTCCTGACACAAGCTACACCTCCTGCGGTGTCTCCTTTCCGTGCAAGTCGCTGTGGCGCACCTTCACCACAAGGGGGAGACGTGCTAAAAATGCTCCTCAGTTCCCTGCAGGGGAGAGAGAGCAGGGAGGTTTTTACATGCACTGTTAGCAAAGAGAGCAGACTGATAACCCAGCACCAGGACGACCAGAACGCCTCTGTGCACAAACACACAAGGTGCACTGAAGACTTGCTGATAAATCTGAGCTAGCACAGAACATCTTTCCTTCCCTCATGTAGTCCGTTTGGTGTCTCTCTCCAGTGTCTCATAGCAAGCAGGTCTCTGTCGAGTGCTGTCTGTCTGTTTCTTGGTCCCTCTCGCTCATCCTTCTGTCCCAATATTTTCGTGTTTCAAAGTCACGGTCTCTTACCTCACTGTCCCTCATCTTCCTTTTTGTGGCATCTGTTTCATGGTGTCTTTCTGTCTCTGATATGTTATAAAAGGTTTGTCTTTGTGTCTTAGCCTATACAATAGTCCCTCAATGTCTGCCGGCCTCTCTCCCTCTCTTTTTATTCTGTATTGTCTCTCTCATCTCTTTTGCTTTAACTTTTGGCCTCTCCGTCTCCCTGTCTGATCTCATTTGCCCTTTCCTATGGTCTCTCTCTCGCTTTCTCTCTCTCTCTGCCTCTCTCCCATGCTCTCTTTCTCTCATGATCTCCTTTCCTGTCTCTTATTGTTACCATCATGGTCTGTGTCTCTCTCGTTCTGTCGGTTTCGCACTGTCAGTACGTGTGCGTCTCTCATCCCACTGTCCATGTCCGTCATCATCTCTCATTCCTGTGGTCTGTCTAAATCTCATTGTAGTCCTTCTCCGTCCCCCTTCTCTTGATTTCTGTCCGTCGCTTTGTCCGATCACTCATGGTTTCTTCAGCGTCTCGTTTCACCTCTGCCTGCTAGCCTGCACACTGGTGTAGGCCAGTCCCAGCGTGAAGGCCTGTTTTCCGAGTGAGGAGTGTGCATGTTTGTGGAAAGCAGTGGAGTGGACTGGTAATTAGTGTTAATTGGTTTAGTGGAGAGCTGGAGGCGGGCTGCTGAAACGGTCTTGCTGGATTCTCTCTCTCTCTCTGATCTGATAGCACATTATCAGAGCTCTCTATCTGTGTTCCCGTAAAACCCAATACAAACCAAAGTCAGCCTGTCTGGCAAGAACTTGCACATGGTGTGTGGGTGGGTGTGTGTGTCTATACATATGTGCAGCATGCACGCGAGATCAAATGCATTCCGTAGTAATATGGTAGCGCTTTAAAAAAACCAAACAAAACCATGCATCTCATCAGACTACAATACAAACAGTAGGACAACGGCGTGGAAAAAAACCCCCATAAGAATAAACAATTGAGGATGTCCATGCCTAGACACACACACACTGCTTTATCATAGTGTCAGAACAATGGGGGATCTATTCATCCAGATAACGGTGCATGGCTGAAGCAATTTGTGCTCATTTGATGCGTAATGAGCTTCTTATCAGTAAGTGGCCAGAGAAATGAGGTGTAAAGTGTAGCTCCTTCAGCACGGAGCTCATTTCTACACACGTATATAACGCACACAAAACAAAACCACGCAGGACAATGAATCTAATAGAGAATGAAAACAAGAGGGGGCAGAAAGGGAACGTGCAAATGAGTAAAAGACGTACATGTGAGTGACAGCAGGTAAGCAGTGTAATTTCCTGCTCATAGTGGGAACAGAAAAGGCAACGAGAGGGCACTGGGAAGATGCTATACGATCGCACGTCATGCCTACTCAAAGTACACCCAGTTACAGAACACACTTTCACACTTATTCACCAAAGTTCCCTAGAAAAATGAAAAAAAAGAAAAAAATCTGTGTCTTGTGTATGATTCACGAAGCGGTCATGCGTCATCAAAACTAGCAGGAGTTTGAGTGCAAGTGATGAATCCGCTTCAACTTCCCCAACACACTCCTGCCCACGAGTTACATTTCATTCATATTTACAGGGTGGGCCATTTATATGGACACACCTTAATAAAGATTATATATAATAATAATATTAATATAGGTTTTATTAAGGTGATATTTTATTAAATGATTAGGTGATTATTTTTATTAAGGTTTTATTAAGGCTCATTTTATTAAGGTTTATCCATATAAATGGCCCACCCTGTACACATACACACGCATGCATACATACACACACATATATGTATGTATGTGTGTGTGTGTATATAAATATGTATACACACACACGCAGCACAACTAGTGACCCTTGTTTATACACATTTCATGTACATGAAATACTCTAATGTATGCAGATGATGTGAGAGCGAGCCCAATAGGAGAAACTTTTAGCAGACATCTAACCAATTTGAGAAAAGGAAGTAGTAAAGCTTGCCATAATGACTACTGATGATGGTGAGTTGGATCATTTAACTGCAAATCCAGAATTTTTCAGGTTGTTAAACCCTAAATCTGTATACGCTTGAACTCTGAATTCCAGCATACACTTTAAACAACCTGACATCAATTTTTGATCTGCACTTAAAAGAAATCCAAAGTTAAAAATCCATAATTTGATAAAAGTGTAATTTTGGTGATAAAAGGGTCAGTGTAATATTATAATCAAGATAGATATTTTCCTTACATGATGTAATTAACATTAGTATAAATCTCAATTGCTCAAAAGGAAAAAAAAAAAAACCTCACGGTTCTCAAACGTTTAGTTTAAAAAAAGCGTGATATCTAGGTTTGCAATCTCTGTATGGGGCCAAATAAAAATTGCCAAGGAATTTGGTTATGGTCTGATGGATTTAAAAAAAAAAAATCTTAAACTTAATAAACCCATTTCATGTGTGTCTCCCCCTGATCCGAGGCCTCTTACGTACATTGGGACCAAGAAACTGAAGAAAAGATTGGAAAAGTACAGAAGAGAGAGCTGAAGAAAGAACGACAATGAGATAACACTCTTTTGCAGTGCCAGCTCTGACTACACACATCTGTTTACCTCTGTTCCCTTTACGCAGATTTAGAACATATTCACACAAACATCATCTAACATCCACACATCTAAAATAATGAAGGTTCAAACAGTACTCAGGCCTCTGAGGGACACCCAGTCTGAGAGTCTTGGAGCTGCCTCAACTAAAAAGGCACTCCAGCAGGAGCCATCTGCTGCAAAACACCCCATCGACAACACAACCGTTCCACAGAGACTATGCTTCACATACACGTGCCTGGAACATCTGACTCCATCCTGACTGTGACTCAGCCACTATACTAAACTCATCTGTTTTATTATTATTATTATTATTACTACTACTACTACTACAGTGAATTGCACATGAAAGACATGAAATCATCATAACGGAATGCAGGGGTACACAAGTGACCTTTCACAAGTGCTTTGGGAGTCTGGTCATAAATACCAGAGAGAGCGCTCTGACTCGGCTGACCCCCATGGCTCTGAACCATCATAAAGTGTCTATAGTGAGCAGTGAGGTCACCCGACTAGAAGAAAGTAAGAAATCAGCCATGGAGGTTGAGGAACCTGCTGTCTGAGGGCAGACGGGGCAACATGGAAGACCATTACACCACCGATTAGCCATTGCCTCATGCTAACAACTGCAGACCTAGGCACTGTATATAAGCTGACCTAGGGTTAGGCACTGTACATAAGCTCCAGTCAGTGTTCTCATCTAACAGACAGAATCACCCATTAATGCCCAAGATTATGGGAAACTATAAAAGGCGTGTCTAGCTGTTGAATTACTTAAGAACTTCTCAACAGTATACAATTCTCCCGAAGGTCACCTTCTTTCACAGACTAACAGTTTTATAACTAGCTTTTTATGATGTCTCTGCCTGGGAAATTATCTGAACAGGGAAATCCACTGTATTTGGGTCCTACATAGAAACCCTCAAGAGGATCCCCCCCTCCCCCAGGAGATCTTAGCAAGAAGCTAGATTCTACATAAAAGGTTATTTCTAGGGACCTTTTTATGGATAACTCAGGTAACAGTTCAAGATCTAAAAACCACCAGGGTAAATATCAGTAAAGCTAACACAGGAAAACTAACAGAGAAAATGCTGGTGCTAATTTCAAACTAGAACATTTTTGCCAAATCTCTTTGGATGGAGCTGGTGGATTAAGGCGGATTTCTTGTGTATTATATCTGAATCCTGCAGCATAGTGTAAACCTCATCCATATGTCTTGTCATCCTCTTAAATCAAAAGGCTCTCCATCCACTTTAGGAGACAATCCTAGGATGCAGCATGCTTAGCATGCGATTACCACGTGATCTTCCAAATTCACCCCCCCGTGATCACTCATTTTCTGTGCATGTGTGAGTCCTGATTACAGAGACGGCAGCGAGTGACATATGCATTGAGATTTTTCTCGATTCCATGCAAATTACGTGCAACTCCCTACAGCAATAATACTAAAGGTTTGACTTGAATGATTCCAAGTACGAGGTTCATCGTGGTTTCAGCTCGTCCCGTCATTTTTGACCTCTCTTTACATGTGTACTGAGATATTACGGGGGGAAAAAAAATATCAAAGAACTCTGGTGCCACAGATGAGTGTACATGGCTAGGAGAGTCAGCTTGCTTTGAATAAAGCCTAGCATCTCAAACGCTCAATGCAGTGACTGATCAGAGCATGTTTTTTATTCGGAGTTTTATTACTTAGCTTTAGTAAATATATGCTTAGCTTCTTTTGCATCACAATTCTAATAAAATCCTAGACGTCGAAGGCTGACAAGTGAAAAACTACAAGCAACTTGTATTGTGCTGGTATGTAGGTGGGGTTACACCTAGATCTGGAGCTGTCTTCACAGAATGTCTTTTAACCACATGATACCCACATGATCTGAAGTTTAGATTCCTATAAAGTAGCTACATTCATTATAAAAAGAAGCACTCCTTCTTCTTAAAAGGGAAGCAAAACGAAGAAACCCCCACGCTTTGGATCCAAGACAAAAAGCATTTGAGAAGCTCCATTAAGAGAAGAACCATCTGTAGACGTGATCCAAGTGATTTGTAGTTCCTAAGCCCCAAGCCAAGAGATAATAAAAGTAAGTTTTAGCTCACAGCCAAGCATGATGTGTCCATTAAGACTGGATGTTCGTCAATTAGTCAAAAACATGCATGCCACAACGCCTGCTCCAGATCTTCCTATCTATTTGGGCTTCACACACAAACGCACCAGTAGAGTCTGTGGAAATGAACGGCATCAGTATTTGGTGGTGGTTAATGTTCTGGAAAAGGGATCATAGCAGACTCTGGAATAGATCAGATCACAGCTTGGAATGTGCAAACTAATAAAAGGGATAAATTTAGTCAAACACTGAGCCCGTGGAAGAGAAGGAGGGAGAAAAAGAGGGAGGGCGAGTGAAACCCATTTCGTTCATAGCCATTTCATGACTTGCGTATCTGTCAGGCAAACTTGTTAATGGACTTAGCAGGAAGCAAAAAGGAGACAGACACATTCTTTCCCCTTGTTCTGGAAGATGAAACCCGTCTCTTGCAGTCTCGCAGTACACAAGACAGGAGCAGGATGACATTTTACAGAGCTCTGGTATTATTGGAGCAGAAAAGCAGGCTCTGGTGGAAAGATTCCTGTGCTGCATCAGTGAGCTTGAGACATATTTAAGCTATTTGGCAGTGCCCTGCATCCTCCTCCCCAGAAAACCCGATCTTCAGCTCTTCTGTTTCCTCCAACTCCTCCGTCTCTTCCAATAACACCAGGTTTTTCCAGCTCTTTCATCTCCTCTGTCTCTGCCATCTCTTCCTTCTCCTCCAGTGCTTCTTTCACTTCCAGCTCGTGTTTCATCTCCTCCAAGTTGTCTGACTTTTCAATCTTCCCCAACTTCTTTCTTCTGTCTCCTCCAGAAGCTTCAGCACATCGATCTTATCCTATTCTTCCAACTCTCCCGTATTTTCTAGTCTCTTCAGTAACTCCATCTCCTTTGCTTCGGGCTCTTGAGTCTCTCCAGCTGGTCCATTTTCACCAGCTGCTCTAGCTCCTTCTCTTCCAGCACTTCTTCCGTTTCATCTCCTCCAGGTACTCCATCTACTCAACCTTCCCAAACTTCTGTCACTTTTCTCTCCTCAAACATCTCCAGCGCACTCTTCATTTCTGCCAGCTCTTCGATTTCCTCACTTCCAGCTCATCTTCTACTTCATGTTTTTCAGCAGCTCCTGTGCCTCTTAAGTCTCCTCCAGATAGTTAATATCTACCAGCTCCTCCATCTCCTTCATCTCCACCTGCTCTTCCATCTCTTCTGTTTCATCTCCTTCAGGTCCTTCACTTCTTCAATCATTTCTGTTCTCAATTTCTGTCTCTTTCACAAATTCCAGCTCATCCATCCTCTCTATCTTCTCCAGGTCCTCAGCCTCTTTTGATTTCTTCCAGAAACTTCACATCCTTCTCCTCTGGCTTCCTTCTCAACCAGCTCGTCCATCTGCTCCATCAATTTTACATGGTATTTTATTTCCTTTGGGTCATCCATCTCTTAAGTCTTCTCTAACTTCTTAGTCTTCTCTGTCTCCTTCAACAACTCCAGCTCATTCATCATCTCCGGCACTTCCAACTCTCCTGTCTTTTCTGGCCTCTTCAGCTCCTTCTCTTTATCTAACTTCTCCAGCAGGTCCAATTCCTTTTCTTTTACCATTTGTCTACCAGTCTCCTGCAACTTTTCCATCTTCTCCAGCTCTTCTGTATCATCTCCAGATACTTTGTCTTTTCAGTCTTCCCTCTGTAATTTCTTGGTCTTTCCCATCTCCACCAACAACTCGAGCCCATCCATTTTCTCCAGCTTCTCCAACTCTTCTGGCTTCACCAGCCTGTCTAGTCTCATCTACTGATCTTCTCCAGGAACCCCAACTCCATCTCCTCAGGTTCTTTAGTCTCCTCTAGTTCATTCATCTTCATCAACTCATCAATCACTTCCAGTTCTTCCTTTTTCCATGGTTTCTCCCAGCTCTCCTCCCTCTCCCAGCTCCTTAAATGTTTAAGGATTCTCCCAGTTCCTTAAGCTCCAGATCTAATTCTAATCTATTGATGAGCAAAAATCTGGACTGGAGCTCAGAACTCACATAATAATTATAAATGTGCTGAACATAATGAGGGAATGGTATCAACCAGCACCTCATTTTAATCCCATTCATTTGTCTACAAGTGACCAAAGGTACCTGGTGGCCATTTGTAATGAAGGTGAAACTTGACAGGAAGGAATGCATAGCGTGGATTTGACTGTTTTCTGGAGTTTATTGCCAGGGCTTATTGGCCCATTGAATCCAGATGTAAGCAAGCAAGATGCCAGCACACCACAGCCACACAAACACACTAGTCGAGGAACCCAGAGCTCCAAATATGCCTGGAAATTCAAGTATGCCTATGACTGAAGCTAATGCACCACATACATACATACATGTCAACATAAAGGCATAAAAATAAAGGGTGCCTTACAGCTTGGACACACACACACACACACACACACACACACACACACACACACACACACACACACACTGTGAGAGAGAGAGAGAGAGAGAGAGAGAGAGAGAGAGAGAGAGGACCAGTCAGGAAGGATTTGGTAAAGGTTTCACAAACTGTTACTCAAACGTGACACCACAGTGCCCCCTACTGTTTGACAAAAGAACCTCGCTCTTTAACACATTCACATTTCTGAGGGTTTTCATCCACTTAGGGGCTTTCAGTTTATTTCAAAGATCATGATTAAGTTTGCTTCAAAGAGCCAGGCTTATCGCATCATACCAGACTGCTTCATTTCCAAACGACACAGCCAAAACAAACATCATTGCCAAATAAGAATCAAACAAAACAGCTGAAGCGCAGAAAGTCTGAAGTGTGCGTGGAGGGTTAAAGGCCTACTCAGAACATCATACAGTGACTGTAAATTATGAAGTGATTAAACAGATGATGTTTGGAAACACTGAGTGAAATGGTGGGTGATAAGGCTCTAGTCGAGTATTCAATGAAAGGAGAGCGTCTGGTTGATTGACAGCAGGTCTTTATTTGTATGTTTGTAATATCTGTGTTCGCAAATTTACTTCAATATAAGCAGGTTAAGTTTGATTTGGGATTTGGAAGGAGATTCAATTTGCAATACCTTCTTCTCTGCATCATTCCACTCCTTCATTCTCACTCTTGAAAAAGCGTGGTGAGAGGTATCCTTGTCATTTCCTGTCTTCGCAGGCTTACGTTACCCAGGAGATGCTTGGGGTGATTTTCCCTGTGGATCACACCTCTACACCAGGTGTCTTTATTC
Organism: Chrysichthys thysi; assembly: GCA_030068315.1. Classification (NCBI taxonomy): domain Eukaryota; kingdom Metazoa; phylum Chordata; class Actinopteri; order Siluriformes; family Claroteidae; genus Chrysichthys; species Chrysichthys thysi. The sequence goes on from JAQLOM010000032.1 coordinate 23,075,855, forward strand.
CTAACACCTAGCCGTGCTTTCACCCTCGCTATGCAATGCAAAAACAATGTGTTTGTGTGTGTGTGTGTGTGTGTGTGCGTACATGCTTCATGCATATGCCTCAGTTTGCATCATTTTCTTACAATATTACAACCCAAATTCCAGAAAAGTTGGGACGTTCTTTAAAGTTGAATAAAATGAAAACTAAAAAAAACTTTCAAATTACATGAGCCAATATTTTATTCCCAATAGAACATAGACAACATAACATGTTCAAACTGGGAAATTGTACACCTTTATCCACTAAATGAGCACATTTCACATTTGATGCCTCTCAAAAGGACATGCCTCCTTCACCAGGATTCCCAAATACAAATGACATGCCTCCTTCACCAGCATTCCCAGATACAAAGGACACGCCTC
>JAQLOM010000032.1:23113011-23127938 GCA_030068315.1 Chrysichthys thysi
TGCCATGAAAGCAGTTTCTACTTCCACAAAGCCACTTTTTTTTTTTCACTAGTTTCACATACAATCAGCTAAAGTACTTCCTTTTTCACTCCCTGACCATTAATGACACCATAAACCCGTTTTGCCCTTTCTAAGAATGTGACACAGTGTGTGTATGTGAGCTATGCATCCATGCTCTCCTCTCCAAAGACGAGGACCGGGCATTGGGACAAATCACAGCGTCAAGTAAAAAACTAAAAGACATTTTCCTTGGTGCACATTATGCACCTCTGTTGAGTTTTGCTAAAAACTTCCAACAAAAAGTAGCTAGATTCCTGAAGCATGCCATCCTGAAGTGTTTTATTACTTATTAAAGGACAGCACATAATGTGTGTTACCCATTCAGAGTTTGATTTAATGTTGTGACCCATCCAGACGACTAGTTCCTGTTATCACTTACATTACAACAGTCAGTATATCTTACTCACCAGGAGGGGTTGGCGATATGCCATAAAGATCATATCACAATACATCAAGATTTACACAATACATACACAATACATATCGCAATATACAATTTAGCTATGTGTGTGTGTTTATGTATACACACACGGCACAGTGGCCAAGTGGTTAGCAATGTCGCCTCACAGCTACAAGGTCCTGGGTTCAGCACGGGTCCCTTTCTGTATGGAGTTTGCATGTTGTCCTCGTGTCTGCGTGGGTTTCCTCCGGGTACTCCGGTTTCCTCCCACAGTCCAAAGACATGCACATTAGGTGGATTGGCTACCCTAAATTGCCCATAGGTGTGAGTGTGTGTGTGCGCGCATGTGTGTGCATGAACCCGTGTCCTGAGTTAGGGGAAGGTTGGGCGTGGTCTAGCGAAATCACCCTGTAGAATGCACTTAGCTACAGAAATATCAACCGAGCCCCGTGGGGGGCCACTTAGCACCCTATGTGCCGTACGGCATGACAAGGATCTAAGAAGAAGAACACACACACACACACACACACACACACACACACACACACACACACACACGTTTGTTTGTTTGTTTATTTATTTATTTTAACATCTGCTTCCATTTAAATCCATTTAGTTTGTGAATTATTTTTTAAAAAAGGTAGCTAAATATGATCAGAAAAGTCCTGGAACATCATTGACACCATGAAGGCTACACAAAAAAGTGTCCTAGCAGAAATCATCAACAAATAAATGTTTGTCTGAATATAAACAAACATAAAACACATACTTTACATTCATTCATTACTACAGACTATAGATTAAGTGTCGGATCCCTCACACAAGCGCCTGGGAACAAGTCCAACGTCTTACTACAAAATCTATAATTATATTACAACTAGCGCATTAATCTGAAGCTCTGAACTGTAATCAAGTCCGCACTGTCGGAGCTCCTGTTAAGAGAAAATACACCTACAGCTTCTGACCAATCAGAATCAAGCATTCAACAGCGCTTTGATAGAATTCAAAAATATTCCACATTTACACCAAATCAAAACCACACACATATTTAACAGTTAATCAACGACTATAGCAATGTAGGTGCAGATAATTACTCTGCCATGTATGAAAGTACTGAGGAAGTCCTGTCAGTAGTGTGGTGTGGTATAATTTATCAGTGATACCAAGAGCACGGCACAGAATCGTGAAAGCAATGAGAGAAATATTAACCACTAACATGCTGTGCAGCCATAAATTAAACAAACAGCTCTATATTACTCAGCCTTAAACTACAACGACCCCAATTAAACTACACTATAGAGCTAGAGTAAGCACTTTCATTGCAAACAAACCACTTAACCAGCACTACAGTTGGCTCGAGTCATGTGAACAGACGTGACCAGCTGATATTAAGAAAATCATTTCTCAATTCAAACAGGTTTTTTTTCCCCTTACAAGTGGGATTAGAATTGCAGAGGGGCAGCCTAGCATAAAACCAAGAGATCAAACAGTATGAAAAGACAGCGAAGGGAACGTATTAATTTCGCATGCACGCACTGAGCAAATGTGAACATGATCAAAGTTAAGTTTTAGTGCTGAGCTGTAGTTGGGCATCTCCTCCCTGCCTGGCAGGCAGCCTCGCTCAGAGGTGCTGGCAGAGCTTCTGTTCTCCTCCGTTCCCTTACAAAGGCTTAGTTTGGAGATGGGAACTTGGCATTTTAGAAAACCATATTCGCATGCTCCTCAGAAATTGGAAAGCAGCGACTACTACGCTCCAAATATCTGGCTCACACTGTCAAAATAAAAAAGAAAAATGGTTGTGTAAAACGTCTGGTCTGCAATAACTCTGCTCAACCCAATAACCCCATAACTATGGCCAAGCTTCTGTAATAACAATAATGTCATTTCTGATTAAACACAAGACTTTGTCTTCATTTTTCACAGCTTTCTGAGTGAACCTTCACTCCCAAAACAGACCTCAGGTGAACTGGCGAGATAGTTAAAGAATCCTATAAAGGCCTGATATCAGTCGGTCGATTTTTGCCCATCTTAAACAAACCTACTTGAACAAAGACAAGGAATTCTAACAAACAATGTTTGGAGTGCAAAACACTTCCGGTACTCACTCTCTCTCTCTCTCTTTTTTTTTTTTTTAGCATGACAGAGTACATATTACTGGTTTTACCAAACTATTAAGTAAATATACAGGTATTTGACGTGGATGACGGCTTTGCAGCACACAAGCAGATGCTCACAGTTAACCATTATATGATTTGCGTGCAAGCCGAGTGAAGTTTAAACTCTGACCAATCAAGACTCTAAATAACTAGAATCTAAAAACAAGTGTTATCCAGATAGTTTATCTGACCCTGTAGCTAGGTGTGAATTAGGATATCAAAAACAGAACGACAGAGCAACTTGTAGAAGTGCAGGTATTGTGCGTCAGTGAGTACTACCCTTTTAGGCTACTTGAATTGCTAAAAGTCAAAAAGTTAATCAACCGTACATGAGGAAAAAGCAAACGGGCAACATATCTCGTGCACACACTCTCCTCCAAGCATTCATTTCAGGACCTATCATTACTGGTACACCTCTGCATAGTTCAGGAGGTTACACCACTACTGCTAGCAGTTGCATGGATTCCTCTGCCGCATTACCAACACTGAGCGCTTATTTTGTTACTCACCATTTTCCAGTAATGATCAAAGTCAGGTTGATGAGAAATCCAAAGTAAAAGTACTACAGACTGCAAATTTTGAACACTAATATAAGCATAGCTGAATGACAACACCACTGACGTGCACTAAGATTCAGTGTGCAATGGTGCTGAAGATGATATTAAAAACGAAAGCTTTGGAAGCTGATCTGTTCGTACAGACGAGAAGGTGAGAGAGCTGGAAAGACTAAAGGACTAAAGTGCTGCTGCATCGCTATCGCTAGGTAGAAAAGAATTCCCACTGGTGCCGGGAAGTAGTCGAACAGGATTATGGGTAATGTAGGTAAACGGCAACCAAAGTCAAAATGAACCACCAGGTCGAAGAAGTTTAGAGTAAAAAAAAAGACTACAGTGGGACCTAGACTCACGAACTTAATCCGTTCCAAGACTCGATTTGTTTTCGCGACCCGAATCAGTTTTTCCCATTGAAATGAATGTAGATACAATTAATGCGTTTCAGCCCTCAAAAACATGTTTTTAAAGTGTATTATGGGTTTATGTGCTAATAAAACATAGAATAAAATTAAAATAACCTTAATTATCATAAAATAAACCTAAATGAAATAAACAGATGATTTTAATGCACGTTCCCTTTGCGGTGGATATGCAGTTGCTAGCGTAGGGGAACGGTGGCGGAGGGATATGGGGCGGTTCTCATGTTTTGCGATTATTTCTTCTTTTATTACAACTGTTATGCGCTTAGGCTTCTTACTCTCACTACCATTTAGACTTTCTTGGGACCCATAATGAAGTCTTATAGAGCAAAAATGCAGAGCAATGACACACAACGAACAAGGCATTGAACACATTCACACCATGAGTGCTTAAAGTTTGTGTTGCGAAGAGTGGGTTGGCTTCTTGTACGTCAGTTAAGGATTTGTTCGGTTGGTCGGTACAAAATCTATTCGGGAATTTAGTTCGTACATCGATTTGTTCGCCATCCGGCGCGTTCGCGAGCAGAGGGTCCACTGTATTCGGAATTTCATTCCAAAATACATCTTTTTACATAGATTATTTTGCCCAGATTAATATGGAAGCCATGCAGGGTAGATTTGTCGTATACAAGGGCAATTGCTACTACACGCTACCACCGATAGTGATGGCTCAACAGTTTACACTTTGGATTTCTCAGAAAGTTGAACGTTCACTGTTAGATCCTTGAAAGAAAATCCCCAACTTGCATCAATAAACAGCAGTGCAAAATATAGCTCAAAGACAGATTTCTGCGTTGCAACTGGAACTGCTCGTTCTAACTGCTGTTACCAAATAAAGCTCATTGTCAATGGGCTATGGAACATTTCATTTCTGTCATTAGCTCGCACTCTTGGACTCCTTTCTTTCTTATCCAGACCGATAAGATGAAAGGAGAGCTCCTTCCAAATGAGCATCAGTGCAAGATCAAGCCTGGATCAGCGTGGGCCAGATTCACCCACTCAATTTGCATTAAAAGGACTCCCAGGAGCCTCAGGTCAAAGGTCACAAGCTGTCTGTCAGACAGAGAGTGTGTGATCGGTAACGACCAAAAAAGAGCAAAGGGAAAGAGTGGGGTTGAAGAACACCAGCAGGAGAGGCATGTGGGATGTTTAAAAGGCACAAAGGGGATATATGCACAGGGTGTGATGTTACAAGCCTGTTAAAATGCAAAGGCAAAGGCGAGAGTGGTAAATGAACGGGAGTTTCTGCATGCCTTTTCCAGGGAATGGATCCATACAGGCCTCACAACAAGACAACACAGCCTTGAAACACAAGCGCCATACAAGCAGCAGCTGAACAGTACACGGCTGGATCCACATGTGTGCCAATGTCTTTATATTCGGGAGAGTCAGGATTATAATGCACAATAACCGGGGTTCATTACAGAGCCTAAATTACAGTACTGTGCTCTAAATATCGTGCACAATTTTTAATCATTCCTGCAAGTCTAGTGTTTTGCAAGACCTAGTCATATACAGGGTGGGCCATTTATATGGATACACCTTAATAAAGATTATGTATAATAATAATATTAATAAAGGTTTTATTAAGGTGATATTTTATTAAGGTTTTATTAAGGTGTATCCATATAAATGGCCCACCCTGTATAGATACAAATAGAAAATAATAAATTAATCTGAACAAATAAATAACTCGATGCAATGTTCTGTGCGTCCACACGCTCTCTCTGGAGCATCAGTGTCTCATCAGCAAGGGAAAAACTCAACAACAAGTGTTTGTCTAGTTAACCTGCCACAGAACACAAACATCGGCTGTTGTCATGCACGCACGTGAACTTCAATTTAAAAGGGACAAACATGGACCGCAACCTGAAACTTAATTCATTTGAAAAAGAACACATTACACCAGCATAGGGGTTTGTCAGATAAACTCCAGAGCAAAGCAAGGCAAAGACAAATTTTAGGATATGTAGCTTAAAATACATCAGAGGCTAGCAACAAACAATAGAGGAAGGCGTTCTGCACTATGTACACCCCTATGCAGTACGTGCTCCTTGTAGCCATTTTATTTAAGGCTTTTACACTCTCAAACATCTTTCAGGCCTGCACTCAATTTCTTTTATTTATATTGTTTAATTGAGCTTAATTCAGCTACTCTGCCAACTTTTAAGGTGGATAAAAGTTTATTCTCATGTTGTTTGAATCCATGCATGTTGGTCAAAAGTAAACTGTACAGGTAGTCCTTATGTTACAATGGAGATGCCTTCTGCAATACCCATCGTAAGTGGAAAATAGCCTATGTTGAAACACTGCTTAGCCAAGCTTAGCCCATTTTAGGTAGCATAGGAATCTTAGCCTAGATTAGCTTAGCCTACCCAAGAGTCATTTCCAGTAGGAGTCATGCTGGAGCGTTTAAAAAACATGATTCTGAATTAAAATTGGCTCTTGAAGCACACCAACAACAAAAACAACAACAACAAAACACGGTGATGCCCGGTACAATACACTGATACACAAGTTAACTCCGGGAGTTGTCGGAGAGAATGAGGCATCATGCAAGGTGAGCGATGCGTACATCTGGACATCATCCACGTACTTCCCGGGGTCTCGCACACTTCTGGGCGTCGTCCGAGCGTATCGTATGTCATACGCTGGCCTGCCAGCGATGCCGCCCCACGAAGCTTTAGCGTATCACAACTGCATCGTAACTTCAAAAAAGCGTGAGTCGGGCCATTGTAACTAGGGGAGCACCTGTATATAGTTGAGTCATATTTAGCCTCTAGTTCATTGTTTTAAAGCAATAATTGGGAAGTCATTTAGATAATTTAATACTCTAAGACCCTTAGCATTACTCAACACCTGAGTGAATTCATTAATTACCAATCAGGAAAGATTTCTTAACATAACTAATTCGGATAAATGCCCTTGATATGCGGTTATGACCGCTAGTGGGCGCAATGGAAACAAATTGGATTCCCCCCAAAACTAACTGCTTTACAAACCATTTTCACACAGTGCATGACAACCCTCAATGCATTTACATATTTTGCAGACTCTTTAATATCAAGTGACTTCCAAGATGATGCAAGATGCACTCGGAGATCAGCACACAACCTTCTCGTCATCTAACACAAAGCCCTGAGTTCCCACCAGCAGGTTCCACCTGTTACTCTGCTTCTGCTTTTCTTCAGGAAAACTGATCCTAAGTCACACTGTACCTTTAAAAATTTAAAAAGTAGCTCAAATAAATGAAAAATCGGACAGTTTCCAGAAATCTCTGTCTGCAAGATGACTGCGTTCGCAAGAATGTTGATTGGTAAGACAGACTGGAAATTACCACTGCTTTTGGCAACATTCTGGTCTGATAATAAAGATATTTTGAACGGAAGCTTATCCATTTTTCGATGACATGTTCACGTCTAATCACCCCGGAGCCCACTGGAGGACAGAAATCACAGTTGGAAATTACGAGACGCTGGTTTGTTTATCCTGCAGATTAGCATTACAAAAGACGAAGACTTAGCATTAAAATTAACTCCGCTTCTATGAGCTGTCTGATTTCCTGAGCGGCCCCTGGTTTCCAGATTATCCCGCAATCCTGCTGTAGAAAACAATGTCTTAACATGTCTGCGTTTGCATTCTAAGCGTCAATGTCCACGTAAACTTCCCTGCCAATTGCATACCGTGTGTTCCTGTGCGGACAAGTCGTTTCTCCTTCCAGTGCTCTGTTTGATCAGGCCGCCACTTTGAGCTTTTGAACTGTCCTACTCAATTGGGCAATGTTACAACACTCGGTACTGTTGCGTTTAAAAATTAATTTTTTTTTTAAAAAAGAACAAAACATGCTGGTATCTAAGGAAGGACGTGTCAAGGCAGTGACACGCCATGCTGGCAAAACGTCATGTTTTCTGTGAAACGTTTAGTTTGCACAAACGGTGGTAACGAGGACTAACTGCAAGACACAATGCAGTGTGTCAGCCGGCTTAGGCCAAGCCTATACTTTCTACGCTAGAAGCCACTTACCCTGCAATCACATGCGCATGCAAAAGAACTGCCACGAGGTGCACTGGCTACATAAACAATGTAAAGCAACATGCTGAATAGTGCAGGCAGGCAGCCATGATGGCAAGATGATAGAAATATCCTCTTTATTCAGATCATCAAAACTGACACTTTTCTTTATTATTTTCTCTGCATTATCTCCACATGATCAGAAAACTGCCGATCAATATCGATTTTCCTTCAAAAAATACGATATCGATTCAAAAATTCGCGGATCGATCTTTTTTATTCTCGTGACCGCCCAAGGAGAGCAAAAAAAACGTGAGAGGGCGAAACCGAAACCAAATTGAGCCGTGGCTGAAGCTGCTCCACTGAAGTTACCGTCTGGCCTAAAGGCCGATGTTTGGTGACACATCGGATTGAAAACTTACGATGATGGAGAGGAACTGGATAATACAAAAGCAATCTGCAAACTGTGCCATATTGAGGTAAAATATTGGGGAAATACCACAAATCTCCGAAACCGCTTATCCAGGAACCACACTGACATAGTTTCAGCTAAAACATCAGGGGCGAATCAAACCGCCCTGGAGAAGGCATTTGGGGTTAAATTGGCTTCAAATTCTCAACGTGCTTTAAGCATTACTGAGGGAAGACACAAAGAAATCTCTGAATAAATCAATATCAAATCGAATCGAATCGGATCATGACCTTGTGAATAGGAATTGGATCGATTCAGGAAATCAGCAACGATACCCAGCCCTAACCAGCACTGATGTGGTATCAGCTGGAACAGAGGGTTTAATCCTCGGCCTGTACATAAAGTGTACGCAGATGAGTACAAGAAGAAAGTTGCATACATTAACCACACAGCCATGCACGAGGTATAACTTCCAGTATGTCCAATCCCTTAAGCTATTCTCCACACTGACCACATTTACACCTTTACATTTACTCAATTCAATTTTATTTGTATAGCACTTTTAACAGACATTGTCGCAAAGCAGCTTTACAATACATAATGTCCAATTAAAGACTTATTAATCAATAAACATATCCATACGTGCATATATACATATATATCTATTCACATGGCAGACATTTTTTAATCCAAAAACCTGTAGAAATTAAACACAGAGCTGAGCACATGCGCTTCAAAACCTTCTCTCCACAACTGAACCACTTTACCTCCCAACTCTACAATCTCTAATAAAGTGTTTAACGATGACTCATTATCTTTTACTGTCTGAAGGTACACTCAGATGTTTTTTGTTTTTTTTTTCCTTCCTCTGAATGCGTATCTGCTCTGTACTACAAGACACACTGCCTGCTCAAATTGTACAGGAAATCGCCCTAAGAGCTATAGGCGTCAGGAGCGATTGCAGCAATCACCGCCGCCTCATATGGTCTCTAAGATTTCACTCTGTGGTCACAGGCCACATGACGGGGGTCACAAAATGCAGAGCGTTACAAAGATTTCACCTGGAGTCTTTTACGCAGTCAGGACAAAATTAGCTGTGCAACATTACGAAAATAAGGGCTGATTCAAAAGACGACTAGCCCTCACAGAGAACACTGGGGTTCATTCTGTACACCAGCAAACTGAGAGGGCTTAAAGGGCTCGTTTATTCACCAGTTCACTGACCAGTGTGCAGGAATCCATGCTCGTTCCAGCATTAGTAATCTGACGGCACTCAAACGTGTTTTTTAAAAAAAATCTTACAACGATGAACATGCGGCATCTAAACATAAAACGAAGTAAAAAAAGCAAAGAGAGAAATAGAAATAATGACAAGATAAAGCTATTACAATGCTGCCATTTTAATCAACCAAGTTGAATTCAATTTCATGAAAAAGACATTACGTGCATTTGCACGAGAGAACGTGAGGAATACAATCCAAACAACAGCATGGAATCCCTAACGATCCACTGTCCCAGAGGTCATCAGGAGCTAAATGTATCCTGGATACTCCGAAACACTTACACATGCAGTAAGGAGACAGCTCAGACATAATGGGGATCAATTATTATGAGAAGGGATTCTTAAAATTGAGCTAAGAATCGATTTTGTTCCATCCCTCCTCCCCAGCTCCGAAGACCGCCCACTCTTCAAGACAAGAACTAACCCAATTAAACCCTATTCAACTGATGTGGCAAACTGGGATTACATAACACCACATCATCTACACATGCTGAATGAGTCTAGACGTGGGTTTCTTCCTTAAAACAAACAAAAAAAAACCTGTTGCGGGAAGATGGCGTCTGGAGAACTCCACTGGGAAATCCTACACTCGGGTGATCGATTGCCAAGTCGCCGATGTTCTGCTGAGCCAAAGCTTCAGAGTGCCACTCGAGCCCGAGTGTATGTTACAACTGTATGTCTGGTTCAATTTCCGCAGGTTTGGAAGAAGTAAAACCAATGTGGTTTAGCGCACGACAAATATGAATGGAAAGCCAAGATTCTGTGACAAGTAGGAGAACTTTTGTTCGAGATACTAGTTGTTGCGTACATCAAGTTCCATAGTGCAAGACAATTTGTGGCTTTGAGATGGTGAGATTCTTTCTTAGGAGGCAATATTTACTACATTGTGTTAGTTTATTGACATTAGGTTGGCAGAAGTAACCAAATGGTGACAGGTTCGACAGACACAACTTACTCACCCACCAACATTATGGCTTAAATAAACGCAATTAAAAAAAAATGCGACAAATCGTACCGTCAGACCTACCCAAGCCTGAACTCTCTCTGGTCTCATGGCACCGGGAGAACGACTAATATTCCAAGTATGTCCAGCACACAAAGAGGCCTGTGCAGTTTTTCCAGGCTTTTTAACAGGAATGCAGGGAGAGCAAGGCCTCCGAATAATTTTCCGTGCTCAGATTATGAGGGCACTTTTAGAGGGGAGGGAAAACAAATACTGTAAACTTGCAAATACTAGCACTGGCTCACCAAAGCACTTTCATATGATGATATTAATGTGTGTGAACTTGCCTGAAATATATCAAACTGTGAGAAACCCTGGGTGTTGTGTCATGCTGGTGGTGAATAAGACTGGGTAAATATTTCTGGGAACCGAGTGTGAGGAGATGAGTGCCAGAGGAATGGTGTGACGGGTGTATATTTATCCAGAATTTACTATTCAGCAAAAAAAAAAAAAAAAAAGATGGTGGTGACCTCTACACTTTATTCAGTCATCAAGTTAGTACATTTATACAGTTATTGTTATTGTGATGATATATAGCAGTGGTATTCAACTAAAATTTAAAGAGGTCCAGTTAGAGAAAATCTTTTGAAGGAAAGGTCCGGAAGATCATAATATCGAACTAATTAGTGTGATATATATTTAAGTAGCCTAGTATAACCTTCTATTTTGGCTGTAGGTCCGGGTCCGTATGGGGCCGCCTGTTAGTGACCTCTGATATATAGTATTGATGAAAGCATTCAAATGACAATACTAAGTGCACTGAATGAAAAAGTCTTGAGAATAGAAATAAAAGGTTTAGTAAAAATTAATATCTAGTAGGGCTAGGTTTAAAAAAAAACAAAAAAAACAAAAACAAATCCCCGACCAATATAGATTTTCGTTCGAAAAATATGATATCGATTAAAAAATTTGCAGTTCGATCTTCTCCTGTATGCACTACTTCATTCTCGCGACCGCGCAAGGAGAGCTATAAAAACGTCAGACCGGTGAAACCAAATTGAGCCGTGGCTGAAGCTGCTCCGCTGAAGTCACCGTCTGGCCTAAAGGCCGATGGTTGGTGACACTTCGGATTGAAAACTTACGAAGATGGAGAGGAACTGGGTAAAACAAAAGCAATCTGCAAACTGTGCCATATCGAGGTAAAATATTGTGGAAATATCACAAATCTCCAAAATCGCTTATCCAGGCACCACACTGACGTAGTTTCAGCTAAAACGTCAGGAGCGAATCAAACCGCACTGGAGAAGGCATTTGGGGTTAAATTGGCTTCAAATTAGATAAATTATACTAAATAACTACTTATTTCGAAAGTTTACTGTCCGCAGATAACATTGTAGTACAGCCTATCAACATAGGGATATGCTCCACTCAAGTCAAGTCATTTTATAACCAACCAAAACTAGTATCAACACAAAGAAACCTCTAAATAAATCGAATCGAATCGATTCAGGAAATCAGCAACAATACCCAGCCCTAATATCTAGTATAAGTAGAGAAATCATAAGCACTAAACACACAGTAAAAATACTTTTTTTTGCTCTTCTTTAAAATAACAAAGATTCAAGATTATGTCCCTTTCCACCTGACGATATTCCAGAAAACCACTTATTTTCATTTTCAATTTTAAATTTTAATTCGCGTCTTACCACATTTAAGGTCACAAACCGTATTGTGAAAAGAGAAACCTGAAACATGATGTGCATTTTCTACACTGTGTTAGTGCTAGAAGAAAACCTCTGAAACACAACCCTTCAGGACAGAATATCTAAACTTGCAAACAGAACATATAAACTTTCTCCAAAATATTCTCTTGAGTTTTCATCCAGGTCTGGAAACAAGTGCCTTTTAATTCCAATGCTTTTCAAGACTTTCCTGGCCTACACAAGAACCCTGACATTTGGCCAAGTACAAAAGATCCTTACTAAAGAATCGTGTTTGTGTTATTCGATAAATATTTCGCACACGTCGTTCCATGGCCAACGCAACAGTAGAGCTCGAAATAAACCTTCGGCTCCAACAGACCTGAATCACAGGAGGATCAGGGAGGGTTTCCTAATCCTACTTCTGCAATCGTCCTGCACAACACATCAGTGTTTACCAACACTAAAACACTCTTTCACCTCAGGAAGGGCTTGTTGATTAGTTGACTCTCAGAGCAGACTCTAGGACAGGGGTATATTCAACTAATATTTCTGACGATCCAGCTACATAAAATGCCTTGCCTGACACAGTACCCGACACATCTGAATGGCGACAACAGTTAGCTTATAACGCTTAATCACTGGCGATTAGTGCCTGCCTATAATAAAGATAACCGGTAGATGACACATTGATTTAGAATTTGAAGCAAAGTATAACCACATAATTCTCTGCGTAATGATGTTTGAACATGTTTTAAAAAAAAAAAAAAAAAAGCCATGTTATTTTGCTAATCAGTCCAGTGAGGGCAAATGGGTAAATTGAAAAATCTATGCAATTCTCTAATTATAAATCTCAATGAGCTGCCTTCGGCTAAATAGTTTACATAAACGCGTATGGGTGGGTAAACCACAACAGAGGATTTGCTACACAGACGTGGAGTCACTAAATCAGGGTTGCCAAGGTCAGAGCTTTTCCACCAAACTGGGATAATTTGGGAACATTGTTACGAATGGAAAAACCAAAGTCTGCAGGTAGCATTTGTTTGGGCTAGGTTATAAATAATCTGAAGCCAGAAAGATTTTGTTTTAAAGCCAATAATCAGTATTGAATAGAGCAATTCCTGGACATGTATGCCATGTCAAACGAAGGGAAAGCATCAGTAAAGACAGTGTATCTTTAATATACAGAACTGTAAAATATACTGGAAAGACTGGGTGACAAAGGGAGATCATGGGGTGCATAATAGCCGTATTATGCGGAAATAAAAAGGCATATTACAGATACCTCAAATCAGAAATGCGCGCCTACTAGCATGAACTTGTTTGAAACACAAACTGAGAACAAGAAGTCAAATACAGCATTGTGCAAGTCTTAGGCACCTTCAATTTTTTAGTTCACATTTTGTTATAAATATTGATTTTCGTGAATTCTGCATTATTAAGTCAGTACAAAAAACATTTTAGATTAGAAAACATTTTTTTTTTTTACCAAAAAAAAAAAAAAATTCAGTAAACTGCTTGTATGTTAGTAAAGAAAGCAACATATTGTGCAAGAGACCAATTTTAGACCAAAAAACACATAATGAAGGCTCTTGGGTTTTGTATGCAAATAAGAAGCAAGCACAACAGTCAAAGTCTCCAGAAGAGCTCTAACAGATTCTCAAAGATGCTCAGAAAAACATACAGCTCATTTCCTTATAAAAATGCACAAATGATTCCTGAAACTAGGGCTGGCCAATATAAAGATAAATTATTGTTATTGTGATATGACCATTTATATCATCATCCAACACAACACTGAATCGTATCGTGATTTTAACAGGAATATCAACTTTTCTCCAGAAATGCACAGGTATCCGCAGTGTTTTTAGCGCCCATTAATACATCAGTGAAGAGTGTGTAATGTAGCATGATGCATAAAATTATCTTAATAAATATTCGGTTTATCATGTTACAATCTTATTGTGAGCATAAGACCTTGTGGGCGTCCCTTGGCTCCAGTCTGCATGCGCAGCAAGTTTTTTTTCATAGCATAAAAGTACAGATGCTCCCCTAGTTACGATGGCGTGACTTTTGATATTTGTGCGTACGCAAGCCAGCGTAATGGTGTATGATGTACGATACGTTCACACAATGCCCAGATGCACGTATTACTCGCCTTGCATAATACCTCACTCTCTCCTGCAACTCACGGAGTTAACTTGTGTATCGGTGTACTGTACAGTGCATCACCACGTGTTCTTTTTGTGCGCTTCAAGAGCTAATTTTAATTCAAAACAAGTCTTCTAAACGCCCCAGCATGTCTCCTACAGGAAAAGACTCCAGGGTAGGCTACACTAAGCTAGGCTAAGCAGTGATTGGACATATATTTTCCACTTACGATGGGGATATGGGAACGCATCTCCATCGTAACCTGAGGACTACCCATGTATCGTCATTGTGAAAATGCCAGAAATGATCGTGAGGTCATTTTTAAGCCATATCGCCCAGACCTACCTGAAACCACTATTTAATTCAATAAAGAAAGAAAGAAAGAAGGCCAAGTTGTAACACCAAATATCAACTTTGGTTAGTTTACCACTGTTTACAGCACGTTGTAGGTTTTTTCTTCTTTTAAGCAACAAGATTTAATATCATTATCAGTGCAGTCACCTCTACACAGCATTTCTCTGCAACACGCCTCAGACTTTTCCACACTCCTGTGCGCACATCTCCCTTTCTGTAATGCTCACACGTCCTGGGGTAATTCGAGGTCTTTTTACGTGTTTTTTTGAGATGCCCAGGGGCTCGTCTGGAAATCTGGCTTCGACCTGACAGCCCTGCGCTGAATTACAATAAAGCATCTG
The DNA here is from genome assembly GCA_030068315.1 of Chrysichthys thysi. Taxonomy (NCBI): domain Eukaryota; kingdom Metazoa; phylum Chordata; class Actinopteri; order Siluriformes; family Claroteidae; genus Chrysichthys; species Chrysichthys thysi. The sequence goes on from JAQLOM010000032.1 coordinate 23,127,795, forward strand.
AACCACTCTGAATAACCAGTGCCTTCGAAGCAGAACTACGAACATAGCCTACACCTTATACAACTCAATAGATAGATAGATAGATAGATAGATAGATAGATAGATAGATAGATAGACAAATAAATAAATAAATAACCAGTCTCT
>JAQLOM010000032.1:23266718-23280664 GCA_030068315.1 Chrysichthys thysi
AAATACAGGGTACAGGACAAATAAAGTTCCAAAACGGCACAAAGAACACAAAACGAAGCGAGAAATGCTGTGGTGATACTTAATCAGCGAGCTCGACACGTGATCTGTAGGTCAGCTTGGGGCGGACTGGGACACAGGAATGCGTAATGGCGGCGGGTGGCACGAAACGTGATGAAATCGCCAATGTTATATTACAAAAAAAACTGTCGTATCCCAAAGCAAAAAATAGCAGACATCAACCTCGTATCTCGGAAATGTCGCAACCTGGGTCAGTCGTAAGACAAGGTACCAATGTATAACAGCTGTCCCACCAAAGCGTGATGGATTTCTCGATAAAGGTAAAGGTAAACAAAAGGGATCCCCCCCCTCTCTCTGTCTCTCTCGCTGCACACTGCTTGTTCCTGTATGACACTCCTATCTGGTTTTGATCTCCATCTGTGTTATTGATTATATTTTGGCTTGTCTCCGCCCACATTTTTTTACATCAGTTTATTTCCATTCAGGGGTTTCCTTCTTGAGGGGTACGGCGTCGTGCATCTTTGTTAGTCTCTAAACCTTTGAATCCCACTCAAGGCTTTTAGGGTTTACAAGTCCATCTTAAATTAAAGCTTTGTATGGTTGTTGTTTTGATTTAATAAACGCCTCTGCACACACCTGTTGAGTCTGTGTGTGTGTGTGTGTATTTTTACAGTAATACAGGAGATATATTTCTGTTCATCTTTCTCAGCAAACACAGGACGCTCAAATCACCTCAGAACTCAATCAAGAAATCCTGTGCCTTTCTTATACTCTAATCCAGACCGTGCCTGGTGCTCAGACTAGTGTTTCACGCCATGTGCCTTCTCCTCCGTGTCACGGTTGATCATCACAAGCGTAGGAATTCGTCCTGATTCGTCGCTCGCGGTGACGAGTAGCCCCTTCCCCAAACAAAGGGAGCTATTTAATCCTCCAAAGAGCCTGGCTTCGGGACAAGCAGCATGTGATGAACGCACAAACAGCATCGTGTGCTCTTTGCAATCTAATACAGACTAATACAGACGTATTAGTCACCAAACCGAATTACAGGAAGCATGTTTAGCGAGGTCTCCAACAAACAGATCTGACATTTTCTACACATACCGAACAGCTGAGGGGTGATGATCAACATGAGGTGAATCACGTACATGGAATAAATAGAAAAAGCTGCTATCAAACAGCTAATCTGTTTATGTCCAATGTCTAGAGCACTGTAAGCAACACACACACACACACGCGCGCGTTGAACTCCGGACACGTGCAGGGCAGTGGCCTGGCGCACAGGACATGAGGTTCATCAGTGTGTAAAGTGATACCAATTAAAGCTTCTTAATATTTAATGAGACCTTCAGTCAGAAACACATGAGGCATGTATTATTAACGAGACCGTTTCTACCCATTGATAGATTTCAAAGGCTAAATAAGCCGAGCCGGGTCAGAAAGACTGTAGTAGGGTCCAGTTTCATAAAAAAAGGGGGGGGTATTGGAGAGGAGGAATGACATATTACCATCATTTGCAGGAGCTGAGGACTTGAGAAAAGACAGAAAAGAGAAGACGTCCGAGATGTTTCCCCTTGTATTAAAAGAAATTAAATGAAACCAGATGATTAAACTTTTGCCTTATTTTTTTTTTGGAGTGATTATAGTGGTGGATGTCTGCAGCCAGGAGGGACATAAATGTGTGCCATCCATCACATGAGGAGAAGAGGCGAGAGGTGAGGAGCCGATAGAAGAAAGGAGAAGATAGGAGGAAGAAAACCAAGAATAGGAGAGGAGAAGTGAGAGAAAAAAAGAAAAGAGGATACGAGAATAATAAGAACAAAAAAGCGGAGCAGGGGAGACAAGAGGAGAGGGTAGAAGAAGAGAAGAAAGGAGAGGAGAAGGGAGGAGACAAGTGGAGATGGGGACAGGAGATGGGAGGAGAGGTGAAATAAGAGGAGAGAAAAGAGCAGAGGAAAGGAGAGGAAAAGAGTGAAGAAGAGAGGGGAGGAGATGAGATGTCTAATACACAGAAAGTCATAATCCCAGGAGAGAAGAAGATAAGAGGAGAAGTAGGAAAAGAATAGAGTGGAGAGGTAAGAGGAGCGGCAAGGTAAGAGTAGAGGTGAGGTAAAAGGAGAGGTGAGATCAGAGGAGCGGCGAGGTAAGAGTAGAGAAGAGGAAGAGGAGTGGCGAGGAAAGAGTAGAGACGAGGTAAGAGGAGAGACGAGGAAGAGGAGTGGTGAGATCAGAGGAGTGGTGAGGTAAGAGTAGAGACGAGGTAAGAGGAGCGGCAAGGAAAGAGTAGAGACAAGGTAAGAGGAGAGAAGAGGTGAGATCAGAGGAGTGGTGAGGAAAGAGTAGAGACGAGGTAAGAGGAGCGGCAAGGTAAGAGTAGAGACGAGGTAAGAGGAGCGGCAAGGAAAGAGTAGAGAGAAGGTAAGAGGAGCGGTGAGGTAAGAGGAGCAGCGAGGAAAGAGGAGCAGCGAGGAAAGCGGAGCAGCGAGGACAGAGTGGAGACGAGGTAAGAGCAGCGGCAAGGTAAGAGTAGAGGTGAGATAAGAGGAGCGGTGAGAAAAGAGTAGAGGCGTGGTAAGAGGAGCGACAATGAAAGAGTCGAGACGAGGTAAGAGTAGAGACGAGGTAAGAGGAGTAGCGAGGAAAGAGTAGAGGCGAGGTAAAAGTTGAGAAGAGGAAGAGGAGAGGTGAGATAAGCGGAGTGGCGAGGAGAGAGTGGAGACGAGGAAAGAGGAGCGGCGAGGAAAGAGTAGAGGCGTGGTAAGAGTGGAGACGAAGTAAGAGGAGTGGCGAGGAAAGAGTCGAGGTGAGATAAGAGTACAGGCGAGGTAAGAGTAGAGGCGAGATAAGAATACAGGCGAGGTAAGAGTAGAGGTGAGATAAGAGTACAGGTGAGGTAAGAGGAGTAGCGAGGAATGAGTCGAGGCGAGGTAAGAGTAGAGGTAAGATAAGAGTAGAGGCGAGGTAAGAGTAGAGGTAAGATAAGAGTCGAGGCGAGGTAAGAGTAGAGGTAAGATAAGAGTCGAGGCGAGGTAAGAGTAGAGGTAAGATAAGAGTCGAGGCGAGGTAAGAGTAGAGGTAAGATAAGAGTAGAGGTAAGATAAGAGTAGAGGCGAGGTAAGAGGAGTGGCGAGGTAAGAGTAGAGATGAGGTAAGCTGTGATACAGCCAGAACCCAACCTGACACAAACAACCTCCGACTTCAGCGTGATCATGGAGGAAAACAGCAGGGAACAAATTCGGACCACTGAACTCATGAAGGCCTCACATGACAAATAAACACAAACGGCTGACTGACTAAACAAAGGGAACAAACGCAGAAGGACAACGAGAGTCATCATTCTGCTGCTTCAGCTCCCACAGGGCAGAGCGGAGGACTCCAGGTCCCAATGTCCTTCTCCATCTCCTGTCCCGTGCCATATGCATCCCTTTAGCATAGTGCCATCCAACATGGCCGCCTGACGCTCCTTTCCCTCATGCCACACTCTCAGTGACCTCATCTGGGACGAGTACAACTCGTACTCTGTCAATACTTACCGTACAACACATGCCTGTGACTGCACCGGCCTCTGGTCCGTCATTTTACAGACACGCCCCCGACATCAATTCAGTTTCTCACGCATAACTACGAGAAGGATTTTGCATGTTATGTTTCAGGGGCGGAGCTTTGTGGAGATGGATGAAAATGGGGGGATAAAACCCCAACAATCATTTGATACGTTTTCCGCTCCACCCATTCAGAACCTGCTCCGAACTCCTGCCTAATGCACCTTCAAACACACATCCTTTGTGCAACGTTCAAACAACGCTTGCCTCCGTGTTGCTGATTTCCCCCAAGTATAAAAGTGCGCGTGTGTGGGTGTGCTCTGTGGGGAGAATCTCCTTCCTGATCACTTATTTAGGCAGCACAGACAACTCGAGTACAGATCCTTGCTGCGCACTTAGACTGAACAGAGGGAGGAGGGTTTTACGTAAGAGCTGCCCTACTTCCATGATTCAGCAGTATACGTAACATCAGTGAAGCTCCCATCCGTCTCCCCCGAGTCTCTCCATCTCTGTTTACGTCTCAGTCGCGTCTCTGAAGATCAGTCGTCTCCTTAACCTAAAACAGAATCCAAACCCCCCTTGCTCTCTCTCTCTCTCCATCTGTTACGTATCTCCTTCTGTTTCCCATTCACTCCGTCTCTGCTTTTTATTCCACCACTGCATCAGAACTCTCTCTCTCTCTCTCTCTCTCTCTCTCTCGCGAAATCTAAGATATTCTCTTCACGTCCTCTGCTGGCTGATGCTTGAGGCTCTAAGCATGAAGGTAAACAGCCCATCATCTGAAGGTATATCACGCTCTTCAACGGCTCCTTGAAACCCGTTATTTCCACCCAGCGCATAATGGCTCTGAATAATTTAGCAGATTTCACTACACAATGCGGTGGCGGCGGCGGCGTCGAGAGCACAGCGAGCCCACAGCGGGTTTCATCTCCGGGAGTACAGTGAAAAGCCCTACGTGCATACAGACACTTCAGCAAAATGAAAATGGGTTTCATGGCACTTTGAATAAACAGATCTGCAGATTCAGGAGGAAAAGCTTAGATTCATAAAACTGATCCCCCTCCCGGACTGACAAGAAGCGAGAAAAAAATGCCTCCCCCCCCCCCCCTTTTTTTAAATAAACTTTAAGAACCAATCGGTTACATAATCAAAAGAGGTGTTTCATAATGCATGGCGTAGAAATAACAACCACAGAGGACTTTATGGAGTTCACCACTGGCTTGGAGAATATTTTATTACCCAACGTCAAATCCTTCAGTCTCTGTGCACAGGACAGGGACATCTCAATTAGTCTCAGGTTTCAGAGCGCCTGTAACATTGCGGACACTTTTCTGGCCACGAGCTTCAGAATCTTAAAGGCTCTCGGTAGATCTGTGTGCTGTTTTCAGCAGAAATATCACGTTTTGAGGGTGGATTTTTACCTTTTAAAGATAGAACTAGTACATTTTCTATATGATCCTTTAACAAATTGGTCAGTTAATGTCCTCGTGGCTGGATGGCATTTCCACGGTTGATTTGAACTCACGGCATTCAGATCAGTGCAATATCTTACCCACTGAGCCACCTCCCGCCCTACCCGGTCACTCGGTGGCACTTTGAGGCAAAATGCATGGCATGGACATGGTGCAAGATCACTGTAAGATCATGCACAGATGATTAAATCATTATACAGTGAACCCTTGACTCATGAACTTGATTCGTTCCGAGACTCTGTTCATGACCGATTTGTTTGTAACCCGGATACATTTTTCCCATTGAAATGAATGTAAATATAATTAATGTGTTTCAGCCTCAAAAACATGTTTTTAAAGTGTATTATTGGTTTATGTGTGGAATAAAATTAAAATCACCTTAATTATAGAAAAATAAACCTAAATGAAATAAACAGATGATTTTAATGCACGTTCCATTTGAGGTGGATACGTAGGTGCTGGCGTAGGTGGACGGTGGCGGAGGGATATGGATGTGATTTTCAAGATTTGCGATTATTTTTTTCCTTATTTCAACTGTTATACGCTTAGGCTTCTTACCCTCACTACCATTTCCACTTTCTTGGGACGCATAATGAAGCTTATAGAGCAAAAATGCAGATAAACACAACGAAAAAATGCGTTGAACACGTTCACACCACGAGTGCTTGACCGGAATTGAATGTTTGTGCCTTGAAGCGTGGGTTGGCTTCCTGTACATCAGTTGAGGCTTTGTTCGTTGGTCGGTACAAAAGCTGTTCGGGAATTTAGTTCGCTTGCCGATTTGTTCGCCATCCGACAGGTCCACTGTACTGCACAAGCCTATCATGTAATACTGGATGTGTGTATCAGAGCCTTTACAAGGCAATATACTGTGCTAATCTAATAATCCATAATCCAATAAAACATACCGCTCTGGAACTCCCAAAAATATCCAATATTTCACCTCAAACCAAATTTCACCTTTTCTCGTTCAGATCAATGAGCATTTCTACGCCGGACTCCGCGGTGTAAACCGGATTAAAACACGTCCGTGTTATTTCAGATTAGGCTCACATTACCGTACACGATATCTCCGTCTTACTCGCCACTCGCTGTGTTTGCTTTGCGCCGCACGCTTAAAAAAAATAAATGAATAAAAATCTCAATATCCCATTCCCACATGTCGAAATATGACCAACACTTCCCACATTGCTGCTGCTGCTGCTGCACATCGATACGGGCTATTTGCCAACCACAACATGCTGCTTCAGCAGTTCTCCTTTGCAGGAACACATATTAGATGTAGGCTCGGTTTTATGTGCACAAAGCAGCGCTGCAGACAGCAATAAAACCCAATCACCTGCCGTGACAGACTATTTCATAAGCCACAGGTTATACTGAGCCATCTCTGCCTCAGCATGTTCATCTCTCGTTCCATCGCGGCTCTGATTAATCGTCTTCTCCATGAGAAGCTCTACAAACAGCAGCCGGTTTGAATTCTCACCATGCTCATGCTGTGTGTGTGGAGCAGTTAATTGCTGGTTCGCTCAATTTGGACAGTTTTATGTTCCACAGACCATCCGAGCTTCGACTTAGTGGAAAATACAAGGATGGATGGGTTTTTTTTATTATTAAGACTCTTGGAATTAAAACGGCACGGCGTTAACCAGCAAGACAACGAATCCGGGAACTAATTTGACGATCTGGATTCTGCATGACTTTGCTTGCATGGCACTCGATGTGTTCATTTAAATCCTGTCTGGCTGCGTTTATTACAAAAAAACGTCGATTTACAAACCAACATGCAGGAACATGAACAGATCAATTCCCACAGGTACCAAATACACATCTGACTCTGTCTTTTACACTCAGCTCTGCCCAAAGGCATCCTTTCAAATGTTAAATAACCAGCCACCATCAGACTCTAAAAAACATGAGTACTTAAAAAAAAAAAAAAAGTAAGTGTCCATATCAATTCCAGTTATTTCAATTATTGAAACAAGACCCTTGTTGAAGGGCTCCTGATCCCGTTCTCACTTCCTCAGCCAACTCTCTGCAAGCTTTATTTCCAAAGAGGAAGGAAACACCTACACTCCTGACTTTCTTTCTCCTGTTATAGACGGTTCCCCCTATGGACACATCCCTTAAAGATTTGGATTTTCTCAAACGTTCAAGCCCAAATCTAACCCTTTTCCCCTAGACAGTCTCTGAATATTGCCAGACTGCTCCTACGATCATAAAGACTCACGCGAACACATCCTCAGTAATACTCTTTGTCCTGACGCTTCTACACTTGTATCCTGGAATGATTTATAATCTCACTGTCAGGTGGCACTCAGAAGCGCACTAGTGTTTTGGGACTTGCTCTTTAGGGACCGCTGCCGGATTTCTGAACAGCTCCTGGGTGAAAACGTGAACTGTTAAAAGTCCAATGCGAGTGAAAACAAACTGAACTGGTCCGGTTTGGACCACTGACAAAGTCCCAGATGAGGACTGGAACCCCAAGGTGACCCTGAGGCAGCATTTTAAACGAGTAGCAGGTATTGGATTTGTAAAACGCCAAGAAAACCCCAACTAGGACACCATAAATACAGATGCAAATTTGACGGGGTCCCTGCAGAGCAGTGCATTTGTTCAAATGAAAATAATAATAATAATAACAATAAAAAAATAATAAGTTACATTTATATAGCACCTTTATCAAGCTCAAGGTCGCTTACAATGGAAAACGAACACAGCATGCGAAGCAAACCAAGAAACGAACAAAACAGTCAAATACAACCCAACAGACAAATTGGACAGACACATGGTGGAGTGGCAGTAGTGGAAAAGTGTCCATGGAATACCCAGGTCTTAAGAAGTGATTTACATTACATTAGTTTCCTTTTCCCAGACATTCTTCTCCAGAGCGACTTATATCTATCGCATTTATACAACTGAGAAGTTAAGGGCCTTGCTCAAGGGACAAACAGTGGCAGCTTGGCAACACTGGGACTTGAACTCACAACCTTCCAAGCAATAGTCCAGTGTCTTAACCACTAAGCCACCACTCAGCTGTCCTGTACAGGCTGAGGGAAGCCATGACACTAAAGGACCAGCCATCCAAGGGGGAAAGTATGGGGCAGGGGACAGCTAGAAGATGTTGACTGGATGATCTGAGAGTGTGGGATGGATTGTAAGGGGTCAAAAGGTCATGGTTATGGAGAGCTTTGAGGGTGAGTAGCAGGACTTTGTATTGAACTGATTTTGGACCGAACCGAAAGCCAGCGAAGCTGAGCAAGAACGGGAGCGATGGGAGAAGGACGCTTCGTGTGGCTGAGAAGTCTTACAGCAGGATTCTTAGGAAGGCCAATGATCCAGGCAGGACGTGAGGAAGGAGTGGACCCAGGTTTGAGCATCGCTGGGAAATAGGAAGGGGCGAAGGAGCGCAATGTTATGGAGGGGGTGGAAAGCAGTTTTAGTGAGGGATTGAATGTGAGAGAATTACAACTAGGGTTAGGGTTCCTGACAACTGGTGAGGAGGTGTCAAGTACACCTTCAGTGTGGATCAATGTGTGAATAGACATGAAGGACCAGACACAGCCCTTATAGTGCATTATAATATTTAACCCACAATACACGTGTTCAGCTCAACACCCATCATCACTGATGACATCAGAGGTGTACAGGTGTACATCACGGTCACGTGACCTTGCAGCAGAGCAGGTCCACCACAACATAAGCATGATGCATTACGAACAACGGGCCCCACAAGGGCAGGGGAATTTCACTGCATTCAGTCCCACTGAGAAAATCCCTCGGATAAGTGATGAAATGGCTCCTCGTCACGCCGTTGCCTTGACAACTAGTTACTTTGTAGCGACCAGCTTCATGCCAGTAATAATCCATTCCAATAAACAAGCGAGCTCGTGCTCTGGTTTCTGTGCACGCAATGGGGTTTATTCCACTACCTGTGTTTGGAGTAGAAACCTTACCGTGCGGCTTGTACTATTACCTGTAGCTGTACGAAGGAAATTTGCTGCTTTCCCGCAAAAGCATCCGATATAACGCCAACACCTGCGTCCTGCCGGGCGCCGCCATCTTCTCGCACTGTCAAATCAGGACCCTGGATAGCCGTCTAATTCAGTGCCTGAATATAATGAGTCAGGCGTGGTGTAGATTACGTTATGATTTTACTGGAAAAATGACTTCCCTTTTGAAAAATGTGAGACTTGTAATCGTAGGTTAAATTTGAATTTGTATTCGGCAAAACAAAATCCGAGTCAAGAAAACGTTCTTAATATTGTTCAGGCGACCGAGGGGCTCGCTCAAAAACATCCTGCTCGACCCTGCGCGAGGTGAGTGTTCATGAGATTCAAAAGTAGTGCAGAAAGAGGGCTTTAAAGTGTCTTATAAAACTTTGACTTTAGTAAGAGGACGGCTTCGGTAGTGTTGTGATGATGCAACGGTACTGTTTGGGTTATTGTTGGGCAAAAGCGCCTGTTTTTCTCTGCACTCTACTTGCTGCTTTGCTATGGAGCTCCATTGATTACTACCATGCTGAGAGCCACTTGGTGCACTACAGCAAGTGTACTACTAGTCACCCTATGTAGTGAACTTATATATAGAGTCCAGATTTATTAAAGCCTTACTTAAAAACATTCAGCTACCCAAGTTATTGTGGGGACATATTCACTCACCCTCAGTAGCTTTTAAAAAATGTTTTATTATTATTATTATTATTATTATTATTATTATCATCCTTCTTCTTCTTAATAATAATAATAATAATAATAATAATAATAGCAATATTACTGATGATAATACTAATAATGTCATTATCATTATTATTATTATTATTATTATTATTATTATTATTATTATCATCAAAAGTGCCTGTTTTTCCTGTGCACTCTGCATGCTGCTTTGCTATGGAGCTCCACTGATTACCACTTAGTGCACTACTGCAAGTGTACTAGTCGCCCTATGTAGTGAACTTGTATATAGAGCCCAGATTTATCTAAGTCTTACTTAAAAACTTTAAGTTATTCAAGTTATTGTGGGGATATGTTCACTCACCCTCAGTAGCTTTTTTACAAATGGTTTATTATTATTATTATTATTATTATTATTATTATTATTATTATTATCATCATCATCATCATCATCATCATAATTATTCTTTATAAGTCATAAATTTTGACTTGGGTATCACAAAATTTCGAGTTAGTCGCAATTTTAAGTTATTACTGAAGTCATCTGGGATTGGCTCCAGCTTCCCCCGCGACCCTGAACAGGATTAAGTGGCAGGAGAGATGACTGATTGAGTGAACTGCCCAGTGTTTTATCTTGAAGACAGATTAAAGACAGTTATTTTATAAGGAACCTCAAATAGCTAAATTTGAAGGCAGCATCCCATCTATCCTTCATGAGAGCTGTCATTCAATTCTAGTCAACTAAATGACTGGATTATAAGCATTTTATGAAAGTTTGAAGAAGTTCAAGTTCAACTTTGTCACTGTTATAAGAACAATAAGAAACTGTTTGGTACTTCCCAGAAGCAGTGTAATAAATTAAATTAACCTAAATATTAATTAAAAACCTGAAAATGAAAAGGAACATGTGTACAATGTAAAGTAACAACAATTAAATTAAAGTGCAGTCAACTATATACAGTATAACGTGCAAACTTATATGGACCAGAGTTCATTAGTCTGGTGGTTTTTGTCCTGAGTGATCTGTAACGTCTTCCGGAGAGGAGGGGGTAGAAAAAGGAATGTCCAGGGTGCAAGGGATCATTGATCCTGTTAGCCTTTCGCTTGTTGAAGAACATGTTGTACAAAGCGCCTATTGAGACTATAACATTCATTCCATTCATTCATTTTCCATGCCACTTAATCCTGTTCAGGGTCACGGGGGGAAGCTGGAACCAATCCCAGCTGACTTCAGGCGAAAGGTGGGATACACCCTGGGAGGGTCACCAATCCACCACAGGGCGACACACAGAGACAGACAACCATTCACACTCACATTCACACCGACGGGCAATTTAGAGTAGCTAATTAGCCTAATCCCCTTTGTGCATGTCCTTGGACTGTGGGAGGAAACCGGAGTACCCGGAGGAATCCCACACGGACACGGGGAGAACATGTAAACTCCACACAGAAAGGCACCCAGTCAACAGACCTTCTTGCCGTAAGGTGACGGTGCTAACCACTTCACCCCTGTGCCCCCAGACTAAAACAATTTTGTAGTTATTTTATTATTTTAATTGATTAATTCATTAATTTCTCTTTGTTTATCCTGGTCTGGGCCAGGGTACACCTGGAGACTATCCCAGTAACACTGAATGTGAGATCTGAATGCACAATGGATGAGACATAAACCACCATACACTCCACACACATTCACACCAAGGAGCTGTTCAGTGTGGCCAATATAGCGTTTTTGGAGCTGGGAGGAAACCGGAAAACCTGGTGGAAACTCATACAGACAAACGGAAAACATGGGCACAGGATAAGCCTGATAAGATCAAATCACCAACTTCTGAGCTCTGAAGAAACCGTGTAACCTACTTCCTGTGCCTGCTGTAGCCATTTAGTACATGAATACTGAATAGAAGTGGTGGCTCGGTGGGTACTGTCTACTAGCTGATTACGAAAGGTTATGTTTTCAAATCCCAGGCTGAGTTTAAGGCCCTTAACCCTCTGTTCAAATGACTTACAACTGGGACAGGATACAACAAAGCAGAGTGACTTACAATTGTCCATAAATGAGCAAATGTAAAAAAAAAAAAAAAAAATATATATATATATATATATATATATATATTTATTTTACCATGACAGAAGGGTTAGGTGACTCTTGAGATATGAACGTTTTAATATTCAAGCATGCCTATTAGCATCACAAGATGTCTCCCTGGATGTCCCGTACCCATTTAGAATAATATAGAATTAGCATACTCACTAATTCGCGCTGCACCATCCCACCTTGTGATTTATTTTTTCCCCACTATGCCCTTTTTGCCAGACGAAGCCAACCCCCATCAGCTTTATGAAAAACACATTGCAGCTTTTCACTCTCTGTCCCATGAGCAATGTGTCTCTTTCCCAATACTGCTCAACGAATGGATTGTGCTTTGACCTGTGGAGATCGATGTTGTGTTCATGATACATGATTGTGATGAGATGTGCTCAGTGAGATGGAAGGGGAGAGATTTAAAGGCTGCACTCTCTTCGGCTCTCGCCGGAGAAAGGTCACAGACGCTCCCTGTTTGCAGATGTGCTGCCTTTGACTGGAAAGGTCAGGAGCAGCGGTGGGTCAGAGCAGCGAGCTGTGAAAGAGGTCAATAGAGCCAATTGATCGCTCATTTAGAGGCCCAATTATCAGGAGAGAGGACGACTTGAATTACGATGTCATAGAGGAGGAAAAGCACACTTGCTAAACGATGATTGATAATGCTGGGTGGGGATCGTTTGTTTGTTTATTTCCGGACACATGGCAGTTTGTCATTTCAGATTTAGCTGGATCATGAGAAGAAGAATAAAAAATGATAATGACTTTGCACGTGTGCGTCAACATGACGCCTATGTGGCTTCAGCAGAACAGTGTAAGATTTAGTCTGCTCTTACTTTTTGTCCATGATAATAATGCTACCCAGTTTGACTGGGAGGAAACAACACCATTTTTTTTTGTACAGATTGTACTACAGCTTAATGGTAATTAGGTTCTGCAGGGATGGCTTCTGCTCATTTTCTGTTTTTGAAAGTGGAGTTGTATTATTATTTATAAGCAATATGTTCTGTTTAAAACAAGTTCTTGGCTGGTTTAAACTTTTTTTTTTGACACAGCATTACAAATTGTTTTCTAGTGAACAGAGATTCAGGGGCTAAAAAGAAGCATAATATGGCATCCCACAAGGCTGTGTATTAGGACCGTTATTGTTCTGCCTTTATATTAAACATGTAATGCATAGAAATTGCACCTGCTGATGATGCACAGTTATAGCTGTTAGTTTCTTTAGACTCAACAGGATGCCTGGAGAAAATGGAAGACTAAATGAAATGTACAAATGTTGATCAAAATATATAAATAGAAATGTATTCTTCTAAATTATTCTCCTAATACATAAATCACACCTATACTGAGTTAGCTAGCTGATTATATCCTGCAACCTGTCAGACATTCTCTTGTCTAACACCGAATACTACAAATGGACAAATGATTTAAGGTAATTTCCGGACTATAAGCCGCTACATTTTTCCCATGCTTTGAACCCTGCGGCTTGTACAACAATGCGGCTTATCTATAGATTTTTCTTTGCTGCCTGCCATCAGGGGGCACAAAAACATGACAGACACAAGAGGTCAATGCAAAGAAAAAGACACTACTGGTAGTTTTTGGCGCACTCGACGCAACCAGCACGACACCGACAGAGAGACTGAAAAGGTGTGTGACGGAGATGATCTGATTCTCTTCAACTTGACTTTAGTGGTTTCAGTGCACAGGAGGAGGATGAATAAAAACATTACTCACTTTTCTGTTTTGTTCGGTCAGCCATTTTACTGCCGTGTTACAGGCTCCTTGTGGCAGGATGGCCAGCGGAGGAGCAGACAAGAAAGCCCAAATGGTTTCAAACGAAATATCGTTTATTTTCTTTTTCCTTCTTTTTCTCTTTCCTTAAAAAGGTACAAACACATATAATGACCAAAAATTCAAACCAAAAACTATGAAAAAGGAAAACAAAAAAAATGCGTAGCCAGACTATGCTTAACAGCTCTGGCCCTCAACCGCAAAGACAGATTCACTACGCACAACCTTCCACTACCACTCATCCTGACATACTGGCACTGGGGCCTAATACAGACCAAGGCGAACTGGTAGCCCCACCCTCCAGGTTAGCTCCATTAAGCAAAATAATCAATTAACTAAATAACAGCAAAAATCAGACAAAACA
>JAQLOM010000032.1:23347020-23357958 GCA_030068315.1 Chrysichthys thysi
GGTAAATAAAAGTGTGACTGTTCATGGAAGACACAAAATTGTCTGGGTGACCCCAAACTTTTGAACGGTAGTGTATGAATCTAGATAGATTCTAGATAGAATCTTTCATCCTCTGCCGCTTACGGTAATCCTGTTCAGGGTCGTGGGGGGAAGCTGGAGCCAATCCCAGGTGACTTCGGGTGAGAGGCGGGGTACACCCTGGGCAGGTCGCCAATCCACCGCAGGGCGACACACAGAGACAGACACCCATTCACACTCACATTCACACCTACGGCCAATTTAGAGTAAGCAATTAGCCTAATCCCCTCTGTGTATGTCTTTGGACTGTGGGAGGAAACCCTAGCACCCAGAGGAAACCCACGTGGACACGGGGAGAGCATGCAAACTCTGCACAGAAAGGCGCCCAGGTCAACCCTGAGGATCGAACCCAGGACCTTCTTGCTGTGAGGCGACAGTGCTAACTACTACACCGCCGTGCCGCCCCCAGTGCTAGATTATGTTCTGTTTAATTAAATTTGCCTAACAGTGTTTGTTCGTTTTAAATTGTGCTTTATAAATAATCGTAGTTTAGAGACCGAGATAGACGTGACCTTGCAACCCGACTCAATACTGCAGTCACTGGTAGCCATATTCTCCTTCAGTTCTGAGGTGCATGATGGGACAGGTTTTGGGGTATTATTCAGGAAACTGCATTGTATCATGTTTCTCAGAGTAGATTCACTACATAATAGACTCCTCTAGAATAGAATGCTCTAGAATAATACACATCTATGCGGTGCAGCTTTAGATCAGGAGGGTGAGACACTTGATTCAACTAATCACCACGATCCAAGCTAAAAGAAGGGAAAACTCAAACCTTGAAAGGGCAATACCCCTACGGGACTTTAGCTTGACGTCCCTGAGTCAGATGAATAGAAGGAGGAAATGGCACACGAGGGTGCGGATATTGATGCGGAGCAGCGCTGTCGCTCGAACAGCGGTAGCTCGACCAGGAAGATAGGTGATGAAAGGAAGGTAAAAAGAAGGAGAGGGATAGGTGCTCTGAAAATGAGCAATAGCCACAGGAAGGGGAGGAAGAGAGGCCGAGGGAGAGGAGGTGATGAGTAATAGAGGGAATGAGAGATCGAGATGAAGGGGGGGTATGAGGGATTGGCAGGGAGGCAATGGCACAGAGGCGTCAAGCTGTGAAAGTGAGCTGTGCCAAGGACTGTTAGCCGTGCTGATGTCATCGCTGATGTCAGGTGAGCAATGTCAGACTGCAGCTCCCAAGCCGATTGGCCAGAGAAGGAGACGGGTGTCGCAAGCGGACCTGGACAGAAAGTAGAGGGCGTTAGCATGCGTAGCTTTTTCCGACCATTATTTGAGGTCATCACTGATGTCCGTGATGCGTCTTTGCCAATGTGTGTGTGTGTGTGTGTGTGTGTGTGTGTGTGAGTGAGTGGTAGCACACATCTCTAAGCCTCAAACTTGCTTCACTGTTAGCAATTTCACACAGCTTCATGTCTCTCTTTCATCTCTCTTGATGTGCTCGTTTCCTGCAGTGGCAGCTGAGTGATAGCAATCAGCTTATCCATCAATCCTCGGCCCAAATAAATGGTCGGCCATGTTTCTCTACATGAAGGTGGCAGCCGCACAACACTCCAATCATGGCACGACACCAAACGAGAAGCATGTTATGAATATTCACACTTGGGAAGCAATTATAAAGTTTGCTCTAATCGAACGCTTTTGCATTTTGACGCCTCGCTCGCGTGAGGACGGGAATAATTAATGCGAGGTGTTTGGGGGGGGGTGCAGGAGAGGAGAGCTGATTGATCTGTGTGGATGAAGATTGAGATTTATTCATATCTCGGTCTTCCCCGACTGAGTTCTTTGACCCCAGAGTTCCTCCTTCATTACCATATAAAGCAGGTTTTTCTCAATTCTGAAGGAACGCAACTCGGGCTTAGAGAGAAAATGACGGCGATGAAAAGCAGGAATGGACGCATGAAAGAAAAGAGCATTATATATGGTCACCTTTCTGCTCATCGTGGGGCACCTCGGGCTGCAAAGCAAATCATATTCATAACAATCGTAATTGTGGTCTTGATGGCTCGCCTCTGTTCTCTGTAATGCAGCACAGCAGCTGCGCGCGTTTGCAGAGTTTCTTGTCACTCAAAGGAAGCTGTTTTTCTCTGAAACTTATAGAATCCTTAAGTGCCTTAAAGTGTGGATACATCGCCTCGACAAGAGCGGAGTTAATTGCAACACATTGCTTCTGTGGTTGTCGAGTTGTAACAGACAGCATCGATCCGTTCGTTTTTGCTTCATATTTAGATCTGTGTGGAGCTCTCAAGGGTGGACTCTGTGAGTCTGGAGGAGTCTGTGCAAAATGAACAAACTGCTGTTCGTAGTGAAATCTGATTTCCTTTAGAGACACTGCATTGAGAATGGAAGCAGCTCTGTAATAACAGATGAGTCAGAAGTCATTTTTGTCTCCTTTACTTCCTTACAGCGGGCGCTGGGAATAAAATCGGCTGGGCCTTTGGCTTGGGCCTGGAAAGACTTGCCATGGTTCTGTTCGGAATACCGGATATCCGACTCTTCTGGAGCAAGGACGAGCGCTTCCTGAAACAGTTCCGTCTGGCCAACATCAATGACTCTGTGACCTTTCAGGTATGACGAGATGTGCTTTGAATGAGTGTATATGTGTGTGTGTTTGACCAGTGGTGCATCTCATCCAGGTTGTATTCCTGCCTCATGCTTAAATTTCCCAGGATAGGCTCCGGATCCACTGCAACCCTGACCAAAATACAGCGCGTAGAAAATATTAATTAAGGAATATTACCTCTCCTGGAGTAGCTAATGACTTTAGTAGCTTGCAATTTGGTAACAAGCTAGCAAAAGTTAGGCTAAGTATCATACCATGTAAGGAATCAAGCTCTCATGAGTAGCGGTTTGAGCAGCAAACCTTGTCCCAATACGACGCATTGCACTGCATTGCATTGCTTATGGAGACAAGGGCACCTTAAAATGGACATTGAAGCAATGTTCTTTGCTAGGTAGCTAACATTAGGCTAGTTTTTAAATTGTGTAAATCAGAGATCAAGTTAGCTAATATTAAGCTAGATTTAGATCGCACAAACAAGTGTCCATGGTTGCTAGCAAGATAACTGAAATTCAAACCAAGCTCTAGCAAGATACATTTCCTATTAAAACCATTACCCAGGTTTGTCTCTCTTTAGCATAACTATTGTGGTGTTTAAACCAAAAGCTATGTTTGCTAACAAAGTGCTAACCCTGATCCTCCAGACTGATAAAAGTAAGCAGAGTAAATTGGGTGCAAAGAGTGCATTTGTCCTTGCACTCAGGTGCATATCATTTTAAATACTATGACAAAGTTATAACTGTGCAAAGGTGAAGCATTTGTCTGAATTAAATAAGCGTTAACAGAAAAAAAAGTGAAATGACATGCCTAGTGGGAATCGCTGAGGCAGGGAATGCTCTCTATTGATCCTTTGTGCATGCAGCGAGGATAAGCCTAAACTCTTTTGACATTTACCAGATGAATAAATGTTCGACGCAGCGCTCCGTCTCGTTTGACCACCGAGAAATCAGCAAATGGATCGGCTCGAAGCCGTGGTATAATTTCCAGCTTTTCCCTGCAGACCGGAGCTTTGTGAAACTCCCTCAAGCCGCCGGGTTCACAAAGAGCTATTTACCGTTACACAAATCTCCATCAACTGTCTGCCGGGTCCCTTAATGAGGTAGTATAGCGGAATGCGTGTACTATCGAGAAACCTTTGGCTGCTGTTGACATCATTTCCTGAGTAAAAATGGATGGCTGCAAACTATGGGCTGAAATCACATTAACACTTCACATTAAGGTTCGGACAGTAGTTCCAGCTGTATCATGAACAATAGTTTAATATTATTCCTTAATTGTTCATATAGTAACAGCTCGTATATTACATTACATTACCGTCATTTGGCAGATGCTGTCATCCAGAGCGACTTACATTTATCGTATTTATATAACTGAGCATTTGAGGTTAAGGGCCTTGCTCAAGGGCCCAGCAGTGAAGCCCAGCAGCTTGGCAGTGCTTGGATTTGAACTCCCGACCTTCCGATCAGTAGTCCAGTGTCTTAAACTCCTGAGCATATTGTAGTTCTTTCTTTCTTTCAACAGTGTAGATGTAGCATGCTGTAATATTACTGCAAACGAGACCAAGGTGGAACTGATGGCTCATATCATATATATGTCACAGCCGCCATTGTTGTTGTTGTCGTGCTTGGCACTAGTAATAATCTCTTTGGGTGGCACAGTAGCCAAGTGTCGCCTCACAGCAAGAAGGTCCTGGGTTCGAGCCCCGGGTTCAGCACGGGTGCCTTTCGGTGTGGAGTTTGCATGTTCTCCATGTGTCTGCGTGGGTTTCCTCTGGGTGTTCCAGTTTCCTCCCACAGTCCAAAGACATGCTCATTATGTGGATTGACTATCCAAATGGGTGGCCAGAATGGTTGTCTGTCTCTGTGATGTTGTGTGATCCCACGTTAGGGAAGGGTTAGGCGTGGGACTGGCGACCTCACCCTGTAAAATGCATCCAGCCAGGAAACATCAACTGACGCACCCACGTGCCGCTGCTTGACACACCTATGGGGTGTGCCGCCGGTGGTACAGTAAGGAATAATGTGGTGAATCATCTCTTTATTTTTGCTGTAGCCTTGTTATATAGGATTTCCCACCATGTTAATCCCTTTTTCTCCCTCACACACCGTTGTGAATGTGAATACAGTTATTGCGTAAGTTCGTTTATTTTGAAAGTAATTCTAGGACTCTGATTTTCTTTTCTATTCTGTCTCCTTTTTACCAGTGTGGCCTTAAATTTCATGCAGAACGGCCATAAAAAAGTCTTTGAAAGTTTAAAATTTGACTTGTTGAAACCTGTAGAAATCCTGGTTTCTCTGTGTGCATCGCTCGTCTCATCTGTGTTCGCACTGTCCAGTTCTACTTCTTGGTTCAGAACGATTACTACCATAGAGACATCATCCTCAGACATGGAGAAAGATGCATTTTAATAATTCTAGCTTTTGGCTTAAAATATGAAAGCTTGTCAGATGAAGATGAAACCCAAGAACGAATGCTAATTTTAGCAGAAACGTCTTTAACAGAAATGTACAAATCAGAACAAGTTAGCTGGCGTGCTGTAAAGTGAGTGTGGTTTCTTCTGGAATCTATTTGCATTAGCAGAGCACAGATAAACAAAACATTTGGTTGTATTTATGGAACATTTATGAACGACGTCTCCAGTGTCGGCTCTCTGTAACAGTCGCTGTGCTCTGTCAAGTTTCCCAGTATTTGGAATTCTTCAGGACGAAGTTTACGCTTTCTGCTTTCTTAGTAAAATGATGTTTTATTTTTGTCTTAATAACCTCAACAAACACAAAAGTACCATTTAAAAGTGCAGTTTTTTTGTTTCTTAATAGATTCTGGGTTTTAATTCTTGGCAGGTTGATGTGGTAGAAGTGGAATGATGCACTTACCGTTACTTATTTAAATGCGTTAGTTAACAGGACAAAGCATGAAGTATAAACTAACTAATGTTTGCAATAATAGACTTTTTTTTTAATTAATAAACCCAATAAGTCAATAAGTCAAATAAGCGACAAATATATTAACCTTTAATGTTCGTACCATCCCTAAGTAAAATTAAGCCAATATTAACACAATAATGAACATTGGATCAACACTGAATGATGTTTGTGGTTAAATTTAGAACTGAACCAGAAAAGTAAGCTTTATTATTTTTACTTGCCTTTCTTTCTTATTATTCGTCTTCCACTTAATCCTGATGCGGGGGGGAAGCTGGAGCCAATTCCACCCGACTTCGGGGGGAGAGGCGGGGTACACCCTGGGCAGGTCACCAATCCACCGCAGGGCCAAGATACAGAGACAGACAACCATGCACACTCACACCTACAGGCAATTTAGAGTAGCCAATTAGCCTAATTCTCTCTTTGCATGTCTTTGGACTGAGGGAGGAAACCAGAGTACCCGGAGGAAACCCACATGGCCGCAGGGAGAACATGCAAACTCCACACAGAAAGGCACCCATGTCGACCCCGGGGATCGACTTCTTGCTGTGAAATGACTGCTAACCACTACACCACCTTGCCGCTCTTTCTTTCTTTCTTTCTTTCTTTCTTTCTTTCTTTCTTTCTTTCTTTCTTTCTTTCTTTCCTTACTTCTTTCTTTCTTTTTTTTTTTAATTTATGCAGATTTGTTTTTAGTCATGGATTTGAATAGGCATTAGTCAGCACAGCTTTATTTCATTAACATTTAAATATCACTTGAAAAGTGTATTAACGTTATTATTTTTGAATATTGCTTTGCTTTTCTTTTTTTTTTTTTCTGCCTTCCTTTCCTCTTTTTTTTTTTTTTTTTTAAACCGGTGCAATTTTTCATACTTTAGCCAGTCCGAGAACTCAAATGCATTCCACTTGGAAATGTGTTAAATCAGAAAGTTCACAGAGCTCTTAAGACGTGAGTGATCATTTCCATCCTAAACAATTTTTTGTTTAACACCCTATATTTATTTCAGCTGGCTGTAATGCTTTTAGTAATAATTGTATTATCCATGTTTAATAATACAGGCATTTATCATTTGTTCATATTAACGAACACAGTAAATAACCTTAGTTAAAAGAAGTTTAATGTAAAACATTACCAAAAGCGCTGATGCAGTCATCTCTACAGTTTCTATACACAAAATGATTTATATCTTAATACAAGAAGGGGAAAAACCCCACCCAGAGCTGCTTGCTGTCCTGAGCAGGCTCATGCTCATTAAACATGGAAGATGAATCTGTTCTGTTTATGCAGGTTTAATCTTAATCATATTTTGCAGAGCACCATAAAGACAGTTATATTACAGCACACAGCTGTTAGATGCACTGCAGCAGAGATTTCATCCATCTCTCGTCTCTGCTGTGAAAGATCTTTTTATTCTTGTGGGATAAAAGCCTGCAGAGCGCCTGGTCATTGGTATTCCCGCTCACACTTCTGTTTGGAATTTCCCTCATCTTGAGCGGATTTTTTTTTTGCCTTCCACAATTATTTCAGAGGTCAAGCGAGTACCCCCACACACACATTATCCTGCAGGGTCAGGAGGAGTGCGAAGCCGAGAATCCACCTACAGCCATCTGTAATTCATGCCAGGTTCCTACTGTGATGTGTGGTCGCTTTCCCTGGCCTGGATGCAGCAATGAAAACGTAGTTATTGGAACAGTTGTTGTAATTAATTGGATTAATGGAAGTGTAATGGATTTGCTATAATTAACACACGCACTCCTTTCCTTGCGTTATTGCAGTGCTCGATAAAAGCCGAGCAAAAAGGAATTAACATCATGAAGCCTTTCGTTTTTGTGATCTTGATCTTATGGGTCGGAGTGTCTGCTTTCATTGGACACGCTCACTTCTAGTTCAAGAAATATATTTCCCCAATACAATATCGATATGTTTTTTTGTTCATTTTATAACCTAGCTGTTGCAGGTTTTCTGCAGAGATCACGTATGATGATAAGATAAGGAGACGGATCAAATGGTTTGTGACCGTAGAAATGGCTGTAGGCTATGAATATTGGTGTGTTCCCTTTGTACTGAGAAATTCCCAGTTCAAAATATCACCTGGAACGCCCCCTGAAGTCAGATTTCCGACTTGGAAAGTCAGAGGGACCTCATCAACCCTGATTTCGAAATCCAAGATGGCTGCTCCATGCATCAGCATTAAGTGAAAGCTATAATAATGCTGTTTAATACCACTTCGGTTTAATTTGTATCTCATTAAATCAGTCATACACACAATTCTGTCCAACTTCTATCTATGGACATGTTGCTGTGGTGTTTGTATGCACAAGATACAGACTAATGCATTATCATCAACTGGTATTGCTAACAATGGCTGACATTTGCTAGAACTTCTATTGCTAATTGCTGGTATTGGTTTTCTTGACTTGTTTTACTGGAATGCAGTCAACTCGGCTGTGATTTTATTCCCAGTTCCCACTTCTGACTCCCAAGATAAAAAAGGACGCAGCATAAGGGCGTGTATAATGTTGCGCATAGTTTTCCGGAGCACATTTTTTATTTTCATTGTTGTCATTATTTGTTACATGCTCCATTGAATGTGCAGTAAAATGATCCATTGGCACTGTTTGTAGACAATCAGTGTGTTGTGACTTTCCGTTAAGTTGGAATGAAATCTTTAAGCACACTTTTCTACCCTGTTCACAATATCTGTCTGGCTTGCATAAAAAAAGAAAAAAAAAAAAGAAAAACTATGTTACTGAATTGGCCGCTTTGTTGTTTTGTAGCTTGCTACTCTTTTGTGAAGCAAAAAACAAACTTGGTATAACATTAAAGTAAATGTAATGCTAGACAAGTTTGTTAGCTAGGTTTAAACTAGCTAATTAATGCAAATAAACCCGATGTTAGTAACCTGGCTAGCTCTACCGAGATACGTTTTTCAGTTGTTGCTTTATTTTGGAGCTCAGTGCTGTGATTAATATTGTATTACTCAAGTCTAGTCTTGGTCTCTAGGCCACCTTTTCCCTTGTTCAGTCTGGCCTTAGAATTGAAAGCAATATTATTCAATCTTGAATCCATCTGAGATTAAAACAGTATGGGTAACTTTAGAGGGAGACCCCGACCTTGTTTTTGTTATCCACCACAGTGACAATGCTGAACTTTTCTATTTTTCATACTCTCTAAATGATTGCACACGTTAAAAGAAGTGATAAAATGGACCCATTAATTATTAATTAGGGCTGCATTACATGGTGTGCAGTGCCTCACAGAGGGAAGGAAAACGGTGTGTAATTGGGTTCACTTATGTTGAGAGTTATAAAATGTCATTAATGTCACACTTTTTGGTCATGGGAAATCAAATTAAATCCATGGTCTTGGAAACGGACCTTTTTTATTTTAGGTCTCCGTCTCGACTTGGTCTCGCCTCCTCCAAAGACTCTGTCTTCACTCTGACTTAACTCAGACTTGATGTAGGTGGTCTCGTCCCTGTTCCTAGCTGTGATGTGGACATTCCTAGTTATTACTACCTGCTAACTTGCTGCTTTTACTAAAGCCTAACTCACAACCTGCCGTATGTGTTTTGTACATACATGGGTTGCAGGATTTTGTAGCTTGCAGCCGGGCCGCAGGAATCCAGGGGAAAGAGCAAAGGCTGGTTGCACGCCTGACTTGCTCAAGGTGTGGGGAAAATTGCGTCGTTAGCCTGTGGAAAGCATATGTGTGATGCACGTGATCAGTGCGTTTGACTTGCAATTAACCAGTTTCGTGTGTCAGGAGTATGGGCCATACTTGTGATGCACTTTAGATTTTTTGCAAAAGTCTCCACGAGCAGTCTGCGACCTTCTGCGGCACTGAACATATGCAACTCTCAAGCGTGGTTTGGCCAGATTTTTCCCCATAGACTGCTTGTAATAGCACATACGGTGGGTTGTGAGTTGGGTCTTACTTCTATTGTCACTTACATACTACTTGTTATAAAACGTTTTATAACCTGTACATACAAGCTGATAGATTTTTGGATCTCTGACTCCCAGGGTGTTTGTTTCTCTCCTTCACTATGACTAGACTCATGTAATTCCAGGTTATAATTATAGATTTTAGTGGGATGAAAACATGTGTAATTGGATGTTGAAGAATGGATGTGGTGTCCATTGCTATCCAAGTCTGGTATCTCTTCACAGTCTGTTTAGAACGTGGCTCAGTGAGGGCTCCTGTGATTAGGCTTCGATTGCCTTAAGCTGTCAGTTTGAACCTTCACCTTATAGACACATAACCCCATGTTGCTCTGTTTTTCCTTCCTGCTTTGCTAGGAGTTTGAGGCCAGCGCTGTGTACAGAGCCTCATTGCCCGAGTTGTATCTTTAATGTAGCTTTGTGGACTAGTGAACACCAGGGGTAAGAGCAAGAGTTTCCCATTTGACCTTGGGGAAGGTTTTCAGACCATCACAGATACAGTACCTTCAGAAAGTATTCAGACCCCTTTCAATTTTTCACCATTCGTAATGTTGAAGCCGTATGCTAAAATCAATCAAATTAATTTTTTCCCCTCATGAATCTACACTCAGTACCCCATAATGACAGCTCAAACACGGAATTATAGAATTCTTTGGAAATTTATTAAAAAAGAAAAACTGAAATATCACATGGACGTAAGTATTCAGACCCTTTGCTCAGTGCTTAGTAGAAGCACCTTTTTGAGCTAATACACCCAGGAGTCTTCTTGGGAATGATGCAACAAGTTTTTCACACCTGGATTTGGGGATTTTCTGCCACTCTTCTGTGCAAATCCTCCGCAGCTCTGTCAGGTTTGATGAGGAACGTTGGTGTACAGCCATTTTCAGGTCTTTGCAGAGATGTTCAATTGGGTTTAAGTCAGGGCTCTGGCTGGGCCATTGAAGGACATTCATGGAGTTGTCCCTTAGCCACTCCTGTGTTGTTATGGTCATTGTCATGTTGGAAGGTGAACCTTCGGCCCAGTCTGAGGTCCTGAGCACTACAACGAGTCGCCCAGTCCCTGCATCTGAAAAACACCCCCACAGCACAATGCTGCCACCTCCATGCTTCACTGTGGGGATGGTATTGCAGCAGTGCATTGTTTCATCCACACATACTGCTTAGAATTAAGGTCAAAGAGTTCAATCTTGGTTTCATCAGACTAGAGAATCTTATTTCTCACAGTCTGGGGGTCCTTTAGGTGTTTTTTTGTGTGTCTTGCACTGAGGAGAGGCTTCCCGTCGGGACACTCTGTCATAAAGCTCAGATTGGTGAAGGGCTGCAGTGATGGTTGTCCTTCTGGAATCTTCTCCCATTTCCACACAGGATCTCTGGAGCTCAGCCAGAGTGATCTTTGGGTTCTTGGTTACCTCTCTCACCAAG
>JAQLOM010000032.1:23368543-23379668 GCA_030068315.1 Chrysichthys thysi
TGTGTGTGTTCCTATGTGTGTGTGTGTGTGTGTGTGTGTTCCTATGTGTGTGTGTGTGTGTGTGTGTGTGCAGGAGTTCAGGAGCCTGGTAAAACCAATAGCCATGGGGAGATCTGGATTTATATTAAGACAAATCTCCAGTTGTTAAAACACTCCTAATCACTTATGATTTCTGGAAAGCAATTTTCTCTTGACATGAATGAAAACCTCTATTAGGTGGCAGCAGATAACTGCGGAAAATTCAATTATGAAGAACATTTTGTCAAGGAAAAAAAAAAGATAATTGATGCTTTACGATTCATGCGTTTGTTCCTGCCTTGTTGTTTCCTTGGGTTTTCTTTTTCGCAGTAGTTCAATTTGGCACACATTTTCTTCACTTTTTTTTTTTTTTTTTTTTTTTGCTTTCAAACTTTACCACAAACTATTTCAAACAACCGAATTATTATAA
This sequence comes from Chrysichthys thysi, assembly GCA_030068315.1. Classification (NCBI taxonomy): domain Eukaryota; kingdom Metazoa; phylum Chordata; class Actinopteri; order Siluriformes; family Claroteidae; genus Chrysichthys; species Chrysichthys thysi. Next base: position 23,368,992 of record JAQLOM010000032.1, read on the forward strand.
ATAGTAAGATGGTGGCCAGTACTTCGCCTGTGACCGGTCATGCTCATATGCTCATGGTATGCCTGGAAAGAAAGGGAGTGAGCTTTTTTCGAGGCACGGTGCTTGCCAAACCTAGCCATAAGCTCATTCATTTCCTCGGTCTTATTTCTCAGCGTGTGGACAGTCCCTCAGCGTGGCGACTGCAGGGTTCGCTGTTTGCTGTCACTGCTGTTCGCGGTGAAAACTCTAGGCAGGTGAGAAACGCCATGAGGCAGATTTGCCGCAAGCATTCGCGTTTGAGCAACGTTGGGTTTTATGGGCCCTAACCAGGTTTCTGCACACCCGAATCAAGTTGTAATCGTCTGTAAAATTTACCTTGTGTGTGGCACAAATAGGGATGAGCCAAGTATGGAGAACAAGCAGTCTGGTCTCCCAGCCGATTGTAGGAAGCGGACCGGATATTTGGATTTCTCTAGGTTAAACGTTAAGAAGGTCTGGAATTTGGGTGATGCCAATACCTTGTTTTAAAACATCAGCAATCAGGTGCAATTGTAGAACTTATCAGGTAGTTTTCTGGGCTTTGGGGGTGTCTGGAGAGGATGTTTGCTTATCTGTGGTCATCGTGCTGTAGTATTGTGTAGTTACTCCAACACTGGTTTCCCAAGCCAGAAATGTAGCATTTTGTAAATAAAAATGTTCAAGAACCACCTAATATCACCTAATTTCAAACAAAACACTTTAATAACCGTTAAAGATGGGACTCTGTGAGCGTTTTCCAGTCTGGTGAATATATCTTGCACCGTAAAGCACACTAAACGTTTTAAGAGGGGTCCTCAGATTGTGACCCTTTAACATCCTGAAGTTTGTGGTTAGAGACATGTACATAAGATATCAGGCAGAGTGTCCTGAGGAGCACCTGAGGTAAATCGGAGGTAAATTTTTAATCCTTTGTCGACGTTTCTGAGTTGTCTGTTGGTTATTCCTGTGGGATGAATGATGCACTGTGCTTAGATCCCTATCCAGTGACAGTGGCAAGAAAACATCCCTGAAACTTAAAGTGGATCCAGACTCAGAAGGGAAACCCATCCTTTGTGGATGACAAATGGTGATAAATCGTTATCTTACAAAGAGTGAAGACAAATAGTACTTAGTTTGTTGAAGGGATGTTCAGTATTAACAGGTTGTGAATAAGAGTCCTGGGATGAGATCAGGACAGTCTTTATGATTACAGGAACAGTTTGTAGAAGGTACATCAGCTGGTCTCTGTGTTGGTGCTAAAGCTGTTGTGAAGGATGAGGTCATTCGTTCAGGTTATGTGAGTGGATGGTAGTCTATCAAACCAGACTTCTGGCTTTCACGGAAAATATGTCTTGTCCTGTAATTCAGCAAGAACCGCTTTCTTTTGCAGAAACTGGCCAATCACAGACCTCTTTTACTCTAGAACGTTTGTTGTTGTTTACTTACCGCTAAGTGCTCCAAGTGAGATTCTGGATTCTGTGAACTTTTTCCCTCAATTTCTGACTCCATCTTGATCCTAAAAGTTCATTTTGATGTGATCTCTGTAAACACCAAGATACTAAATGAATCGCCAGTCAGACTGCAACCTAAAGGCCTTGGGCTCAAAGTATCAGCTGCTCTGCGGGTCACGACTGGAAAGTCTGAGGCCGAGACCAAGTGGACTCTGTATCGTCAAATCCAGGAACTGTTCATCGGCCGTAATTTGATGAAGGCTGGAGACTGCTTTCAAGCCAAGGCATCCGAGGCAGCCGGAGGAGACAAAAAAAAAAAAAAAAAAAGCGTGCGGGCATATTTCAGCTAAAACATAAACTCTATCTATTTCAGCTGGTGAAATTGTATCCTCAGTGTCAAAAATGTCTAAATGCCACATTCTGGATTTCAGACTGCCAAAAGATTTCACTCTCAACTCATCTCGCCTTGACAGGCGTCCTCAAGGCTTAGAAATGTCAGTGTGTTACGAGGATGCCCTTCAGCTATAAATTTCTCCAGTGATGCTCGGCTCGTGACATTCACACCATCTGTACTGAACCGTAGGTGCCATCGTCGAGTAATATAGGAAGAACTTGTATCGAAATGTCAGGAATCCTTCCTCCTCTTTATTTCTTTCTCTCAACATGGCAGCGTTTATCTTTAAAATGGGTTGCAAATCTTGCCTGATGGAACCTATAATCCAGCACAAATCCGCGTTCATCACTGTGTAATGCTGTCGGATGTAATTGGGCAAAATTAGGGAAGTGGACTAAGCTGTCACTCAAGCTGACAGGTGTGTGAGTGAGCGCGCAGGCGGCGAGTTGATGGGCGGAACGTGTCACGCCTTGCTGGAGGAAACCCATCATTTGGAGTCTCTGCAGGCACGCTAACGTCTGCCATTTTTTTTTTTTTTGCCTTGTTGATTTGCAGGTAGAAGTTGAACTACGAGACATGTGCTGCTGTCTGTCTCCGAGCAGCATCTGCTGCAGATCAGGACGAGATGGCTTTGAAAGAGGAAAGACCTCCCCAGTAATATGTCTCTTATCAAATCCCAACATGCGTCTTCAGAATTTATGCGAGGGCGTATCCACCTCGCTTTGATGTACGACGTCTTGCTGGATAGCTGTGTGTGTGTGTGTGGGGGGGGGGGCAGGACGAGAAGTTTTTATGCCACCCACAGTGTATCTGTGTTTTCATGAGACATTGTGTGTAACTCTGAGATATTTGGAAAGCAATTTCGGAGAGAAAATATAGTCTTGTAGCCTGAGGGTGGGAAAAAATGTAAAGGGAGATGTGGAGTGCTGAGTCATGTTCAGACCTTTTAGGGAAAAGTTGTCCAAACCAGAACGCTGGTTAATATCCTAATTAGTATAATAGCATAGGAAATGGTGTTGTCATAATATTATGACAATTATAAGCTTAAATTAACTCGAGGTGGGTTTCATTAGATAAACTCCTATTTTTTTTTTATCTTGTAGTAATATGACATTTGGCATTTTCCCTTGGATACGATGGAAGGTTGCACCATTAAACACGTTCTTGCATTACATCTAAAGACTTGTGCAGTTCTACATTAGCACTTGGTTTGATCTGAAGAAATCCTGATACCAGTATCACCCAGGTGTAGTTCAAATGTCTAACGCTGAACTCCTGATTCTTCACGCTGCGTTCCTCAAATATATATCACATTGGTTGTCTATGTTCCTGGAATTTATGATTCATCTCAGTGACTTGTATGTAAACTTATGGCACTGCATGATGCGGGTCTCCGTTAGCCTGCTTAATGTGCATTTTAAAATTATGAACTAAAAAAAAAAAAAAAGAGTAACGGAAACGCATGAATTCTGATAAATGTCAAATATTGCTAGGAAGATTATAGAGGGACGCGTGAGATGGATTTTCAGATGATTGACAGCGAAAAAAACCCCCACGTTTTTTGCATTTAAGTGACATGACATGACAGGAAGAGGTGGTGGATGCAATCGAAATCACCATGGCAACATCGATCAGGTCTCTGAGATCCGCCACCACGTTTAATTAGATCGACTATCGCAACAGGAGAAAACTTTAACTTCAATTGGATAACGTCCCTCAACAGAAACAGCCCATTCGCAGTTGTGTTTTGTCAACTTTATAAAAAAAAAAAAAAAAGTAATGGAAAGCCGGCTTCTGTCACCAAAAATGAATTTTGTCTCAATTTTTATAAGTAGCACTTTTCAAAACTCGAGTTATCATGTCAAAAATAATGAAAACGTTTCTCAAATTGTAACCCCCGCGATTGGTGAGGGATGACTGCAATACAAAATAATTTTTACAAATCTTTTGCAACTGTATTGGAATCCCTATCCAAATATATTGGCAATTATGATGTCATCTCTCAAAATAAAGGCAATTCTTTAAAATTATGACTCGAGGTTAATATGACTTCTTCGTAACATTTATTGTTACCTATTTATTTATTTATTTATTTATTTTTATAAAATCATAACGATGCCGGTTAAAATATTTCAAACAATTTTCATTTTTCAAATGAAAAAAACCCCGACACGTCTGTCTACATTTATGAAGTGTCCTGGCGCTAAATAACATTGCTGTAAAAAGGATACAAATTTACCTATTAGATTTGATGATTCGATTTTATGTTCTGAATGATAAGCGTGCTGCACAGCAGAGCAGAGCAGAGCATAGCATAAGCAGAAAGGTCTCTGGTCTGGCGACTCAGTGTGCTCAACCAGGTGTGGAAAAAGGACTGTGCAACTTATGACAAAGGATGAAGAAACATAAGGAGGAGAAAGAATAGGAGAGTGGTAGAGAGGACACGGGGAGAGACAGAGAGATGGACAAGGAAGAGAGGAGAGCAGGACAGAGGTAGGAATGGAGCTGGACAGGAGAGTGAGAGAGCATGGTTAGGTGTCATGCAGTGTGAAGGCCGACGCAGTGGAGATGCGAATGGATCTCCTCATCACCAGCAGAGACCTGGGAGAAGCTGACTTGTTAAAAATCTGACCTCTTTGTCTGAAACCTCAGGGGGATCGCTCCGAGGAGAATTCTGGACCATTGGGGTAATGTGGCCTATCGTCACTCAGCCCTAGTGGAAGAGCGGAGGAGGAGGAGGAGGAGGAGGAGGAGGTGGGAGTGTGTATAATGGGTCACAGCTCGCAGATTGTCAGACAGGCGCTTGTGAATAATGGAGTGTTATTGAGGAGGCAAAACTGCACTCTGAAAGATGCTGTGACTTGCAGGTCGTCATATCATTCCATCCTCAGCTGTAGCACTTCCATATCCACGGTGAATGATTGGATTTGTGTAAAGCGTCAAAGTTTTACTCAGGCGTTTTTCTTGTCGCACAGTTAAATTGGAGCGGTTATTTACAAAATCAAGCTAATGAACAGTGGGCTACTTTAAATCTCCCTGTCGTGCGTCGTGAGCGTTTTGTCTCATTCAATTCATCTTCTCCGGTTTTCTTCACCCGGGCCCACACTTACAGCACCGGTTCCTGGGCACGGAGCCGAGAGAACGAGATGACGGATCCGTCCGCTTTCCTGCTCCAGATCTCAAGCTGTGCCTGAGTCAGTTCTTTGACTCAGTGTGTGTCAGCTTTGGCACCGAAGGCCCGAGTGGAGCGGAGGCAGCGAGGGCGCATAAGTACTCGGCCGGTAGCTGGTCAAAAAATAGAAAAGGATTGACAAAACGTAGATACTATGGACAGCTGTACCACTGTATTATTGTTGAGAACATGCAATCGTGGCAACACGTTTCTTGTCGAGCGGTAACATGTCCCTGTTAGCTCACAGCGAGATGGCAGGTTTTGCCCGAGATGCGATTTGATGTCATTATCAGTCCTTAGAAAACAAGTTGCTTTTTCATGAGCAGCCGAGTGAGCAGTGCTCCATCTGTATGTATGTCTCATCCCTCTCTCACTCTTTCACTCTCACTCGCACAAACACACGCACATGCACACACACGCTCCCTCCCATCCTGTCAGAGTGTGTATTAAGTGACGGCAGCCTCTCCTCTGTGAGGGAGCAGGCAGTGCTTGATGGTATTAGCAGGTTGGAGTGAGCGTAATTGTGTCGCCTGTAGATTTATAGAGGCTGACAAGCCACAGCCGAGGCTGCTGAGTAATCTCTGTGTAATTGAGAGTAGAGGTCACCAGAGGGAGACCGCGCCGCCCCACGACAAATCCCCAAGGCACCACTGCATATGCGAGTGTATCTATGTGTGTGTGTGTGTGTTTGAGAGAGAGGAAGAGAAAGGTAGAGATATAATAGAATATTTACAGTCATGTGTTCACGATCCTAAATCGATCCTTCTGCAATTCTTCACATCTCCCCTGTTATAAATGCATTAGGTGTGAAGCGAGGGTGTGTACGTGCAGAAAGAGAGTCTGAAAAATGCGAGAAACATTAGTCAGGCACAAAAATATCCCCTTCCCTGTTCATATTCTTGAGCGATACCGAACCTGTTTTGTGTCGCTGCGAAATTGGCCCACATGCAGCTGTGCTGGTGTCACTCTGCCTCCGCTGGTGCGGACTCGCCGCCAAAAACAGGTGCGCAATCTCATCGAGACGAGCAGTCAGGCCCAGTCCTCATCAAACGGAGCTGTCAGCGCGTCAGTTTAAAGGACAGAGAGGGAGAGAGGGAGAGAGAGAGCAGAGCTCAGTAAGGGGTGGTGAAGGAGAAATCATGAGAGGAGAGGGAGAGTTAGACACAAAGACAGAGACTGGGAGAAGGGGGACACGTTCCCGCCGCCTGTCATAGCCACTACTGTATTATCAGAAGCCTTCCTGCTGTATTGACGTGCAGATGTGCTGCTGTATGTACACTCATTTGTGACGGATCAGGTGTTTACTGACGATGGGCTGACGATCAGGGGAAAGGGAGGGATAGGGAGTTGTGTTTGATGGATTTTCTTCAAGTGAAATCAAATACACTCCAGACGAGAACCACGGCGTTCTCATCACGCCTGTCGCGCTTCCCAAAATAGGGACAGACTGACCTGTGCTGTACTGCAAGTCAGACTCGTGTACATATGCATATCTCCATGTGGTGATTTTAAGGTATAGTATTTTGTATAATCAGGTGTTTTATATCTATTGTGTGCTGTTTGTATTGCACATTGTGTACTCATAATGAATTTATATCCAGCGCTTTTATAAGTCGGGAATAAAACACAACGTTCTGTTAGAGGGAAAATAATCAATGGCGAGTTTGGTGCGATGCGGCTCAGCGTGAAGCGGAGTTGCTATTACCACGCCGAAATGGATTATTTTCCAATAACTACAAATTACCAAGTGGTTTTTTTTTTTTTACTCATATTTCACAGCAGGTTGCCAACAGGTACAATTATCTTTTTAAGCAACGGTGTACTATATTTTTATCCATTTCTATTCACGCTGTGGAATGTCGACCAAGCAAGCTCCCGTGGCGAGCTACAGCTTCACGTGTGACTGTTGCAAAGCCCAGATTCTGGATTTCACAATGTTTTATTGTAGTACTGACAGTGTAACGTTTCTTTAAAATGCACGATACTTTTTTCCCCCCTTTGGAAGTGTTGTCCAATATTATATGTCCAGGCAGATCTGTAAGCCTGTCAATCAATCATTTAGGCTCTTTTTGTTGAGAGGAAACTCTGTCTCGCGCTCTGTCTCTCTCCCCCCTCTCCAACTCATTAGGCTCGGTCCAGCGTAAAACACCCCAGATATAGATTTCAATGAAGAATCGTGAACGACATTGCGAGCTGTCTCTAGACAGGGCTTGATCTGAATTCATGAAAAAGCTCATAAATTACCTCCACTATGTCAACCTCCATATCGGCTTTACAACTTCCTTCCTACTCGCTACTGCATTTATAAATCAGGCCTGATCTCTCCGTGTACATGGTTCATATATCAGCGAGGCAGCGTGCAGCGGCTTTGTTTTTGCGTGTAGGCTGAGAGGAAACCGAGGGTGAAATGTGATGAAAGCCATGGTGGGGAGAAATCGATGTGCAAGATGGTGGCTAAAGAGATCACCCCAGGAGGAGGGCGTCTCACGTAGGCCTGCAGGCTGAGCGGAATATCGATTCCCGTTCCTCCATTTCTCTAATGAGAACGTTCGCTAATTACCGAACGGCGTAAGATTGTGAAAGAGAGCGTGCGTCAACCTTCACCCTGTGTGAATCACATGGCATAATATAGAGAACGTATTTAATGTAATTTATGATAAAGTATCTATATTTGCCCAATTGTTTTAGTTTCATAATGACGTTCATAGTTTGGTACATGCATTAGGTTTGTACCTGGGTGGCACCGTGGTGCACTGGTTAGCACCGCCTGTTAGCAAGAAGCTTCTGGGTTTGAACCCTGTGGCCGACTGAGGCCTTTCCACGTGGAGGTTGCATGTTCTCCTCATACCTGTATGGGTTTCCTCCAGGTGCTCTGGGTTCCTCCCACCATCCAGTGAGAGTGTAAATGGTTGTTTGTCTCTCTGGGTTAGCCCGGCGATAGATTAGCAACCTGCCCAGAGTGTATCCTGCCTCCCACTGGAAGTCATCTGGGATTGGCTCCAACTTCCCCGCCACCCTTAATGGATAAATGGTATAGATATTGGATGGATGGGTGTCTGCAACTTGCAGATGAATTGAGTCAGGGTTGAGAGCTGAGATGCGTTTTCTTCAGTAAGTTTCCCCCTGTTTGAAGTATATTTTATATGTATTTCACACAGGCAAATTAGTAACAAGAAAGACTGAACACATTGGCAGAGGAGGCATCGCCACTGGCGTCAAATTCTATTGTTTATCGTATTTTATTTTTGCTGTAGGGATTTTTATTAGCTCTGGTTTAAAGAAGCAATTAGTTAGATCAAACGGAATTATTATATAACATAATTTGAAGTGATTTTGTCCAGCGAAGACAGTCAGATAGATGTCTGTACTACAACTGTAGCAAAACTCCTATTACTGTGCACTTAAAAGGAGCACCTTGGTAACATTGAGGAAAGGTTAATTTATTTAAAACGCTTGGGTAACAGAAGCTAGCAAGATAGGGAGCGAAAGTAAACCCAAAGTAATCACAAAGTTGCAAATCTTTGTAACGCACGGATGAACACTTCACTTCACTTCTAAACTTCAAGATAATTAAGACGTACATTAACAAACACAAAACGCTGGTGAAATGAGTGATGTTGAAATGAAATGAGACTAAATTATCGCACAATATTACACATGATTTGTATATCGGGATACTGTCTTAGCCAATTACGCTTGAGAACCCGGAGAGCCACTTTGAGTAACTTAAAGTAATGAAATTATGCAAGAAGAAAATAAGCTCGGTAAATCATATGAAAGGACCTAGGTTATCAGAATGGAAGCATGAAAGTTTGTTACTTGCATGTTGTCTGACAGAGAGTGCGCGCTTTGCATCAGGCATCGTCTCGTAGCGTAAGAGTTCAAAGTGCTTGGACAGGAGGAGCTTTGAAAGTTCTTAATTTAGTTTAGAAGTTGCTTGCAGTCTAACAGGGTCTCGTGAAAGGGTTCCTGGAAGAATTTCTTGTTGCAGATGGAGGCGGAGCGTTTGCAGAGTGGAGACTGGTATCCGATGGAAAGGACAAAATTCAAAACTCTGTTAAACTCAAGGTTTGCGTACTTGTGTGATGGTTTTGTAACAGGCTAGTTGTGCACATGTAATTACGCAAAAACAGCCATCCGGCCAATGGGACTTTAACCTTGCCCTCCTTGCGAGGGGTTAAAGGAGGAATGTGATTTCACATCGTAGAAACTTTCCCAAAACTATTAAACAATACATAACTGTGTTATAACTCAAACGGATTTGAGCTGGCAAGAATCAGAGCTTCATAATGACCGCAAAAATGATTAGGAAATCTTTAGACATTCACAAATTCTCAGGCTTTCCTGGGTTCAATGGGCTCAAGGTCAGGTTTTTTGAAGTGCGTGTCTTGGGCCATCTGGACTATGGTGTCGTGACATCCGGGCTTCTCACATAATCAAATCATCTTTTTGTAAATAAAATGGAACAGCAGTAAAGTGACAAATTCGTGGAAAAAGGCCATGTGGTGTGATTTCATTCGGCTCTCAGGGTTCGTAGGGAGAAATGAACGATCGCCGAGATGAAAATGAATGCATGGGGAGTCGATATTTATTTTAGTAATAAAATGATAAGCTCTTGATTGTATATTGGTGCACACGATTCTAGTTCAAAAGCTAGAATGTAGATAATTCTGTTCGTTATATGAAGGTCTTGAACTAATGAGTGGAAATATGGCTGGATTCCAAAGAAAAATCATGTGGTTTGTAGTAAAGATGCACTGATATCAGAGTCCTGGACCGTTGCCATATCTGATATCCGTCCTATCTAAGAAAGAGAAATTAGGGCCTGCTCCACCCAAGGTAGCGCTGTTTATTTTTCTATTAGATTGTACTTTTTCCCCCTCTTAGAAGAGAGATGCAGGCAGGCACAAAGCATAGGAAAAATGTAAATGGGTTGCTGTGAAACTTCATGCATACAGATGTTATCCCTTCAGATTGCCCTTCTCCAACTCCTTGTTAAAAAAAAACAAAAAAAAACCCCTCTCCTTACAACCACCTGTCTCTTGGTGCCCAAAGTATACCAAGCAGCATACCAATAGCAACTGTATTCCTCTGTTCATTTAGTACCCGGTGTAAAGTTCGCCCACAGACACCATTCAAGGTATAAAAACCAGAATCGTTTGAAAACCCACAATATTCTACACTTCTTTGTAGACCAACTTTTAAAACATTGAAGTTAAACTCATCTACTTAATATCCACATCTGGCCAGCTGTTTCTTAAATAGACACCAGAGCCTTAACCCTTTATTGGACACTACCTGAAACGCTTAGAAATTCAAAATTTTAACCCCGAGCTAGAGTTATCGGAGGATATTACAAGACTTTATATTACAATAATTGTTTTCCATTTTTTGTGAGGCAAGTAAAGGCCAACAGAGTTACGATAGATGCCCAGTGTAGGGTTTGTCTATGTCTGTGTGTGTATATATATATTTACTCAATACTTACAGTATATAAACTTAAAGGAACATTTAGTTAGGTCTACAACCTAACAGAAAATTTTTATGTCTGTTGTTACCAAATATTACCAAAATTACCAAATATATATATATATATATATATATATATATATATATACTCCGCAAAAAAAGAAACGCCCCTTTTTCAGGACTGTGTATTTCAA
>JAQLOM010000032.1:23386332-23399570 GCA_030068315.1 Chrysichthys thysi
ACTACCATTTCCACTTTCTTGGGACCCGTAATGAAGCTTATAGAGCAAAAATGCAGAGAAACACAACAAAAAAATGCTGTGAAACATTTTTTTTTATGAGTTTTAAGCACAGAAAAAAAAAAATCAAAGTTTGAACAATCCTTAATTATACAAAAACTCACTGCAGACAACCAAGAAAACTAACCCTGCACGAGTCGACTTCTGGCGTGAGGAGGCCGATAGGCAGGGAGGAGGTTATTGTACAGTAAGTGAACGCACCTGACCGAGACGGATTAAAGGGACACATGCGTCTTTGTTAGGTACGCAATACACAATTGCACAACATGCAAACAGAAAATGGGAAAACATTGGCGCATATGACACGTAAGTGGAAAATGGCCGGGGCTGTGTTTGTTCGTCACCCGATTATGTGGTCGTGATCAGATGCAAAATTTTGGCGATTTGTTTTGGTCGGGACCCGATTTGTTCGTGTTCGGAGGCGTTCGTGACCAGAGTTTCCACTGTACATATATGAAAAAAGTTATTTTATAAAACCAAATGTTCTTCAGAATAGTGTAGCATTGCCACAAATGCTGAAATAACCTTCATGTCATTTCACACACTGGTTTATAGGTATTAAATTCTAATACTTAATTCTCATAAAATACTAATTCTGTGAAATCAGAATGTTTTAATGGAGACCTGTAGGTTTTAATATGTAAAAATGTGAAGTATGCTGGTGAAGCATTGAAATCGAAATCATCCTAGGAAGGAAAACAGGGAGCGGGTAACGAATGGTTTATTGAATACTGTGGAAATAATGAATAATAAATCACACGGGTCATTAATAATAAAGCTACTAATTAATTGTAATGTATTTATCCTCAATTTATAATTTATTAACAGTACAAACAACAGTGCTCTTATGAACTGTTTTCTTGGGTCCAGATACCCAGAATGCATCATACCCTGCTGTCCCCCGTCCCTTATTTTGCATGTCACTTTAGCAGCCTGTATATTTAAAAGCAAATTCTGCCCCCAGCCCAAAATACAGAGAACCCAGTTCGCGTTTTGCACTTTAAAATCAGGGTGAAATCAATGCTGAATCGTATTCTCACTGCCGTCAGACTGCTCTCGTGTTCACGTCTAGGCTTTTGAGAGCGTTTGTGGTGTTCTCACCTGCTCAAATAAAGCACAGTCATGTTAGAAAAGACCCACAAGGATTAGACTCAAATGCCGTGTATGACAAAGTTCCTTAAGTATAGTTCACAACTTCCCTGAGATAACAAACAAAGCAGTCATTACAGACTGATTAGAAAGCAAAAAAATTAATGAATTCCTCAGGGCTTTTCCAAGCTGCTTTCTGTTCAAGGTCACCACAGATCTTGTAACACTGTTTGCATGGCTCGGAACGATGCTTGCTTATCCACTGACCTTTCAAAGTTCATTGTTATTTGCGCTGGAAAGAATTAGAGCAAAAACTCTCAATTAGCCATCTTTTCTCCTTGCTCACCAGCTGTTGTGCTTATCAAACGCAGGAGTTTGATATTAAGTGAAGTTCACTCCGAGGTCAGGGCTGCTTTCTGAGTTGATTTCTCATTAATGTGAGCTCCGTTGCCGACGATGGCCTGATGCAGCTAACAGCCCGATGTATTCGACGTGTAGCTTAACTTCACCACATCCATCTGTTGCTTTAAGGCAGGCTTGGGAGTTGTGCCTTTTCATGGTGTGTTATTCCTTACACTTAGCGAGTACTAAAACACACCTGAGCCGCTGCATGTTTATGGCGCTCTAAACGTCTACATGAAAAATATAGCCGCACGTAAAGGTGGGATTGATGTTTAAGAGCTCTGTTCTTATCAGGGGATTGGAAATGTGTATTAGTTTGGCATGATGTTGTAATCAGTCTTTAAACTCTGCTTTTTTGCAAAATCACAGTGGACATTCATAGCCCATTTATTGCATTAACGCTTTATAAAGGGATATTATAAGAGTTATTTAAGGTTATATGGCAACGTATTGGGGCTACGCCAAAAAAGTTTTGTGATGAGAGGTTTTTCACGTTATAACAAGATATTTTCACATTATTGCAACATACATGACTAGCGAACTCGCAAGCCCAGGTAACACTGTCCAGTGACTTAAATTGTGAAGTTACAGGTATTACACAAAGTGGGCTACATTTTATTAAAAAAAAAAAAAAAAAAAGTATATTTTCTTGTTCCATGTACAAGTGGCACGCTTCTGGTACACCGGGATTTCATAAAATAGCAGAAACTCACCTTGTCTCAACCCGAGCATGAAGGAAAACTTAATCAAATCGTGGAAATGAGCCATATTCCTCGGTTTATCTGTTCGTCACAGACCATTTCCTTGTTCAAGTATGAATTTCACGTTGTAGCCTAAAAAAATTAATTATCTTGTTATAACATGAAACATTTTATGCTATTTATTTATGCATATGACGTCATTTATATGACATTTATTTAATAATTTAGCACTTTAAAACAAAAACAGTATATCGATAAACAGTATATCGATAATAGAGTACTAGTCAAAAGTTTGGACATCTTCTAATTCAGTACTTTTTTTTTTCTTTTTAAGACATTTCCTCACAAAGGAATAATGGACTGTTGTTTCTCCTTACTTCGTGACATAATATGGATTACTACAGTTGTCGAATAGGGCTATTTACTGTATACTAACACTACCTCGACACAACACAACTGATGATCTCAAACACATTAAGAAGGCAAGAAATTCCACTAATGAACTTTTGACCAGGCTCAACTGTTGATTAAAATGCATTCCAGGTGATGGCTTCATGAAGCTGCTTAAGATGATGCCAATAGTGTGCAAAGTTTTTCATCAAGGTAAATTATCTATACCGCTTATACATCAAGGTTGCAGGGAAGCTGGAGCCAGTCCCAGGTGAGAGGCGGCAAACGCAAACGCCCTGAGCAGGTCTCCAATCTATCGCAGGGCTAACACAGAAAAGAACAACCATTCACACCTACATATAGTGAGATTATAATCACTACAGTATGCAGGTGTTGAAAACCAAAGACAAACGGTACCAATAAGTATGTTGAAAGGATGAGCATCCTGGGACTACAGCAGCAGGTCTTAGGTACCCAAGTCTACAGTACCCTGGTGATATTATCCACTGGAGCAAGGGCCAGACTACATCTTTGGATGAACAGGGTAGCTTTTTTTTGGAAAGTAAAAATCGTCAAGGTATCCATGAGCATCAGAATGAGTCAGGCAGCTCCAGAGGACGAGAGGAACCAAAGCAGTAGAAGTGTGCTAAGTATGCATACAGCTTGTATATACCTGTTGCTTCAGTACACATAATGTCTTTTAAAAGCCAGCTGTTAAGAGGAAATATCCATGCACACTCTCCTGTTACATGGGGAATTAGTTGAACTGTTAACACACATAGCTGACCGAATACCCCAATATACGTTTGTGTCCTGCTTCCCCCCATCGCCAAAAAAATTAGTTTATGTAATTTGACCAACTTGTGTTGAAAGTCCTGGCTTGATCCATAAGTGTTGTCTTTTGTCTAGTGTTATCTCTGCCATTTGCTTGTCATATAAACAAATGGGAAGAATTTTAGACTTTGCAGATATAGCCCCAAACCCTAAGGGTTAAAATACATGTGTGTATTTATATACATATGAATTTAAGTAAAATGATCGCCTGTGACCGATCTTTAACAGTGACCAGGACATCTTCCGGAGTTAAACCTGGTGTTTTTTGGGGAGGATTTCATGGACACTTTATAAAAAGTGGGCCAGAGCGTAACCCTTTTTGCAGCCGCTGGCAACCCAGTGCCCCAGTTACTCCATATAAGTTATTCCATCACATATCAGTCCAAGAGTGGAATTCAGACCACCAAAAGGCAAGCGCTACCCAATTACCAGGAAAAAGCTGGTGTAGCAACAGGAACAGGATATTAATATGTCTGAGAAGCGAGATTGCAGTGAATTGATGAAATTAGATGCACCACCCCTCACCAGCTGCCACTGAGTTCAGGGGAGCTCACAGTCACCCAAAGACAGTTCCTGCCTAGAAGCCTGTCAGAAATCTTCACGTTATTCATTGCATGAGTAACCAAAACTTTAAGATCTGCTTCATTGATTTCTTTAATCCAGTACACACCTTTTTATGAAGAGACATTCCATTAATGTGACTTTTGAGTTTCTTAAACAGACATCCTTTCTGCATCGCACTTACTATTTTTACACCAGTCCATAAGTACAGGCTGGATTAACTTAACCCAGCTTTAGAGATATTGATCAGCTCTTTCAGAGAGAAGGGATGAAGAAAAGAAGGCACTCTCACATTACCTGAGCAATCTGGGAAATGTCTGATTTGGCCGCACTTTAACTCGACTCCATCTCGTCAGGAGCTAGAAGTTCACTCATTAAGAACCAGCACATCCGTTTGGTGGATATGTTAAAATGCATTTCCTTTCCTGGGTGTTTTGCGGGTAAGATGGTGGGTTTAAAAAGGGATGCAGTCAGCCAAGGTCTTTAAAACTGCTCCTCATCTCATCAGTCTACTTCACCAGGCCTTATCGGCCCTCCAATTCCCAGTAATTAGAGGAGTGGCGCCAAGACAATAAAAGCTAGTGCGAATCCAATTGTATTCAATGGAAAGATTAGTAGTTTAGAAGACAAACGTCTCTGAATATCTGACACATTTCACATTTGACAACATTTTAGAAGTCCAGTGAGAGACATAAACAGGTTTACAAATCAGGCTAAGTGAACATTAATTCATAAATTTATTTCCCGTAAGCAGTTTTTCCTGGTCAAGATGGCGGGGGATCTGGTGCCATTCCCGGGAGCACTTGTCATGAGATGGCAATATGTATCCTATCCAGGGTGTATTTCTGCCAGTTCATCACAGGGCATCTTACATACACATGAATTGTGATGCTCATTCACACCTTGAGGCAGTTCATCTACCAGTTTATTTTTTGGAAGCAAGCCAGAGATTCAGAGGAAACCAGGACAATGGGGAGAAGGTACAAATCTGATCGAAGTTAAGGATCAAATCGGGGACCCTGGAGCTGTGAGTTATGCCACCATGCCACCAGACATAACAATTCAGTACACAAGTCTCTCTTTGGGATACTCTTTAGGGCAAAATAAAAAAAAAACTCAGACACTCAATTACTCGCTCTCCAATGTCTTTTGTAGTTTGACCGGATTTTGGAATTTCTCAGAACTATTCACTATTCTACCTAATACATCTCTGCCACATTGCCTGGACTATTTTTGCACTTTCTTCTTGACAAATCTGTCAGATGTCATACTGTCTCACATCAAATCTGAAGTTCGAGAAGGTACTTGTTCTGAGAAGGTACATTTAATGTGTATTTTCCTTTCTGGTCTCCATCCACTGCAACTGCAAACTTTTGCACTCAACTATTTAAAACAGACTTATACGTGAGTACTATATGCAGTATTTACTGCATTGCAATCAAATCTTTGTGTGTTTTTCTCCTTGGTGTGGCTTGATTGGTGTACACTTATCTAATCAGTCAATCATGTGAGAAAATCTTGCAGATACAGGTCAAGAGCTATAGCTAATGTTCACATCATACATCAGAATGGGGAAAATGTGATCTTGTTAACTTTAACCATGGCATGTTTGTTGGTTGTACAAGGGCTGGGTTTGAGTATGCTAGAAACTACTAATCTGCTGGGATTTTCACACACAACAGATTCTAGTGTTTATACAGAATGGTACAGAATTGTACAAAACAAAACAAAAAGCCCATTATATGAACAGAGAGTCTGCAGGCTGAAACACCTTATTGATGAGATAGATCACAGGAGAATGACCAAACTGGTCTGAGCAGACAGGAGGTCTATAGTAACTCAAATAATCACTCTTTACAACTATGGTGAGCAGAAAAGCATCTCAGAATGCACATCAACTTGAGGATGCCTAAGGGCAAGGAAATGAGCCAGGTGGGCTGCCACAGAAGACCACATCAGGTTCCACTCCTGTCAGTCAGGAATAGAAACCTGAAACTATCCTCAGCACAGACTCACCAAAATCAGACAGACTGGAAAAAGACAAAGGGATTTCTTTTCTTTCCTTCTTCCAATTTTCAGCGATCTTCTTTAGGCGACCCTGTGCCCATGATTGGGTGAGTCATAGCCTCAGGTTCTTGTCCTTGAAAGTAGAATGCAACAGTTTGGTAATGTTGGTGGGTTGCTGCCTTGAAGCAGTTATTTGCAAGGTGAGGGATATGCAACTAAATATTAACTGGTAATTGTCTTCATTTACCTTAAGACCGTCTGTTCCAGTACTTTTGCACACCCAAAGAAGTGGGTGGTCTGCCACGAAAGGTGAAATGCTCCAAGTTGTTTAAGACATTTAGATGAAAATAGTCCTAAATTCTGAGCTATCGTCTGATTTTCCTCGTTTGCTCTCAAACCTGAATGTCTTCAGTGTATAGGAGAATCAAAAGAATTGGCCTTGCCATTCCAGTACTTCCAGAAGGGACTGTGTAGTCGGCTTCTCAATCTGTCGATTAGTCTGGTGTAAAATCTGTAGTCTTTTTGAAGTTCTGTGTATGCTGATTGACAGTGACTCAAAGCGCAGAAATAAATATCAACGATCTGAAGATCAGTCCAAGTTCCCGACTCATCTTTGCCGAATTTTTAACTACTCTTAATACCTTAATACCTTATACGTTTTCATGCAATTTTGGGTGGTCGTCATCATCTCTATTGGTTCAGGTCACCTTATCCAAGGTATTTTCAGGCCACACTGGCACCCGTGAGAGTAACCCCTTTGCGTTCTGCTCTCTGAGCTCTATCTGCAACCCAACCAGAACAGATTTGATCAATGAGGCTTCGCTGTGCCAGGACAGAGATCATCATACATAGTGATGGAGAAAGTGCAGAGCCAGAACTATGCCAATATCACATTTCATGGCCTGGCAATACCTAGAGCTCATCCCAAACAAGTCAGCATGATGGAAGGATTTCTTTGGGCTAGTACAGCAGGATGTGGACAGATGGGACCACTCCTTTCCCACTGTCCAGCAGCTGTAATTAGCCTTGAGATGTATGGATTAATGGACACCAGCGGATTACTGGTGCCTTACTGTCTGCACTTTCTCTTCCTCTCTTTTTCTACTGCAGGAAATAGTGACTTGTCATCTAAAAGCTTTAGAAATAGTTCAGTTTGTCCTCTTCAGAGGTGTCCATCAGTGAGATGTACTATGGTTGTATAGTACATGAAAATTAGCTGAACGTTGACTCAGTTCTGTATTCCTGTTCGTGATTTTTAAAAATTTTTTTAAACTCACATTGAGTTACTGTATGTTAGCACTATAGTCTAGCCTAAGGACATTTAGACATTTTTTTTCCTTGCCTCTGGTAGTGTTCTCTGTCTCCCCTGTGGGGGTGTCTGGGGTTGTTATTGATTGCCTAGAGACACTGAATGGTTAAATGGGTCAGACACTGGATGCCGGGCGCCCAGGATCTCAACCCAAAAGATATTTGCAGAAAAAGTAAAGCATCGGTTCCTTCTTCAGAGACCCTCGAGTGTGGAGGTTGGGTCGGGTCAGGTCTTTGATAGGCCAAGGAAACCCCTGGCTTATAACCTTGCCATTAGGCATCTTTTTTTTTGTTTTTGTTTTTGTGTAGAAAGCATACGGGCCTGACCAGGGTATTACATGGAGGTTAATTATTGCTAAGGATCCCTTATTATTAGGGATGCATTAATAAAAAAAAAAAAATGCATTTTTTTTTTTAAGACCAAGTATGTTTGTTTCCAGAAACTCCTGGAATATTTTATTCACCTCTTTCTATATTTAAAACTACCATGTGCTGCTAGCAATGACCTGTTTAAGATGTTATCTTGTTTAAATGGTATGGGGTTTTTTTGTTTTTTAACACATTACTTATGACTAAAGGCACAATTAATGGCATCTTGTGCTCATTTTTAATGACCATTCCAGGTGATACAGCTCTGTACACTCGGGTCGCCCGTGATCACTTTCTGAAATGAAGAAACTGCCTAAATAGCGTGATGATGTTTTTATTAGACTGTAGGAAGATGCTGGAGGGATTCATCTTGATATTTTCCGAGTACTGTTTGCAGATTTGCTTTCCTTCTTTTTAATAGAGACATTAATATAACAGAAAATATTCATAAAGCTGAAGTGTAGCCTGTATTTGCTTAGGTCTCCTCCGTGTCTAAGAGTAAATAGTGATATAATTGCGCAGATTCTGGACACTTTCCTCTGTGCTTTATCATTGTTGACACACATTTCAGCCTCGATAGCTTTGGCGTGTTGGATTTTAGTGTGTCTGCAAGTGCATGTGGGACTGTATGCTTACCCTAAAAGAGTTTTTTTTTTTTTTTTTTTTTTTTCCCCCACCCTCAGTTTCTCAGGATTGCATAAATTGGAAAGCTTTGTTTATACAGGCCATTAGAGCTCTCCTCTGCCGCTTTCCCACAGTGCAGTGATCACTTTCATTACCCAGAGACTTTGATAGACCTGCCGCATAATTGAGAAACGCACATTAAGGCATCCACAAACTTTCCTCCGATTGCTCTCTCATCCGTTTATGCAAATGTGTCCAGTGTTATCCCTTTATGAGATGGAAAAGCAAGCAGATGCGAACTCTCTCTCCTCATGCCATTTGTAGAAGCTGCACACTGTGAAAGCATGACCTCAATAACCGCCTGCCTCTACAGAAAACCGTAAATCTATGCTCAGCTCACTGGACATTATTGACCGGGGCAAACACCACAGCACTATTAAACATTTATGCCTGTGACTATCAACACTTGCACCTTGGGGAGGTGTAAAAGTGACACTTGAGTGGGAACCTGACGCACTGATAAGGATGAAAATCGAGAAATGCAGAAGTCACAGAGATAAGAAATTGATTGCAATTTCAGCTAATGGCACCAGCCATTAGTGCGTTGTCTCCGTACAATATGTATCGCATTACAGTGGTGCCAGTTCCACTTTTGATGCTAGATTTAGACGAATAAAAACATATGAGGAATTACAATGCATAACAGTATCTATTATGAGGCCCTTGGAGTGTTGGGCCGTTTATAGGGTCTTATTTTAAAACACAGAATGCCTGAACATATTTAAGTTATTTTAAAAAGTGGGTTTTTTTTTTAATTAAATTGAACGAGGGAAAATGAGTGCTGAAAGAAAAATTAGTTTGTCAGGAAATCTCAATAATGTCACAGCCATCCATGGCCAGGTGTCCAAGAGAGAATGACTGATTGTTATTTCTGGGCTGATGTGTGGCATTAATCTTTTTCTCTTTTGTCATTCAGAGAGACATTAACCAATCAGGGGTGTCTGTGAGCTCATGTATGTGGAAAATGGTGGATAGCTTTAATCTAAGTGTGAAAAGGTTTGCGTACCTTGGAGTAAGCCCATGTTAGCCTTCGCCAGAGAGCAGAGCTACTTCTGTGGGTATAAATTGGAACTGGAAATTGGACCAAAGTGGGAGAAAATTGAGGGTTAAAGCCCCCCCCCAATAATTTGGTGGGATCCCTGTTAAATGATCACTGGTTTCTATTCGGTGCATTGCAATGCCATGTTTTGTAGGCAAATTGGCTTCCACAGGCCCCCAGTTCCACTAGGCTTTGTACCTGTTGTTTAGTCAAAATTTATCTGGAAAATGATCTGATGTGTTACTCATGACTTAGTGTGAAGCGCTAATTTGTATCAACAAGGTGTTGTAGTTAGAAAATAGTGATTCATCAATCAAACCAATCTGACAACTTCTCTCACGTCTCACCCTCTCATTTCTCTCATGCCTGTTTTCAAAAATATAGCAATGACGATTGTTCAGTTAAACATGATTTTTCCCCCATACCAAGTTTATGCAAGTCCAAAAGCATTTCTGGCATATTCTGTTCTGAAATACGGCAAGTCATTACCATAGAAATTACAATCAACCGCGGCAGCTCTTGATAACATTTCTGGCTAAAAGGTCAAGTGGTGCATTTAACAATCAGTTAAAAAGAAGGGGTGCCATTTGGGCAATCTGCGGCAGTAAAATAAATAGGCATAAATAATTAAGGAGAATAACAGGAACGAGTGGCAGTAATCTCAGGGTGGATCGTTCTGCTAATGTCAAGCTCATTCAGAGACCTGCCCCTCACCAGTTCTCTCCAGTCAAAGTCATTACTTAGAAAAGCTTTCCCTGTTATGTGTGTGATGGTTCCCGCTGAGAGCTCAACGTCCCATGAGGCCCAGCACACGGAGCAAAGTGGAACTGGAAGCCATCATCCATCACGCCTTTCTTTTTCTGTTCCGGCTTTTCCTTTCTCATTCATTTTCTTTTTCTTGAATTGATTTATTTCTTTATTTTTGTCTTGTGAGGTTAGATTTTGTTCATGAAACTTACATTGCTGTGTAACACTATGCAGCATTTTAATGCTTGATTTGGGGGGAAAAAATGGTATAACGAAAAGACTTCTGATGTATCAGGGCGTTTGCCTCCAGTGACTGTAAGGAGAGAAGCTCGAGGTGTCCTATGGACCTCTGAGTAAAAGGTATAATGGACTGTAGTGGAAGGGCTGTTTTATGATTTATGTCACAGTGCTGATGAATGCTCTATTCTGGTCGGAAAACTGTTGATTGATTTTCCATAACATCTCTGGCAGTAGTTCCAGCCATACGGTTAATATTAAAGCTAATAATTATCAGTTGTTTAGCGATTTTTTTTTTTTGGAAGGTGTCTCCAGGGTCAGCGCACTGTAACAGTCAGTTACAAATTTTCCACCAGCGAACAGTGTTCAGGACCGAGGAGTTAGTTTGCAGTTTCTCAGTAACATGACAAGCTTCATTTTATTTTTGTCTTCACAGTAGAAAAAAAAGAAATCCTGATGAAGGAACCAGTTTATAGCTGCTAAAGCGCAAGTGAGATTGTTCTGCAGATGTTGCACAACATTAAATAGAACTGATAGATAATATGCATAAAGGATCATTCTTTAATTAAAAAAAATTGTAATCATCAGCAATTGATGCAGTGTAAGAGCAATGCACAGCAGGTCCTCGGTTTACGACGTTCTCGACTCACAGCATTTCGTGGTTATGTCGGTCGCCATCTCCCATAAATTTATTAAGAAAGTCTTGTTCCATCATTCTGAAGTACGTTAAAACAAATTTCGCACGGGAGCTAGTTGGTGAGTGGAATGGACGGATACGTCGTCACGTGGCGCTATACGAGGAAGACAGCTTTGTTTACATTCGCCAGACATAGGTACTTGTGTACATTTCGGACATCTATTACAAAAATGTACAAGTTATCGTTACGCTCTTTTTTTAATTATAAGATATTTTTAGGTTTGCTAGATGGATCCGTGCTGTTTAATGATCCATTGTTGTTGTTGTTAATAATTAATGAGATAGGAATGTAAGGCGCTCTGGATAAGGACATCTGCCAAAATGACGGTAATATTGTTGTCGTCGCCAGTTGCCCGGATGCTCTCGGAGCACCAGGATTCATTCTGAGTTGATATTTAAATGAATGCGGCGCTCAGGATCGACCTCTCAACCAACCTCGACAGAGTTCATACAAACCCTGAGCACATACGTACGGACCAATCATAACCGAGTCGTTCGCCACGTCGGCCAATCAGTGTGAGGTCTTTGCAAGGTGCATAGCTACTTTCACCGCTGTTCCTTTTCATTACCTATTTGGAAACCCAGGTGCTGTAGTAGACGGTTTAACCATTATCTATGTGAAAGGATCTGCTCCTTTGAAATCAACTGTGATTACAAAGTAGCATAGGGGTCTCGCTATTGAGATGGAAAGATTATTAGTGCTTTGGCTGGAAGACCAGCATCAATGGCGTATCCCAGTGCGCCTTATGTTGATTGATTTTACCACTGTGTTAGCGTAGGTGAGTGACATAGGTATTTATGTGCAGTACATGTATGTGAGTTCTGACTTACGGCGAAAATCGCTTTACGTCGCTCCGTAGGAACGGAATTCCGACGTAAGTCGAGGACCCCCTGTACTTTGGAAACCTCAGGTTTCTAAGTGGTGTCACCGAACGGTGCTTGCCGTGTCAATGGGAAATCATAAGCTGAAAACCTAACAATGCCACAGCCATCTGTGGCTGAGAGCCAAGGAGGCTAACCTGGCCATGCCCTCTGGGTGGGAGGGATATACGCTTTCTCATTGTCAATCACGGTGATGCTAGCCAATAGTGGGCACCTGTGAGCTCGTGTGCTGAAGAGGGTATATAGTGTTTTTCCTTAGTGTTATTGAAAAGGTATGGTTTTCTGGACTCATTTGTCTCAAAGGAAGCATGCTTTATTTTTTACCCTCCTCTGTTTGTAGCTGTTATATGATGGGGAAGAGCTGACTAGTGGGCAAGTCAAACCAGATGGAAAATTTACTTAAAAAACAAAACAAAAGCAAACTCAACTTCAGAGTGGTAAGAGTATCTAAGTTTCACGTCAGGTCACGTCACCCCACCCTGTTATTGATCATTTTTTCTCCAGGCCCACTCCTCGTCATGTTTCATTCCTTACATATTCTTCACATCACATTTCAGCATCAGCACAAGGAGACAGCTCGGAAGGTGAGCTATCAACATGAGAAATACTTGCCTCACTCCGCTTTGAGTACTCCACCAAGTCAGAGAGCACTCAAGCCTTGGGATGTAATAAATTAAAGCTGTCTCGATCGCTCCGCTGCACCTTGCATCAGCAATTAATTGTTGAGCACGTAGCAACGGCAACTAGCACAACACAGCTGTCAAGCACATGGGCCGGCAGCTAGATATTTAGAAACGCAGACACTTTGTTCTGAAGTCCAAATAAATTAAGTCCTAATTGAAGTGTATTGGAAAAGAGGAGGAATAATTTTTTATCATTTTCATCAGCCTGGTCTTTGAGCAGCGTTAATGACTGAGTAGTTTCATCTTACTTTAACTGTTTCGGGTCTTCGAAGTCTCCTGTGTATGTTTAATGAGCCTCCCAGTCAATCAATCATCTCATATATTCTCCATCGCCCTCATTACTAACACAAACACACATACACTCATCAATATGGATACGTACACTCACTGTCCACTTTGTTAGGAACACTTCTAGTCTGCGCATACATGCAGTTATCGAATTCAATTCAATTTTATTTGCATAGCGCTTTTAGCAACAGACATTGTCGCAAAGCAGCTTTACAATACATAATGCCCAATTAAAGGCTTATTAATCAGTAAACATATCCACA
>JAQLOM010000032.1:23399670-23411767 GCA_030068315.1 Chrysichthys thysi
TTTCATGCGACCTAAACATTCTGATGTACTTTATATCAGGCTTGGGGAGTGACAGAATACATGGAATGGTGTTTTATGTATATCATTAGGATAGAAAAAGAGAACTGTATTTCGTTAAAGTTACAGGAAATAACGCTGTAATCAGATTACTGATGCGTTTAATAAAGATGGAGAATATTTAGGAGGATTACAGTTTTAAAATATATCAGGGCTACAAGAACTAATCAACAAAATCCATAAAAATCAATCATAAAATAATTGCCAGTTAATTTCATTATTAGTTGAAGTGCGTTAAGAAGCACAGGCGCGCTGCGTCGCTTCATAGAGACACATTAGACTGAAATGATGGGGCAGAAACATCAGCAGGACTTTCTCTACACTTTCTCTGTACAGTACACGACCCTGCGGCCTCATGGCATGACGTGTGTTTTAATGTGAGTCATATTCTCATTGGTTTGTGACGATGTGAGGGACAGTGGAGGCCTGTTGTTTTGTTATATTTTGTTCGGCAGCGAGTAGCCTGTTAAACTGGCCTGTGCTTTCTGACCCAGTAGCGCTAATAAACAATTGTTCAGTTCACATCGAAATCAATCCCAAAGAGAGTCGATTCACTCATCTCAGGAATTGAAATCTAAGTCAACTGCAAAATTGATTCCACACACCGAAAATGTTTCACCTCACACACACACAGCAAGCAATCTGAACACTGAAATGAGTTTCAGTGACCGACACAGGCTGCAGATATTCACTTTATCCTTATTTTGAATATAATCAAGCTGTTCTGCCTGCTCAGATCAGGAAGACCATGCTGCAGCCTGAATGCTCAGAGAAAAACACTGAAGGAGAAGAGCTTCTATCCACAAGATGTTAGACTCCTCAATTAGAGCAGCACATTCTTTTAAATCCCTATAAACGTGATCACACCTGAGTGTGCACATGCTAATGTTTATCTGACCTGCCAAGGATGTACCCCACCTCTCGCCCGGGGTCACCTGGGATCGGCTCCAGCTTCCGTCCGCGACCCTGAACAGAGGAGTGTGAGTGAGTGAGTTACAGAGTTAGAGAGCTCAATAGATCGAGTTCCCATAGCCCAAGATTGTACCAGGTTACGGTTCACTGCAGCTTGTACTTTCATAACTGAACATGTGACAAATAAAGCATTTTGAGTTTTGATCAAAATGTTGCATGTATATAGTTTTAATAAATATCTTTTGTATTTAATATTTGTTACAATCTGATAAATCAGAAGAAATTTGGCAGATTAATTGATTATTCAAATATTTGGTAGTTCCAAACCTAAAATACATTTTAAAAATCAATTCATGTAATCAGTTTTATGTATATAGTGCTTTTAACAATGGACAATGTCACAAAGCAACTTCACGGTACATGAGGTCCAATTAAAGTCTTACTAATCTGTAAACATATCTACAACATATCTCCCTAATGAGCAGCCTATTGCAACGGTGGCAAGGAAAACTCCCTGAGACGACAAGAGGAAGAAACCTTGAGAGGAACCAGACTCCAAAGGGAACCCATCCTCATTTGGGTGACAGATAGTGCCATTATAACAACCCACATCTACATCCATGTGTTATGTGGTCAGTTCAGTTGTGGAACACCAGGTAACTGTGGTTTAAGAATAGTCTGTTCAGCTTTAGCTGATCACCAACGGAGCCTCTAGCACAAGACGATCCACATCAATCCAAGTCCCGGGACATTGCAACAGATCCATCTCTGCCAGCAGCAGGCCAGCGCCATCCCCACAGCTCCGGGATGCACACCGAGGCAGTCCACATGGGCCACTCCTGGACAACTCCAGACCAGGAGCAGGACGGCACTCGCTGATGTTTCAGGAACAGCATGTGCAGCTCAGCAGAGAGAAAGAGAGAGAGTGGTTAGGTATAAGCATTGCCACATGATGTATACAAAGTGCTGAGTGCTAGCAACAAACTCCGGCAAGACTATCTATGGCAGCATAACTAAAAAGGGAGAACCAGAAGGTAACCCCGATATGAGGGAGCCCTGGAACATAAAGCACCCCACTCCCCCACCAACAAACCTGAGTGAACATATAAGAGTGGGGAGTGACAGCATCTAAACATCCCAGTTTACCAAAACACTCTGTGCCTGAGGACCCCCCAGATCTGCTCCTTTACCTAATAATGCTATTAATCAGCCAATCATGTGGCAGGAGCACACTACATAAAATCATGCATCTACATGTTATGAGCTTCAGTTAATGTTCACATTAAACATCAAATTGGGGGAAAATGTGTGATCACTCTGCCTTTAACTGTGGCATGGTTGTGGGTACCAGATGGGCTGGTTTCAGTATTTCACAATCTGCTGATCCTCTGGGATTTTCACACACAACAGTGTCTAGAGATTCCATAGAATGGTGCGAAAAACAGAAAAAAACGTCCTGTGTGTGGAGGGTGTGCAGGTGGAGACGCTTTGCAGATAAGACAGGTCAGAGGGAAATGATCGTATTGGTATGAGCTCCCAGGAAGAATGTAGTAACTTGTTACAACCATGGTGAGCAGAAAAGCAAGAATCTGAGGATATCATGGGCTCAGACTCACTAAAAACCTGGACCGTTGGATATTAGGAGAAAAAGCAATCCAGTGATCTTTTTCCTGTCTTCATCTGTCAGTGATGATGGGTATATGATTGGCTGATTAGATAACTGCATGAACATACAGGTGTACGGTGTTCATGATAAAATGGACACTCAGTGTATGTATGTATTTTTACCGTAAAGATTTAAACCATGCTACCTGTTATCAGCCCGCCCTGCCTCGATGTTCGTCTGTTCATGAAGGAGGTTGTCGTGCAGAATTGTAAATATAACTGTGTCGATTGAAAGTGGGTTTGGTAAATTAGTTTCAGAGCTTGAAGTGATTCATATCGTGACATTCGTGCATCTGAAAGCCACCAATCAACCACTCGTGTTTGTGTTGAGAATGATGAATGTAATTTTCCTAATGCAGGAGTTAGAATGTAATCGGGGGGCTGTAGTTATCGGGCACCTCCTGTTGAGCTTAAATCTTATTTTCATCTGTCGCACACATTTATTTATTATTTACCTGCTTGTGTGCAAAGGTGGGTGGGGTTTTTTTTTCTTCTTACTACTGTTGCGTGTACCTTTGTTATAAAAATAGCCAGGCTGGAAATGAAGTGTGTTTGAATGGAGGTCGCTTATCATCAGCTTATGAGGTTATACTGCTGACGCAAAGAGTGTGTTCCCGGGAGGAACGTGCTTGATTTATGCGTGCTTTGTGATCCTACTGTGTGTGTGTGTGTGTGTGGGTTTCACTAATTGAGGCCTGGCAGTGGTAATGTGAAGGGTTGTGTATGCTGAGCTTTGGGTGGATTGAAAGCAGGTGAGCAGTGTGTGACCCTGCTCATATCTGCTGCCATATAATAATCCACTTGGTTCCATGATGGGAGAATTCAATCAAACGGAAGGAGAAACCGAGTTCTCAGTGCCTGCGTTGACCCCCACACACGCACACACACACACACACACCCCACACATACCACACAAACGCACTCAAGAAATTGAATATTCACACACGCCTACTGGAAAGGCACTCATTCGCACTACTAACACAGCAGAGTATTTTCACATTCAGCCCCACACAACTTTTACACCTTTCTTGACACAGTGGTGCGTGCTCTCCCACACACACACAGACACACATACAGTTTGAAACTTTCTAAATCAGGCAGTGTTGCGAACTCTTTTGTTCAGGGCCAAAGGGTAGCTCAGCTTTCCGGGCAAACGTTCAGAATTTGATATTCAGACTCATCAGTGCTGACCCGTGCTTAAACTTCGGTCAGATTTAGATGTTTAAATCTGCATAAAGACCGCATGGCCTGATCGATATATCTGTACTCGGTGATAACAGCTCTATATGTGGGCCAGAAAATAATCTTCTGAAGCCCAAGTCTGGGCAAGATTCTTTTTTATATTCCCAATGTGTATTTATAGTATTTTAAATCTGCTGGATGAAAGTGCTTCTGTATGAAGTATCTGCCAATGCATGAAGGCGCTTGATCCATAAACTAGTGACAAGAAGGTTTGGTCTTGTTCTGTAGGGAATAATTTAGCGTGGAATCTATTCAGACATTTCGAGCATGTTATTTCTGGCCGCTGGATTGAAGGCCAAAGGTGACAGAGACTGATGAGACGAAGAGTAGATACGACTACTAGCTCTCGTTCCTGGAAACCTCTTTAACCGTTTTCTTTTCCCAAGCGTTATTTTGCCTATTCTAACACACTTAACCTTATTAATGATTAATCAGTTGTTTTAGATGAGGGAAAGCTAGTCATTTGTAGATAACCAGGTTTCTTCAGGACTGAGCATGATGTCATTGGTGCAACAAGACATAAGTAATTGGTGCTATTGCAGTTATGTTATTATAATACACTACACCTGACTCAAGATATAGAATTTTGCAGTATGCTTCATTGAGAGCTAGAAAGTGTATCATCCATGTATTCCATCTCATTGATCGTGATACTAACACAACCCACACACCATGTATCTCACAGCATGTTCTACTTTGGTTTTAAATGTATTGAACTTTGAGAGCCAAATGATGTAAAGGAAGCAACTAAAAAATAATTATTAACTCAAGTAAACACAAAATGCAGTTATTTAACGATCATTCATCTGTTGAAGGAAAAAAGGTATTCATTACCAACTAACTCTGTTTAACCCCTTTGGTGCTGTAAAAAATATATATTTTTTTTTACTTTGCCCCTAGTTATTAATATTTTGTGGGTAAATTCTTTGACTTTGCCCCAGTAGAAACTGTTGAGGTGGTGTTATCTTTACAGAACGAGTGGAAGCTTGACGGGTTTCTCCCCTTGTAGACGGCCCTGCAGTGTCAGTTTCAAGATCGCTAGAAGCCCTTTCAGTTTCAGTTTCACTCTCGCTATCCATCTCCGCATCATCAAAATCATTGTCAGACAGGTCAGATATCTCATCCAGCACTAATTTCAGAACCTCCTCCTTGCTAAACTTTCCTTTCCGCGGCATTTTACTGCATATCGTAATATAGCTTGTCAACAACGTGCTCCAGATGGTACTCTGACACACAACAGGAACAGTATACAGTATTACTAAAAATTACCTCGAGTGTCGCCCCCTAGCGAGTACAATTGAGCCATTTAATTTTTTTGTTGACTTTTGTCATCGTGTATGCATGGCCGTAGCACCAAACCCCTACATGTCGACTTAAGCCGACTCCCACGCCAAAAGGGTTAAAAGAAAGAAAAAAAAACCCTAGCCTCAATATGTAAATGTTTTAATTTTGTTTTTTATTTTTAGAAAATTTGCAAAAGTTATAAAGAAATTTGTTTCACTTTGTCATAATGGGGTACGGCGTGTAGAATTTTGAGGTAAAAGATGAATTTAATCTGTTTGGGAATAAGGCTATAACATAGGATATTGTGGAAAAAAGTGGCGCGCTGTGAATACTTTCCGGATGCAGTGTAGTTACTCAATCAGCCAATTAACCAAATGTAACTGATAATTGGGTTCACCGAGACTAAACACGTACAGACTTGATTACAGTCCGCTAAATGATTTTGAGCATGACTTAAAAAGAATCTTTCCACCAACGTGATGTAGGCTAAAGTTTCTCAACAAGCAGAACATTATGATATGTTCAAAAGACATTTTAGTATGGAACTGCTTACACAACCATTTACATTTACTTCATTTGGCAGGTGTCCTTATCCAGAACATAGATATATAGTTTATACTGAGAAGTTGAGGTTTAAGAGCCTTTCTTAAGGGCCCAGCAGCGGTAGCTGGCAGTGCTGAGATTTGAACTCATGACCTTCCAATCAACAGTCTAACATCGTAACCACTGAGCTACCACTGCCCCATTTCTAAGAGTCTGGGAAAATAAAAACTTGGAACTATGCTTAATCATCCCAGAAGTAGCTGGCTTTCCAGAAATTCCTTCAAGAGCACACTGACGACTCATCCAGAAAGTCAAAAAAGAATCCAGACAATCGTCTAAGAAACTGCAGACCTTGTGATGCTCTGAATGAAGTCAACATTTATGATTCAACCATTCAAATGTGACTGAGCAAAAATGGAATTGATGTGAGTGTTACAAGGTGAAAGCCACTACCAACCAAGACAAACAAACAGTGGAACTTTGTAGAAGACATAGGTCCTGTTACATTTCATGTAAAGCTAGCTTCATTCCACAAAAAAGCCATCATGGAAACGGTCAAACCTGGTAGTGGTAGTGGAAGGACATGGGGGACACTTTGTTGAATCGGGGTTCAGGGGACCATGTTCTTCTCTCTACCAGGAAGTCCTAAAGGGTAATGTTCAGACATTAGTCCGTGATGTGAACTTCAAGTGTAATTAGGTTAAGCAGGAAGATATTAATCCAAAGCAAAAGAGTACAACTTCTGAATGGCTCAAAAGAAACAAAAATATTTTTTTTGGGTGTGGTCTTGTGGTCTAAAGTCCTGACTTTGACCTTGTTCAGATGATGAGACAGAGCACTAAATGGCCAGTTCGTTCTTGAAAGCCGTCTAATTAAAGCAATTTTGCAACTAAGTTTGGGCTGACGTTTCTGATTAATAGTTTTTAGCTGTAGTTGTTGCTGCTAAAGGTGGCCCAACCAATGAGATACATGTTGCATAACATTTTCCTTCAAAAAATACATTTTTCCTTCAGTAAATCATTTAAAAACTGTCAATGCATTTCTTCCTGATTTCCCTGCCTTACATTATTTTTTGTATGTGGATCTAAAAGCATTTATTATGATGAATATGCAACAAATAGAGGAAATCCATAATAGGGTATTCATAGTATAGAAGGTGGTGTAAATAAGTTACAAGTAGCAGTTTAAAAGCAGCCCATTCCAAAGATAAACCCAGTCAAATATCAGTGTTATTTACGTTTTAGTCACCGATGATAGCTGACCATCCTTTCTCCTGCTCAAACATATTATAGTAGCAATAGAGTTACTCGTATTTCTACTTTTTTTTTTTTACCTATCCATAGGGTTTCGGTTGGCCATCATGGGTTTTATTCCTGTCTGTCAATACTAGCTTGGCCTTGGCTTTGCTTCATGGAGTCAGAAAATTATACCTCATACACAGCTTGATCTGGTCCATAAAGACAAATCCAGCTTGACCCTGATCGATACGGAAGAGTGAACTGCAGTTTAACTCCTCCATCCCTTAGCAAACAAGAGTGAGTTGGCAAGACCATAGTTGGCTTTTTTCTGATGATTTACCCAAAAGCTTCTGATCACTATGGCATGTCATTCTTTTGCAAGTTTTTGCTTCCTGAAAAATGAATCCGGCTTCACAATATATGATTTTTGACCTGACTTTAATGCTTCCAGATTGTTCCCGAGAGTCTCGACAGAAACGCGTTGGGCCTATTGTTGGCAGATTGTGCGTTTGAACCCCGATGACACCCCAGCCATCCATGGTTGGGAGCAATGGAAGCAAAATTGACCATGAGTTCGCGGGATGATATCTTCTCTTTTATGTCAGTCACAGCAACACTAGCCAATCACAAGCATCTGTGAGCTCATGTATGTGGAATATACAAGATAGTGCTTGCGTCTGAGTGTGTCTTGCTGCCCTCTGATTTCCCATTAGCAGTATTTTGAAAAAAACGCTGGGTGATGTTCCTATGAGCTGCCAGTCTCAGATATTTTTCAATAAAACTCAAAGGATATTTACGGCTACAGCAATAGCAGTAGTAAAACACTGGATTTAAAAGAAAAGATGTTCTGTTGTCAGTGGCTGGAGCCCAGATCACGTTGCCTGACCACACAGTGTAACACTGGGTTTACAAATCAGAATATTTAGTAGTTACTCATGTTCAACACTTCGTTTGATATTTTAGACCCTGGTGATCAGGTTCGATTCTTCGTGAGGAAACAGTGACCTTTGTGTGCTCTCTACGCTGCTGCTTGGAAGGTTGAAAGTTCAATAACTGCACTGTCAAGTTGGTTCATTCAGCAATACGTTTATCCTTCAACCAACAGGATGCACTCTTCATTATAAGTCAGTTTGTTTAAAATCGCCTGCCAAATGAAAGACTGGAAATGATATCAAGCTTATAGATGTTACGGCAGCATGGTGTTGTTGCTGTCTCACAGCTCCAGGGTCCCGGAGGTGATCCTGAACTCATGTTACTCTATAAAGAGCTTCAAATATGTACCCAGTGGCCATGTGGGTGTTCTCTGTGGTTTTCCAACTTCTCCCATCTCCTAGTAAAACATGCTGGCACTTAGATTGGCTGGGATACACTCCAGATCAGTTGTGACCCTGCCAGGAAAAAGAGGTAACTGAAGATTAATAGACTTGAGTAAACGAATGCTACATTTTAGCTGAAGAGAAAGTATAGGTCAGTGAAATCAGGTTTGCTTCATGAATAAGTGAATCAGTTCCTGCTGGAAAAAAATCTGGCAAATTCTGTAATGCTGACTTTTGAACAAGTAGTAGAAGTATGAAAAGGTCACTATCCATTTAGTGTCATTCCTACAGAGCTGATACTTATCCACTTTTATCCTCGCGTTGAACATTTCAACATTTTCCTACTTACTGTACGATTCCCACAAAAGACGGATCAGACGCTCGCTGGCAGAGCAGATGGTGAGTGGGTGACTGTCATACGCTCCATGGAGCTGCTTCATATTGACAAATAATTGATAGCCTTTCGCTGTGTCTCCGGGTCCAGAGTCTCCACGGAGCTGTCAGCGTGCTCCCCGTGATTTCCAGTGGCAAGAGACAGCAAGTGCTATAATAGGAATTCTCCTTACGGTCTCAAGTCCGCAGATAGAATAGCGTCTAAATCTTCACTTATGAAAACTGTAATTTTGCCCATAATCAATATAGAATTTTCTTTTTCTTTTTTTTTAAGCCCACACTCCGCTCCAGTCCTGTACTGCTTGTGTTACGCTATTAAATGTGAAACTCTCTTTTTTCCTTTCTCTATCTCTCTCTCTCTCTTTTAAATAATTGCTTTGAGAGCTTTTTTTTTTCTTCCATTCATTGATTCTCCACATTCCAGCACAGCCAGCACTTCCTTTCCATCATTAAGTTGCTTAATACTTTACTGCAAGTGTTCGTAATTTTTCACAGTCGCCAAACTTTCAGGGCATGGTGTGAAGACAATTTTTTTTTATTTGAGCCATCCATTCTGAATATATCCTCATTCTTAAAGGCTAAGCTAAGCTTTATGCCTTTACCTTTAAGCGCTGCGAATAACTCATGATTCAGGCCTCAGGAGATTAGAGCGGGTATTAAAAGACGGCACTGCCTTCAAATTAATAATGTATTTTTTTTTTTTTTTCAATTATCCAGTATAAAGCGCGTGCCAGCTCAGGTGAAACATAAGTCAATCACCCATGACGTTGCCCTGTGGCCATCTGAGGCTATTATACTGTGGTCATCAAGTCAATTCACTTCAGCATAAATGAGCACTTAACACAGGTTATGCATCAAAATGTGTTGATGGTGTTAGAGGAGCCTGAAACATAAAGGTGAAGAATTAGCCCGTGTAAGTAATTGACTAGACTCATGGCTTTAGCTCTATTAAAAATCAGTTCGGATCCTCTTGAATGAATCTTCACTTGAATGAAACACACCAGTTCACTTACCTGACCTTTTTCTTTACCCAAGTGAATATACTTTCAAGA
The DNA here is from genome assembly GCA_030068315.1 of Chrysichthys thysi. Taxonomy (NCBI): domain Eukaryota; kingdom Metazoa; phylum Chordata; class Actinopteri; order Siluriformes; family Claroteidae; genus Chrysichthys; species Chrysichthys thysi. The sequence continues at coordinate 23,409,373 of JAQLOM010000032.1, forward strand.
TGCCTACACATACCCTAAATGCTTCCTAAATGGTCCATATCTGTAATTATTATCACTGTATCTTATCCGATTGGATCATTTCCTAAAATCAATGGAAGACAGATAAGTGACGTATATTAAATTATCAGTAAGAGCTATAAGAGCTATGATAATACGCTTTCCATTGACTGTCATCACCTGATCTCTGGACCGGTTTAATTTGATAGCTGCTATAGGTTTAAAACGTTAAATAGTTGTTGTTTTTTTTAATTCATGAAAGTTCATTTAACCAATTATTATTATTTACTGCATTAGGTACGATGAACCACTTTAACATGAATGAACTGTAAGTAATATTAACAAAGAAAGTTGGACCATCTTATACCATATTGTGGCTGAATACTTGATACTGAATCTGATTTGTCAGAAGGTTGTCCATTAATTTGTATAACAGCACGACTCTCACAGAAGGTCCGGGTCTCGGTAGGTGTATAGTAATAAACAATAACAGTAATACGTTACTGTTTTGTTTTGTTTTTTTAAACGCATGTTATTCATCTAAGAAAAAAGTATAATCATTGATGTGATGAAGTTCTTTGTGCGGAGACATTCATTTAATATTTATGGGAGTCTCTAGTGTCAGCATTTTGTAGCAGTCATGGCTTTGCAAAGTTTCCCAGCATAGGAAAGTCTTCTGGACAGAGGAGTTGGGTGTTGAGCGTTGTTATGACGCAAGTTATAACAGGAACTAACTTGTCTCATGGACATTCTGCAACATTAAATGTAACCCTGAATGATTAAAACGTATGAGATGGCATGCTTTGGTGAATGAAACTTTATAGTGATTGACAAATCACTGTGGCATAAGTGGAATAACGCACTCCAGATTGTGTTTTTTATTTATTTTATTTTTTTTTTTTTTAAGAAAAACAATGCATGTCAGGTTGGGGATGTTGTGTGTGATTTCTTATCAGTACAAGACTGAAGAGATTACAGTGACCGGTACACTGCTGTTTTTGGGTATGTGTGCATTATAGGAATATTTGCAGGCTATTTTGTGATAAATAACTTTCTCTTGTTATGACTTCAGTTCATCATACAGGTGCTATTCTGATCCTAATAATCTTTCTGATATTTTCAGCCGGATTTGAAGCCTATAAGTGGTAGTTAGAGCCTCAGGTTGTGTGTGCAATGGGAACAGATTGAAGCCTATTTTAGGCCCGGCTAGCAGATGCATGGGAGAACACTTATTATCGTTCCTCTTTGAATCCCTCCCTTGATTGAGGTGCTTCCCCAATTTCATGATGGAGATCTTAATAATTCAGCGACTCCATCTCCGCCTGGAGACTTCTCTTCATGCAGGAGTTTTAATTTGAGCTCCCTAAAGTTTAGCGTACATATGGATTCCTCTTCTTTCTAATCATTTTAGCTACCCTTCTTTTAATTAGGCTTGTTATTTTGTCATGTGTGACATCTCTCTTTTTTGGTTCTACTTTGTTACTGATGTATTGTACGTGGGTACTGCAGAAAAAAAATCCAAAACAAACAAAAAAAAACCCCATCAGTACTGATTGGAAGGTTGGAGGTTGAAATCCAAGCTCCGCCAAGCTGCCACTGCAGGGCCCTTTAGCAAGGCCCTTAACCTTGAATGTTCAGTTGTATAAATGAGATTTAAAAAAAAATGTTAGTTGCTCTGGATAAGGGCGTCTGCCAAATGACGGTAATGTAATGGAATCTTAAGAGAATGGCAAGAATTGGCGAGAATGTAAGCAAATGCATGGGCCTCCTCTGAGAACGCACCATTGATTTAGCTTTGTCTCCAATCGTGTACAGCGGCTGTCAAGAAAGCATGTCTCCTTTCTACACAGGAGCTAGGCGTGCCTGGTCCGATGAACCATGGTGATACCTAGCTCAACATTTAGCATGAGTAACATGAGTCAGTGGAGACACAATGTTTAGTTTCATCTGGTGGCAGTGGGACTGACGTTTTCCCCACACACTTTAGGGCAGGGGTCCCCAACCACCTATCTATAGGATATGGCACTTTCACTACTGGGCTGCACGGAACAAACAAATAATTTATTTAAAAATGTAAATTCAGTAAAATAATAATAATAATAATAACAACAACAACAACAGCAATAATAATAATAATAATAATAACAGTAACAATAATCATCATCATAAATTAATAATTAATAAAAAACCAACCAATCCTTCAGGAGCATCCTTTTGAGCATTATTATGCTCTTAAACTACATCGTTTGAATATTATAATTATTTTTTATTGTTGTTGTTAATAATAATAATAATAATAATAATAATAATAATAATAATAATGGGTGGCACGGTGGCTGAGTGGTTAGCACTGTCGCCTCACAGCGAGAAGGTCCTGGGTTCGAGCCCCGGGTTCGGC
>JAQLOM010000032.1:23533573-23552076 GCA_030068315.1 Chrysichthys thysi
GTGTGTGTGTGTGTGTGTGTGTGTGTGTGTGTGTGTGTGTGTGTGTGTGTGTGTGTGTGTGTGTGTGTGTGCCCGCGTGCATGTGCTTTTAGATAAAGCAGCTTACAGTCACCACAGACACCTCAGGACAGCGTTGAGTGGTGTGTCTGTTGATAAGAGTTGTGTGCAACGTCAGACACTAGCCAGCTGTCTCGCCTAGTGCCCGACAAACAGAAATAAAGAACTTGCACAGTTATTGCTGATGTTATAAATCACCAACGATCATCCAGTGTATTTGCAGCTCCGTTTTTACCCAGATTCTCCCCCATGTTTTCACTGAAATGATTGCAGTTGTTTGTTACATTTTAATAATACTTGATTTTAGTGTTTCTAAACCCATCTGAGTGTTACCCAATAAATGCAAAAATTGGTTAAATATAATTAGTTTGCAATAAAGATTGAATTATCTTTGATCAATGAGAGGTCCATGTTCTAAAATATGTTCTTACTCCTAGATGTGAGCATTGTAGCATCTCATTTCGGACACATCGAGGTTTGCTCCGTCACAACGCGGTCATCCATAAGCAGCTGCCAACTGATCCCAGTGGACACCCATTCATTCAGAACAACCCCTCCATACCCATGGGCTTCAATGATCTGGCTTTCATCGACTTCTCCTGTCACAAATTCCCTCACATTGCCCAGGTAACTAACTGCATTTATGTCAGTCTGGAACTATATTCAGGTATTTATGAAATGTTAATCCTAAGGTTTTCTATTATGTGGTATTTAAGTTAATTGTTTTGCTACTATATATTAGTAATTCTTGATTATTTAATTATTGAAATCAACAGGTTTGGTGTGAAACCAATCTACGTCGCTGCACCAGCAAGCTTCATCGATTTGTGTGCGAGACTTGTGACAAAGCTTTCCCTTTAAATGTGGCATTGGAGTTGCACAAGTCCACACATGACACTTCTAAAACCAAGAAAGAGTCCGTTTCTTCCCGACCTTCCTGTACAGAGTCCCCCATATCTGAGAAAAGTAGCTTCATGGGCTCGCTGGGTCTGCAACACATTTCGCAGGTCAAACCTGTACGCTCAGAGGAGGATGCCATGCAAGCAGACTTAGACAGTATCCGTGTAATCCATGTGGATCCATTACTGGTCCAAAAGGAATCTGGCTTTCTTGGTGGTGTTAGCCTGTCTCTGGTGGATCCATCATCTCTCCGGGGTCTGTCTCAGCATGAGGCACTCAAACTCCTTTCTTTACAGCCATTTCAGACTGGTTTTCTTGTCCAGCCAGATGGTGGGATGGTAGTAAAGCCAGTTTGTGGTGAGACTGGAATGGAACTGGCCGACATACAGCAGATCCTCAAAGTGGCTTCTGCTGCCCCGAACCAGATCAGCCTCCCTCCCTTGTCCAAGGCACCAGGCAGTGCAGTGCAATCAAACTACAAGCAGATGCCCCCACTCAAGCCAAAGCCTCTGGTGGCTCCCCGGACCAATGTGACAACCTCCACTCCTCCTCCCCTTTTAAGCACCCAGCAGGCATCACTAGGTTGCATCAGCCCCAGTCTACCACCACCGGCTGCCCAGTTCCTGAAGGCTGCCAAGGAGCTGTCTCCATCTTCATCTTCATCATCATCTACTTGCAATCAGGCTTCCACTGAAAAAATGCAGATGGAAGCTGAGTGCATGGGTGATGCCCACACTCCCATGGACACAGATGACCAACAAATTAAGCAGGCAGAAGACAAAATAAGGGAGCCACCTATAAAGAAGGGAGCAGGTCGCAAAGGCTCATACCCCTGCCGCTTCTGTGACCAGGTATTTGCCTATTCAGGGGTACTACAGGCACACATGCGTTATCATCTGGGGATCTTGCCTCACCAATGTAATATTTGTGACTACGTTGCTCCTGACAAAGCCACGTTGATTCGTCATCTGCGCACCCACAGTGGTGAGCGCCCTTACGTGTGCCGAGTCTGCCATTACCCCTTCACCGTTAAAGCCAACTGTGAGCGCCACCTACGCAAGAAGCACATGAAGAACACTCGTAAGGAAATTGAGAAAAATATCAAGTACATCACCTCATCCACGGCGATGCCCGATGCATTAGAACAAACTGGCTCAGGTGACACTATCTGTCATTTATGCGGTGAGGACCTTAAGACCTACCGAGCTCTACAGATCCACATGCGTGTCCACAACGGCTTCCAGAGGAAGCCATTTGAGTGTAAATGCTGTGGAGCAGCCTTTTTGGCCAAGCGTAACTGTATCCACCACCTACTGAAACAGCACCCTGAGATTAAAGAGCAGGACATAGAAGAGCATATAGCTACTGTCACTGTTGTTCCTTCTCAAACGAGTCCTAAGTCTTCTCCACTCAATGGAGTGTCCCCAAGTGCTTCCATCTGTCCCATTAAAGTAGAAGATCTAAGTTTCTATGCTGCAGATCAGGACCAACCGCTGGACTTCTCGAATAAAAAACGGGGTGGTAACAATGCTGGAAACAGTGTTTCTCCTAGAATTAAGATGGAGTCTGCCATGTATGATGATTCCATGGAGCCAATTGATCTCTCTATTCCAAAGAATCCTGATAAAAAGACGAAGATGAATACTGATCTAGTCTTGCAAAGAGAAGTAAAAAAGGAACAGCCAACCCTTAACATAATGGATCACTCACTTGCCCTGGGCCTGCAAACAGATAGGGCAGTTGATGAGAAACCACAGCAGCTTGCCTGCTACCAGCTTCCCACTGCCTTGACTACTGTTGGTGCAACCAGTGCAGCAGGTCGTGCCTTGCGACTAAAGCCTTTGCTACCTAAACCCAATTCTGCTGGGGTAAAGGAGCTTCCGCCACTGGCCTCCATTGCCCAGATTATCTCCTCAGTCTCTGGTGCCCCCGACCTTCTGAAACGAGACAGCCCTAACAGCTGTCCTGATTCCGTTTCGGACACCTCGGCTGAGGAGTTTCTCAAAGAGCGATCTAAAAGGAGAAGCAATAAAAGGCAAGCCATCAGCACAGCTAGAGAAAAGCCTGCAATAAATTCAACAGACCCTAATATTGACCTTGAGTCCAGTGGGGAATTCGCCAGTGTGGAGAAGATGCTGGCCACCAGTAATGCGAATAAATTTAGCACCTACTTAAAAAACAACATAATGGAGCTAGAACGGAAAGAAGGAGAACAGCCGTGCAACGGTGACAAGAAAGAAGCAAAAGATGAAAAACAGATGCAAGCCAAGCAGAGCTCACAGCTCCAACAGTCCAAAGGGAAAAAGAATGCATACTCAAACTCGGTGCAAAAGATGACTTGCCCATTCTGTCCCAGAGTCTTTCCATGGGCCAGCTCACTCCAGCGCCACATGCTGACACACACAGGTAACATGCCAATAATCTCATTCAAAGGTCTTTAAATGTCACTATCTTTTTAGTTAGATTTAATAATATTGTGACAGGTAACTTCAGATTTTTTTTTTATTTACATGAGGCATAATTTGGTCGATTCGTTGTGCGGTTTAGGTCAAAAGCCCTACCCTTGCCCTAAATGCGAAGCCCTGTTCTCAACCAAGTCCAACTGTGAGCGCCATCTTCTGCGTAAGCACGGTGTAACCAACAGACTCCTCCGGCAAAATGGTGCCATACCTAAAACCAAGGAGATGGAGGAGTGCTCGCCAGAGAGTGCAGGTAACGAGAGAGTGAGATCGAGATTTTTATAACTGTTATAAAGAACAGTGTCCTGAAAAATCAGTGTTGAATTGAGCTTTATAATGTAACCTTTTAAGATACCGAGTCACATTTGGAATTAAATGGGGATAAAATGTTAAATGGTTACAGAACCATCAGATTGATGTTTATGAGAGTATGTATGTGTCTTTCTATTTATTTATTTTACAGTATTTTGGGTATGTTGGATGTTATGTCTTAGTTAATATGGGATAATGCAAAACGAGTACAGTACATGCAAGAAAAATATTAAATAGTACCTCAAATGTTATGTAATGCCATCAGACGTTGCTTATTTAATTTTCTTTCCAGGATCAAAAGTGACCCTAGATTTTATATACTTACTTACACTAGCAGTGCTTAATGCATTTAATTTTTTCTGTTGTAGAAAGCATGTCTGAACCAGAGCTCCCTAGTGGTGACGCAATGGAGCTGACAAATTCTGAATCTGAAAAGCCAGCTGCATCTGATGCTGAGAAACCCTCCCCTGCCAAGCCCACAGAGGCAGCTGCAGTAAAGTCCCTCCTCCACCAGGGGGAACCAGAACACCTAGATGTGCACGAGTCCTTAAAAAGAAAAAGCACAGTCAATGACGATGATACTCACAGCAATAAGAGTTTGGACCTGAACTTTGCCAGCAAATTAATTGACTTTACATTTTCAGAGGGGGAACAACACAGGGCCTCCCCTGCTGTAGACAGCGATTCATACGAACCGGAGGAGTCCAAGCTGACCTGCAAGACCTGCAACAAGAGCTTCAGATATGCTGCCACTCTGGCACGACATGAAAAAGTTCACGCGTTAGAAAGTACACCTGACACCCGTAACGTGGACTCCAAAGTGGACGACGTGTCCGAGTCTTGTGACCTGAAAAAGGACGACGTAGAAGATGAGGTAGAGAAAGTTGATCGGAACGGGACGGCAGAATGCGAAGGAGCTGGCAGCGTGAAGGACAGTGGCTCTGAGGAGGACAGGGAAGAGAGGAGTGATGAAGAAGGAGGTGCGCCTGAACCAAAGAGCTGTGGAAGGGAGGCTGGATTGTCTGGGAGCAAAACTGACAAGAGGAAGAAGATATGTGGGGAGTGCGGCAAACGCTTCTGGAGCCTTCAGGATCTGACAAGACACATGCGCTCCCACACAGGTAAGAACAATTTTGAATGAATTAGTGTTCAATTCTGTATCCCAGGTTCCCCGTAACATTCTAACGGATGTCCAACCATCGTATTTCGCCAGGTGAACGACCCTACAAGTGTCAGACGTGCGAGCGCACGTTCACCCTGAAACACAGTCTGGTCAGGCATCAGCGTGTACACCAGAGACCCCGCAGCACAGATGAGGAGATGAGCAGAGCTGGAGAGGATGAGGGATTCAGCGGGGGCTCGGCTAGTGAGAGGGAATCAGCAACCCCCACCAGCACGAACCCTCCATCTGAAAACGAGAGTGAAAGCACGAAGGAGAACGAACGCAAGTCCTCCTCCGCTACAAACAGGGAGCCGAAACGTAATAAAGAAGCTTCTGTCACAGAGAAGGCAGAAACCACACCAGCTACAGAGACACCCAAAGAGACACCTCCAGCAAAGGAACTAGCATCAGGTTCTCCCACTGAGGGGGAGCAGCCAGCCGGATTTCTGCAAGGCCTGCTGGAGATTCATTCCAAGCCTGACGTTGAGCGCATCCTCGCTACCAGCGAGCCTTCTCTCGTTGGGGTGGAGTGACAGAGTAACTCCAGTGCGAGTGCCATACAATAAGTACTTTTGTACTGCAAAACATTTTAAACAGCAACAAAAAAGACCATTTACAACAAGTGCCTTGCTACTTTTTTCTTCTTCTTTTTTTTTTGCTATATCTTTATCTACTATCGGATGATTTAGTTGATTTTTAGAGTATTTTATAAAAGAAATCTTTTGTGAAAATGCCACATTTAAGCAATAAAGAAATGAACAATTTAGTGTAACAATTTGTATATGGCTAAGGGGCTGAATAATGAATGGTCATACGAGGCTGCAAACAAGCTGGCACATGGCTACTGAGACTACTGTGTGACGATTCGCGCTACACGTATAACTGGAACGTGCACGACTGCGCTTATTTTTTGAAGGGCTGTTCATGGACTCGAATCCACCTTTCAGCTTTAGTAATAGAAAAGCCACCTGAAATACCTGAGACGGTGAATTGGACTCAGGCTTTTGTATTACATAATGGAGGGCACGGCGAGTTGCAGAGGCTTCAGGCTGGAAAGCAGTGCGGCATTTATGGGTAACCCTCTGAGCAGTGTGCAACAACTTTCAGCGTACAATATCTGGGCAATATTTGCCTTCATTAGCATGATTTTGTTCCCAGCTACACTGACCATGTCAGACTTCCTGTTTTAACCTTCACTTTTTTTTCAGAAGAACATCATGGACAGGATTATTGTTTTATTTTTTACGAAGGGAAGCGCAGTGTTGTGTCGTGTTTGTGTTTTGTTTGTTTTTTTTATCTGAAGAAGAAGAAGAAGGAGAAGGGCTCCAGTATCACCTACAAAACACCAAACACATCTCGACAGAAACAGTCCTGTGTCCAGGTTAAATGTCTTCCAAAACCCTTCTACTTCAGCCTTACTTGTGCTCCTCCAGATGTTTTCGAAAGGCTTCCTGTGTCCAAATGCTAGTTTTTCTTATTACTTGAAAGCTGTCACCCTGCTGCCTGCTGTCTGGCTACGGCACCAGTTCCAGGACCATCATCCTCCTGAGCATCTCTCCTAGTAGGATATCAGGTCAATCATATGATCACATGTGGAGTTCTGTAATTTTACTTTGTTTTGGGTTTTATTTTTTCCTCAAATGTGTAAACCTCATACTCAAACCGAACCTCAAAGAGCAGCAAAACGAACTGGCCGAGTAATTACGGCGAGACCAGTCCCGGCCGACTGGACGACTCTCATCACCTCCGGTGTTGTACAGGAAACTAAAAACCATTTAAATTTGTGGTGTGAGCGCTATGAAACGGAGTATTAATAAGCAAGCGTTTCTTCTACAGGTGATGAGCAATCCGGTATCGGAGGACGTATTTCCTCACCACGGTGGCCACTGGCACAAGACTAGTGTTGGATGAACTTGAATCTTAAAAAAAAAAAAAAAAAAATGCAATCTCTTACTCGGTCTGCGTATTGTGTCCTGTGACTCCGTTTCTCCTAACGCCTTTTTCTGGGTTGCTATGTGTGTGTGCGCCCATGTGAGTGTGTTGCGTGTGTATATATTCCTGTTGAAAATGCACCCAGACTGTTTTAAATGTATTTATTGTAGCCCAGTGTGGGTAAGAAGTAAAAATGTGGAGAAGCCATGTATTAATTATGCTGCAGAGAGAAAAGTTTCAGATTCAATACTTTAGTAGCCCAGTGCCCAGGTGATCTGGGTCTTTTTTCCCCCCTTAGCAATAATCACTATTGATCCAAAGGCTTTATGTAGATGTTTTTGTGTTTTATAGACTCCGTGGTCGATTTTGTCTCTTTTTTTGGCTACCATTTATTATTACTATTATATCGGTTTGGATGAGAGATGAGTTTGTGTTTCGTTTTGTTTTTCCTTTAATATACAAGGCATATAAAACTGTGAAATTTCTTCTTGCTCTTGTGTTATGGGTAAATCTTTAGGGTAGTTTTGCATGTTAACCTTTTTATGTTCTATTAAATGGGTAAAAAAAAAAAGAAAAAAGAAATTCCCGTTCCTTCCCTCTCACACTGTCTTGCTCTCAGGGTTTTTACATGATGCTTATTTGAACCATACCTTCCTGAGTTGCAAATGTTCTCCCCAACTCTTGATTTTGGAACAAGTTGAACCGTCAATCACTACTTCTAGCACTTGACTGTGAATTAAAACGAGTGGGGTGGATATTCTCAATCTATGCACACCCACATTCCTCTCATCACTTTGCTTATTTTCCATGCGTCTTGTTTCTTCCTGGTTCCTTCGCTACCCTTTCTCTTTTCTCATATGGCAAAAACAAACTAGCCACCTGGTTGATATTAAAGGGAGCTTCACTTCGCTGCTATACACAGAAATTAATTTTACTGGACTCGAACAGAACCAGAATCATCTATAGTATTTTGGTACACTACTCCTGCTCTTCACACGAGTGCTTTGAAAACAGAAGTTTAAGCTGTTCTGTATCAAACCTTTTTAAAGCAATAAAATTTTATTAATGCAAATCAATGTCTCATGTTTGCTTTGGTTATAAATTTTGCACTTGTGTTTTTTCTCTCCCTCTAAAGAATGTCCAGAGGTATATCCAAGCTATGGTGGCTTAGTGATTAAAGGAGAAATTTGAAAAATGAAAATGAAAAACTCACATTTTTAGTGCTTGTGTGCATAAATTTGATTATCCAGAGTTCCTCCCAGAGGTTAGCGCTGTCGCTTCACAGTAAGAAGGTCCTGGGTTTGATCCTCGGGGTCGACCTGGGTGCCTTTCTGTGTGGAGTTTGCATGTTCTCCCATGTTTCCTCTGGGTACTCTGGTTTCCTCCCACAGTCTATTGGCTACTCTAAATTGCACTTAGGTGTGAATGCAAGTCTGTCTTTGTGTGTTGCTCTGTGGTAGATTGGTGACCTACCCAGGGTGTAACCCTGCCTCTCACCCAAAGTCATCTACCCCCCCCCCCCCCGGACCTGAACGGGATTAAGCGGCAGAACGTGAGTGAGTGTGTGCGTTCCTCCTAACTCAAGTTATTCCAGTCAGTTTCTTTTTGGCTGCCTTCACACACACACACACACACACACACACACACACACACACACACACACACACTCAATGAATACATCTCACTCTCTTAGAAATTTGCACAATTTAGATCACAGCTTTACTATAATTTTTTATCTAAAGCAAAAACAAAACAATTACATACTAAACCAGATTTGCTAAAATTTTCTGTTTTGATTTTTTGTCTTAAATGTATTTATTATTATTATTATTATTATTATTATTATTATTATTATTATTATTATCACTTTACAGAATTGTTTTTTAAAGGCAGTGTGTTGAGATTGCTCATCTTGGTGAGCCAGAGAAACCCACAGAAAGTGGGTTCTGTGGTGTGTAGCTAGGGGTCCCTCACACCACTGCCATTAAACATTTAATTTTAAATAAAAGTAAAATATTCACATGATTGTTTTCAAGGTTGTTGTGGTTATTATTTAGATATTATAGTTTTAAGCAAAATTGAACACTCATTCCAAAAATTACACTGATCAAAAATAAAATAAAAGGGGGGTATCTATCTATCTATCTATCTATCTATCTATCTATCTATCTATCTATCTATCTATCTATCAACAAGTAAAATTCTTTGGTCACAAAACAAAACGCTCGTGTTGGCGCCCTCTAGTGGATATTTACTGCAACACGGCTGAAAAAACCCCGACAAAATTAAAAAAAAAAAAAAGCTTTTTATTATTTCTTACACATACTCAAGGCACACTATTACGCTAATATACACATAATTATATTACACAAAATTATTATGTTTTATTTAAAAGGAAGATGAGAGAGAGAGAGAGAGAGAGAGAGAGAACTTGACTATTGTTGATATTTTAAGTGCGGTTTCAAAGCTCCATGGAAACGGATCATTCCATTATAACTGGTTAAGGGGGGGACGCCATGTGTACTACGTCGTCTTTAGGACATTTTAAAAAAGATTTAAAGTGAAAATAAAAACATTGTTATTGGTGGTTTTTTTTTTTTTTTTTACTTTAGTTTCATGTATTTTTTTATACATTTTATCTAGATTTAAAAACAGCTCTATGTTGAATATTTAGGTTAGTAAGGTGTTTCTCCATCAATCAACCAACCAATCAACCAGTCAGTCAAACAACCAACCAATCAATGAACCAACTAATCAATCAATCAACCAACTAATCAACCAATCAATCAGTCAATCAATCAGTGCACCAATCAACCAACCAACCAACTAATCAATTAATCAACCAACCAGTCAACCAATCAACCAACCAACCAATTAACCAATCAGTTAAATCATATAAGTATTAAAATGTAGTAAACATTTATCTTGTTCTGCTTGTTCTGCTGTACATGTAAAGTGTTTCTGAGGTTTCCCCCAGCAGAAAGGTTATTAAAACTGGTTAATAGTGCAATAGTTTTTGTCAAAACATAGTAGATTTTTCCATCTACATAGTTCTGAGGTTCTTTGTCTGCATGTTTCCTCATACAATCCCTACTAACAACAAACAGCAGTCAAAAGAGAGATATCATTAAGGTTATGTCCAGTGGTAGAGAGTCTTGCGAGCTGAAATCTTTCACTCCTGTGGTGCACAGATGCTCAGTGAAACGATCAGCCAGTCTCCTCTGGGTTTAAGTAATATACAACAGATTGCATGTCTGACTTGAGAGACAATAAAGAACTCCTGCAGTGATGCATGGTTACCAGTGTGTAGCATATGTTTTTTTTTATAAAGCCACCAGTTTTTATTGAAACTTATAGCTCATAGCATGAAAAACAGGGCATTATTCAACCCGGCCTGTCAGTACAGTGCTGTCCGGAGTTACTCTCACCGTTCTTCACATCATCGTACGCAATAAACGTTAAATGTTCATTCATTCATCTTTAGTAAGTGCTTTATCCTGGTCAGGTGTGTATCCAGATTACACTGCATGCAAGGTGAGAGAACTCACCCTGGATGACTTGCCAGTCCAGTACATGGCACCATGCACACACGCACACACACACACTCATCCTGATGATCCTACTGCCAAGTTCTTGACAGTGAGAGGAAACCAGCAAACCCAGAGGAAACCCAGGCCTGGAAAACATGTGAAACTCCCCAAGACAGTAAACTGAGGCCAGGCTCAAACCAAAGACCCTGGACATAACACACACCAAATGAGGAGAAACTAACTGCAATCTAACACACATAAAACAACAACAACAACATTTCATTAGAACTAGTTACCAAAATGATTTATTTCTCCCAAAAATATGTTACAAAATGTTATTGACACTTCATTCATATGGTCATAGTCATTAAAGGTGGATATGTATTCTTACTTAATTACGATACTTTGTAGATCTAGTTCTATTAATTCCAAATTTCAAACATACAGCTGAAAAGTAAAATAAATTAAGCTTTATAAATCCAGATAAACAATGCAAACAAATAGAAACATAAATAAATAAAAACGACTTTAACATAACATGATGGTATTTTCCCCTAAAAATATTAAAATTATTGTCATAATGATTAAAATTATTATTTTAAATAATAATAATAATAATAATAATAATAATAATACTTTGTGAATTTTTCTTTAATAATACATTATAATAATGTGTGCAGATATTTAAAAAAAATAGATTTAATACTTTCTCAATATTTCTAACAGGTAGATAAGGCAAAAATACAAATATATAAAAAAATATAATCTGAAAACCCAAATGGTTCCCTACTGCCTACAGAGGTGCCCTACATAGGGTATAAAATCTTCCCTACATCCAGTCTGTCCAGCGGACTCTTGGGCTTCTGATTTGGCGCCCCCTTGTGGACATTTATTGCACAACACTGCGCTTTGTTTTTAAAATTACACACCTATTCATAATATCACATAAATTATTACTATATATTATAATTACATGATGATATTACAGGAAACAATTATTTACTAAACAATAAAAAATATACTCTGATTAATTAATAATAGTAACAACAACAAGAGCAGCAGCAAGAAGAACAGAAAGAAAGGTGTGTCCCTTGTTGCTCGACTGTGATTGGCCTTCTAAAAGGCGTTGCAGGGATCCATGGAAACGGATCATTCCACTGAGCGGTGGTGGGGGGGAGAGAAACCTGAAGCAACACCGCAACACTGCCATTGTTCATAACTCCATGGTTCACAATAACATTAATTTGTTTTCATTCTTTATTGATTATTTATTAGTTGGGCTAGATTTGGATCTGTTTATATTTTTCAATCTTTTATCTAGTTCACGTTATCAGTTTCATTTCCCTTCAATATGTTTTTTGTCTGCATCATTTTTTCAGTATGTTTGTACATTACTGAAGCTGATAATTTAGTTAGCAGGGCATTCATTCATCCATTCATTCATCCAAGCCTTCATCCATTCCTTCACCAATTCATTCATCCATTCATTAATCAATTCATCCACCCATCCACCCATTCACTCGTCCATTCATTCATCCATTCCTTCATCCATTCATTCGTATGTTCACTCATTCATTCATCTATCCATCCATTCATACATCAATTCATTCATCTGTTCCTTCATTCATTCATTCATTCATTCATCCATTCATTCATATCTGGACTAAAACTTCCCTGTTAAATGTAGATGTAATAAAAATTCAGTTTAGTGCACAAGGTTGAGACAAACAATGTTTTGGACCTTGATCATCTGTGTAATCAAAGAGCGTCCGAGGCAGATATTGATCTTATAAGAAGCTCTGACAAGGCATATGAGATCTAGCACAACAACAACTAACAACACAAACAGTGATGTCATGAAAGTTATATCACTGTCTGCTGAAGCGTTTCATCACTGAAGGCAGACAGCTTTCATTCCTGTGTTACAAAGATGACAGCCATCCAGATCCGACAGCCTCCTGTTGGTCCACCCGATGTACAGGCGATTACATCATTTGCAGGAGAGAAAATAACCAACTCCTGCAGTGATACACGAGGATCAGTGAGGATCAAATCTGACCTGGTTTTCTATATGCAGTAAGATATGTTCTTTGGAGCACAGTAATCTGCACGTTTCTCACTGATGCAGTGGTCTGGGGACATTTCCAATGCAGAAGATGCTTGGACCAAATGTACTTTTCTAAGTAAAGAGATTGTAGTTTGTACTTAGTCCTGTGTTTCTGGTTTCGTCTTGTTTCTAATAGTCTACTTTAAGATTTTAATCCTCCAACTGAATGCTCTTCATTTGGAGAAAAGCTATCTATCTTGACTGCCAAGGCACCAACACCCCCCCCATTTTATTTTTTTTGCTCTTAAGGTCATAGCATAACTAAAATTTGGTTATTCAATCCTATCTACTAGCAAACAAATAATAACAAATAAGTACACACAATAAAGGTCTTATTTCCTATTGTTTCCTGTCATTCATTTCAAATCACACATCTCAAAAATCAAAAGCGCTCCTACAGATTCAGCTCAGTGTGATTATGGTAAATAAGTCATCTTACAAAAGTGTCATTCTTGATATTTATGTATGAGGCAGACTATGTCTAGAATCACAAAAGTCATCTAAAATATATTTCCTTTGCCTGGCTGCATCACATTCTGCCTCACTTGGAAGTTGTTTTGCTTAAAGGAGTTTCTTTGGCTTATTTGGTATAACTCAGTTCAGTTCAGTTCAACTCAATTTTCATTGCATAGCACTGAACAAGTGACATTGTCACAAAGCAGCTTCACAGTATATAAAGTCCAATTAGAAGCTTATTAATTTCTAAACATATAAATGTAAAGTATATATACATTTATATCCACATATATCCTTAATGAGTAAGCCTGTGGTGTCAGTGGCAAGGAAGAACTCCCTGAGACGACAAGAGTAAGAAACCTTGAGAGGAACCAAGACTCAATACCAATAACCAATCATGTTTTCCTACATGCATGTTTTAGAACAATGCACGGAAACCAGAGAACCCCGAAGAAACTCACACAAACACAGGGAGAAAACTGTGAAATGTGACACAGACAAACAACCCAAACTCAGGATCGAACGCAGGACTCTGGATCTGTGAAGCAGGAACACGACTGACTCACTTTGCTGATGTGCTTTTAATACATTTTTTTTCCAGTAACTAATTAAAACTGTCATGGTCTTGAGCTTGTCTATAAATCCTCTTTCTGAGTGCCACATCTGCGACTCATCATCATTTATCAAAATAACACACGCGTCATGCTTTAAAGGAAGATTTATTTTTGTTTAAAGTCATCTTCTCTAGTAATCGCAGGATCCAGCCTGCCCGTGGTAATGAACTGTGGGATTATTTTTAATACAGAGTTTCAAATATTATATATATTAAAAACACAAATTTTAATGTATACAGTGTTTATAGTCGTTTTTCAAGCTAAAAGAGAATGAACTTTTTGTTTATTGTTAGCAGACCGTGTATGTGTACGTGTATGTGCTTTGATTGAAATCGAGTTCAACTGAATGAAGACATATGTGTCTTGTCTCTACGGTTCAGCAGGATTTCAGCTTTTAGGCCTCTTTTAATATACGATTTCATTTAGTAAATCTTGGAAATGGCTGAACTATACAGGATACATCATTTATTTCATCATTCTGTGATAAATCAGATATTTAGTTGGGGGGTGGTGGTGGTGGGGGTTCTGTTAATGACCACACTTGTCATGTAAATTATATGACTGCAATATAATTTTTCACTTAGATTTCAATTATATTTAAGTCATATTTCACTCTAGTCTGTCTTTTTCTCCTCCATTTGTCTGAACCACAATGTAGAAATGAGTGATCGCAATAAGCAATTGTTCATAGCGAGCGCTGAACACTAGCGAGCTTTTGTTTTTGTTTAACAGAAAGTTATTCGGGTGATTGGACATGCTTTAGTGTAATTAAAACTTCATGTACCATGGAAAATGAATGAATTAATTTCTGCACTAAGGTGTACGTGAGGGGTAATGGGACTTCAGGTCCACTAGATGGCATACAGGTAAAAGAATAAAGCCTCACAGCTGAACATTCCTTTTTTTTTTCTTTTTAATAAAGCTTGTTTATAAGCAGAACCTGACTCATGTTTATCATTATGTCTCAGCTTATACGTGATAAATGAGAACATTAGTCTTTCCCTTTTCCCCAAAATTACATTTTTAGGGCAAATGGGCTACAAATACCCTACACACAGGAGACAAAGACTCAGTCATGGCTTGACCTTTAGACGTGAAGAAATAGAGTTTGGATTACAGATGGACCTTCGGATCCTAGAAGTCCTATTGATCTTAATGTTTCTTATTTCCAGTAACAGATGATATGATCCCTCTCTCTCTTCTGTCTTCATTACACTGCTTGATGTGTCTGCTGAAAATATATACGCCGGGCTCCATATTTACATAAAGTCATTACAGAAAGTGCAAACAGCAGACTGTACAATGGTACGAAGGACATTAAGAAGCTCTAAGGACTAACAACCTGCAATACTAATGCTGGTTTTATACAGGCTATTATTCTTCAGGGTATAACTAAAACTTTTAAACCTAAGAGAGAGAGAGAGCCTACATGGATAAATAAGTAAATGGTTGTATATTTTTAATGCTGGTATATTGTATAGTCCTATTTCAACATATACACACACTTTAATAGGAGCACAGGCACAAACTTGCTCATGTTAGCGTTCACATCGCACATCAGAATGGGGAAAAAATGGTCATCTCAGTGACTTCGACCACAGCGTGGATGTTCTAGATGTCGGTTTGAGTATTTCAGAAAATGCCAACCTCCTGGATCGTTGTATACAGCAGTATCTACAGTACAAAGCGTTTACAATCAAACTAACACATAAAAACCCGTGGGTGGAAACACTTTGTTGATGAGAGAGGTCAGAGAGAAATGCCAGACTGGTTCAAGTGGACATAAATAAGCACTCTTTATAACTGTGGTGAGCAGAAAAGCATCTCAGAATGCACAATACGTCAGACGTGACTTCAGGCGGATGGACTACGGGACATGATCCGCCATGAACAGGAACCTTAAGCAGCAGAGGGCAGGGGATCACCCAAACCTGGCAGCTTAAGAAAAGACAAGAGAAGGGAAAGTTTTTCTAATCTTCGACTGTCCAGCATCAGACTGGAAAATAATCCTCAGTTCACCATTGAGGACCCAAGACTAAAGTAAGTAAGATTTCATGTCATGAGCTTAAATCTCAGAGGAAGACACATCAGCTGCCACAAGTGTGAGTGTGTATTTCAGTAGGTAGGAAACAAAACAATGACCGCACGCTACATTTCTGGGATGTGGAAAGACACTGAATAATTATTTACTTAAATATTATGTACCATGCACATGATACGAGGAATCAAAAAGTAAAGCCAATTCTTTACTTATGTGATAAAGTGGAAAGAAAAAGACAAAGCATGGAATGGAGACATCCATCTTCTCCAGCAAAGAAGAAATTCAAAAGTCAGCCCTCCCTCAAGAAAATTAACAATCTTTTTTGGGATATGAAGGTTCCTATTCTGGTGCATTTCCAAGCGCATAGGTAAACAGTGAACAGTGCAAATTCCTGTGCATTGCTGTGAAATTAACTTAAACCTGCAATTTGCAGCAAAAGAAGAGGAATGCTGTCCAAAACAGTCTTGCTGCACCATGACAATGCACGTCCTCATACAGCAGCAGAGACAGTAGAGACCATGCAACGACTCGGGTTCAGACGTCTTCCACGTCTTCCTTCCATCTCGGATCTGGTGCCGAGCCATTATCACACCTTTGGTCCACTGAAGGAGGCACTGCACAGTCACAGATTCACCTCTGATGATGAACTAAAAAGGAAGCAGGGTTCACCTGGCTTCAGGAGCAGCCAAAACACTTCTTGAAAGATACAGCAAATGCATTGTCTTGCATGGGGACTATGTGGAAATGTGATATGTTCAGTTTCTCACAGTTGCTTCTACTAAAGCTGTTTAATGTGTTTTGCTTTGACTTTTTAATTCTCCCTCGTATATACAGTGATGTCACAAGAAATGCCGTGCTGGATACTTTCTCACTCACTTACAGTAACCGCTTTATTCTGGTCAGAATGGAAGGGATTTCAGAGCATAGCTCAACAATACTAGGTATGAGGACGGAATAGATCCTGGATGGGATCCCAGTTAGTCAATTTTCTTGTGCGCTATTTGGAGTTTTGAGGAAATCAGAGACCCTGGGCAAAACCCACATGGAGAACATGGACAGAAACTCTACTTAGTCAAAAACCTGAGCTCTGGATCGAACTGGACACCCAGAAGTTGTGAAGCTGTATCTATTCCCATGGCATCACCATGCTGCCTACTAAATAATCCACATAATTGGGTCGGCTATACAAGATTGGGTGCTGTATCATTCCTGGGCTTGGTTTGGGTCAGTGAGGAGTTTTGCATGTTCTCCCAATGTCTGTGAAGGTTCCTTTGCCCTTCCAAAAACATGATGTTAGGTGAACTGTTTACTTTAATTTAAGCCTAGGTGTGAATGAGTGTGTGATTGTGTGTATATCCATGATGCTCTGGTGTCAATTCAGCCATCATGCCCAGCATACCCAGAACAAGCTCTGGATCTACTGCAGCCTGGCCATGATACAGTGCTTTCTGAATATTAATGAATGAATTCTGCAGAAAAAAAGACAGGTAAGCACTTGCTTTAAATTTTGAGTTGCTGGAACAAAGAGAGACAAAAGGTGGAGTACAAATAAGCCTTGCAAAAATGAAATAACTTCATTGTCTTTTTAATTAATGTGATAGATTACTTTTACACTGTAGCTGACAGACAGACAGAATATAATAACAGTGGTGTAATTTGAATGGCACCAACAAAAAAAAGAGACATTTCCTGATCTGCAAAGAACCATTTAAGTGCTCGAGATTGTCACAGTTCTATAAAAAAAAAACACACCAATTTTAAGGGGAAAAAAATTGAAGAACCCATTTCCCCCAGACATTTGCTCTTCCAGATGCTGTTGATGCACAAGTACACACAACCCCCCACACACTCTCTCTCTTACACTTGTAGCTAAGTGCCTTGTTGCTCAGCCTCTTGACAGACAGATGGGTGTTGAAGCTGAAGTTCTGGGCTTTGGGTGATGGCTCCTGCCACTCAGCTCATTTTCCAATCACTGCAGCTGCAACTGAGCTTCTTTGCCAAATAACTTCAGTGTCAGTCCACAGCTAGGATCGATGTTATTGAATCAAAAACCTGGCCTTGGGGTAAAAGGAATAAAAGTAGAAAACTAAGTCAAAGTTACCTCTTTGTTAAATCTACAGAGACTCTCAGTAAAAATGGGTCTGCAGCACACATGTGGCATTTCAGAAATTTCTTATCTCAAAAAGTCCACTATGAACCACTGAGGGGGGATCTATTATCAGAAATGGAGTAGATTGTTCATAAGTGTATAATTACCTGTAACTATGAATTGTGTTTTTGTAAGCTTAGAATTAGCCCATTATATCTACATAGGGAGCAGATGTACTTCTACAAAGCAAACATGTTGCACCACTGCATCAGCCAAGAACGGACAAACTTCTAGAGGGCATGTTCTTTGAAACCCCGTAAGGACAACAGTGAAGAAGAAAGGAAGACTAGGAAGAAGAAAGAAGAGGAATCAGTGTTTTCTGGTACTGGCTAACAAGTTTGAGAGCCTAAATTTCACAAAATGGAGGCTAATACTTCTTATTTAGCACAGAAAAAGCAAGGGAGCATGAATGTGAGTACTAGTGTTGTAGTCAAAACCGGCTGGACTGAGACCAAGACATTGTCGAGACCGGAGGGCATCAAGACCAAGACACTGCCAAGACCGGAGGGTATCAAGACCAAGACAAGACCAAGACCATGACACTAAGGTGAGACCGAGACCGAGACCAAGACCAAGACCAAGACCAAAAACAAACTATTTAGAATCGACATGATATATCAAGTGTATAACAAAAGGCATTGCTGTAAAGGGTCATTATTAATCAAATCCATGTCATAGTTGCACCTTAGGCCTATATTTCATGAATAGAACACTCCCTTCAGGCCTGATAGAGAATAATATTTTCAGCAGTGCTCTCCTATCTCCAGCCTAAATGCACATGAGC
>JAQLOM010000032.1:23567973-23589122 GCA_030068315.1 Chrysichthys thysi
AGATAGATAGATAGATAGATAGAGAGAGAGAGAGAGAGAGAGAGAGAGAGAGAATATTAGATATGAAATATGTTGCTTTGCAACTTCACTACTAGATATACAGTACATTGTACTGGGTCTATGCTCTTAGTGTTACATACATACATACATGTCGTTTCTCTTTATGTAGTTGAGCGGTTCTTGACATAATTGGGGTAATTACAATTGTGAAATAGGGCTGTTTATGCATACCAATGCTATCTCGACACAACACAACTGATCGTCTCGAACGCATACAGCAGTCAAGAAATTTCACTAATGAACTTTTGACAAGGCTCAGCTGTTAATTGAAAAGCATTCCAGCGGACTACCTCATGAAGCTGATTAACCCTCCTGTTATGTTGTGGGTCAAATTGACCCATATTAAAATGAAAAAATAGTTAAAGAAAAAAATAGTTCAAAGAATTTTTGGTATGAAACTTCTTCTGCTTGGTTTAATAAGTGTAATCAACATATAAAATGAAAATGGTTCATATCACATATTTGCAACAACCCCCGCCCCATAATTACTTACCAAATAGGTGTTTACTTCTCTTCACTATCAGTAAAATAACTCTCACACAAATAATAACAATTCGTAAAGACGATCTAAAAACAGCGTCCACAAATAATAATAATAATAATAATAATAATAATAATAAAAATTATTATTATTATTATTTGTGGATGCTGTTAATTAATAATAAAGAAGTGATCAGTTAAAATGTAAGCGCAAGTGACGCTGTTTCCAGTCATACGCACGTATAATATGTTCTGTGGTTGTACGGCATTTCCGTTTCAAACACGAAAAGAATTTTATATATATAGATAGATACTGTTCAGGTCAATTTTCCCCAGCAGTCAAAGTGGAGGGTAAAAGGGGTCAGAAGTGTTAAATACTATTTGTTACTTTGCAACTGTGAAACGTATTTTATCCCCATCTCACACACACACACACACACACACACACACACACACACACACACACACACACACACACACACACGTTTATTAGGATTTTTTGGTTTCTTGCACTTTTAGATAATTAAACATACCCCAGGTCAAATTGCCTCAGGAACATCATTGCTGTTCAGGAGAAACCACCGTAACAGGAGGGTTAAGATCATGCCAACAGTGTGGAGTAAAATGTCTATATATTGTACTTACACAAGGATCTATATTATTTGATACAAGGTATAATATTCCACTAAACATACTAATAGATATAAGTTATATGGGGATATTATACATATGTTTAAGTAACTACAATATTAGATACTATTAGATATATAGAATATAGTTAAGGATGATATTATTAGGTAGCTGCTACACTGAACACTAGTTTTATGGTAGCTGATGCACTGAGTAGCATATATTGTATCATGCTTACACGTGGGCTGCTTTCCCTTTTTTGCTCCTTAATACTAAATGTTTTATGCGTTGTTGTTTACTCTCTGCTTATAACTTTGTTCACTGGCAATAAAGTTGAACTGAATTTAAAATAAGCCTGAATCCCAAGGTATGTCACTGAATCAGGTTGTTTCTGTATCATCAAACAATGGTTGTCATAAATCTGCAGTAAATCCGGCTACTTTGTGTAGCCCTGCACAGTAATCACCATTAGTGCCATATAGTAATGAGTGATTATTGACTATTTATGTTCACTAATATAAATAACTATAAAACTTCTATAACACTAATCTAATTAGCCAAATTAATGCCCTGTAGGTATTTACTCAGACTAATTACCTCCTGAACGATGGGGAAATTGAAGCAGCTGCGCGTGCTGGCATTGCGGACACGAGGGTAAAATGAATACAGTGAACCAATTACCTGCGAGTCGGTCACTGGCCTTCATTAACCTCGGCCTGCTGCATTTTATGGTGATGAATTGCGAACATTATGTTTACCATCTGTTGTGAATGCATTGCCTAGCTGAGCTTTTCTAACCATGAGTGGTGACCATGGCAAAGCTTTCTGCATGGGTTGGGTCAGTTGGGGTCTACATAGATCCTTGATGGGATCTCCCAGAAAACCAAGTAAATTCAAAATGGAGTCCTAAACCCTATGCAGTGTGCTGTTTCAAGGTTTGAAATCATGGCTGTAGACTATAAATGACGGAAAGTGGGTCTGCTGGAACATCATAGAAAGACTCATATATTGTATTGAGGGGTTATATTTAGAACATTTAAGGGTTCTCTCAGAGGAATGAGCTGAAGATGATAATAATAATAATAATAATAATAATAATAATAGTTTGCACCTGTTTTGAGTTTAGCTTATTTCTGTCATGCTAATTAATCCCTTTGTTTCTTTAGTATTTGTGAAGCGTTATCTTAATTTATAGTTGATAATTATCGTTATGTTTTCTTGTGCCATAGCATTGTCATTGGTATTCCCATTTTTCCAAGTGATTTTTTTAAAGAAGAGTTAAAAAAGTAAAAAAAAAAAAAAAATCATTACTTACAGAGCACTTTTCAAGTGGAAATATTAGTATGACTTCTTTTAATATATTATAATCATCATTTTTAGCATAAAATATGAATGCAATACGTATTGATGGTAAAGCAAATTAAAGCGTCAGCTGTAAATTTCATCTAGTTTTGACTCAACCAAAGCAAATGTGACATTATGCAAACTTTATTAATTATAAGTGACATTTTTAAAGCTATTATTATTATTATCTACCAATATTAAGTAGACATTAAGAGCATCCCAACTGTGTTGGTCACAGGTAAGGCATAATATTCTTACGAGATTACTTTTGGGATTATAATCAGTTCTTTTTTCATTATTATTATTATTATTATTATTATTATTATTGCATAATTTAAAACCTAGATTGCCAATTTTCTTTCCCATACAGGCAGATGTCTTATTTCTGTCCTGACGGCTGACCGTGCACACAGAGTCCATGCTGGAATATTCTGCCGCATTAAAACTAATGACCGTTTCTTGACATTGACCACTCCATGACAAATGTAAAGTGTGCTGTATGATTCATTTATCATAAGAGATATATTAGCTCATCATCATGATGGTATTTACACAAAATAATAATGGGAAAAAAACCCCACAGAAAATCACATCACATCACATACACTGATTTTAATAATACTCTTTCTCTATGCAATGGAGTCTAAAGCCATACAATCAATGCGACAACTGAATTGAAACGGAAAGTACATTAAAATAATAAACATGCTTCATCATAAAAAATAGCTTTACAAATAGTATACATTTCTATACATGTTTTTATTCAATGGATCGTGTCCTTGAGCCGAGGGCCAATTTTGATTGTAGACTGTATATAATAGCATATTCTCTGAAATGTTATATTAAAAAAAAAGAAAGAAAAGGAGGAAAAAAAAAAGACTTAATATACACACATTGCCCACAATGAAAGAAATTACATTTGATGCTGGGACCTTTGTTTTTTTTTTTGTTTGTTTGTTTTTTTTTTTGTTTTTTTAAATTGCAATACCTGTTTCCTTAAATTCTCCATTTCTCCATGAGTACATTATACAGAAGTCAGATGCAAGACAGAAAGATAGGACACTGAAAAAAACAAAGAAGCAGAACTTTCTAAAACCATCAAAATTCGCCATACAAAAATAGAGTCCACTGTGTAACCGAGACGCATCAGTGAGTAACTGAGTTGTGGCGTAACTGCTGTTCATCTTCCATTAAACATGCGGTGTGTGTGTGTGTGTGGAAATACTTGTGTATAAAGATATCTGAATTTCGGACATGGACTCTTCTCACACAGACATGTATGCACAAGAAAGAAAGCTACAATACAATGCAATGGCACTTAAACATGAGCAATAAAACGCACGACTCCGTAATGGTTAAAAGGATAAGTGCTTGTTTCGTTTGGGATGTTTCTCAGGACAGATGTGGCCAATCTACAGACGTGATATGGCAGTACAGTGCTGAAAGTCTTTGGGCTAGTTTTCTGGACTGACTGAACGGGGATTTGCCATTTAAGCGCAGGTGCAGCACTGGTTCGGGAAACCAAGCGAATGTTTGGACATCGCTGAATTAATGGGGTGTGAAGAATAGAACATTAAAGTAAATATTATCACCATTGCCGAAAGCTTGAGTGTGGATGGCACACCTGAGGCGGTTATTACACAGCACTGTGAGAGGCTGGAGAAGAACCGAGCGAGAATGAGATCAGAGGCTGATGAGAAATATGGAAAGATGGAGGGAGGATGAAAAGAGAGAAGGAAAAAAAGGGAGTTAGAGATGGAATGAGTGAGAAAGAGAGAGAGAGAGAGAGAGAGAGAGAGAGAGAGAGAGAGAGAGAGAGAGAGGAGTATGACTGCAAACAGACACATGGCAGTGTTTGCCGCAGGGAAGCCACAGCATCTACAGCAGCATCTGCTTTCCTCCACTGCGGAATGGAAAATATCCAATGAAAGAAACACGTGAGGTGATGAATGACGATAAATCTTCTTCAGTCTTACTAACAGCACTGCGTTCGCTTTTTAACACTATATTCCTTTTTCCCCCTCACGCAGGAGTGCCACTATATTCGCACGGATTACCACATAGACATAAATAATAATAATAATAATAATAATTAAAAAAAAAAAGTTGAATTCATTTGAATTCAGACGTTTCATGAAAATAAGACTAGCAGGAATATTCAAGCTGGAACATTTACGCGTGGAGAACCGAAATGGCGCATCGTATAATGCCACGACAAATTCATAATCATAATAAAGGTGTAAAACCACTTGGAAAACAAAAAAAAAGCATATAATTAGGTCTCAGTAGTTCATTTTTATTTTCACTGTATACAAGCGACGTTAAGCTCTGTCCTCTGAACGAATGAATATTTCAAGGTAATCAAATGAAGGCCAGTGAAATGCTGAGCGATTGATAATGACTGGCCGTAGAGATTTGTCCATGAGTGTGCGCTGCTTCGCCTCTCACCAGGACCAATCATACGCCTGCTCTTGTCGTCTCTCTAAAAGTTATCAGTTCTTTTGTTTCTTTTCCCTTGGTTTTTTTTTCACAGTTTCATGTCATCCTTCCTTCCCCCCGACACTGCAGTAACAAAGCAGCGTTGATTTCCCAGTTGGCACGGCCTGGCAAGAAAAAAGACTTTGCATAGAGCGTGGTTTTGTGACAAATCAAAATGTCATGTCCAATATTACACAAACTGTAAAAGAATTTTGTTTTTTTTTTTTACCATAAATATTGTTACAAAGGATGAAAAAGGTAATAGCCCGTCTTCCAAGGCGTGCTATTTTTCACCTACGACAGTTTTTATTGACCAAACAATTAGATCTAATTAGTTTGCTATATATTCATTAAGCGAAATCTAAACATTCTCCATCTGTCTTCATGATGGTAATTGGCTGATTCTCTTTGCCGTTCAGCACGCTTGGATTGTTTTCAGGATGAAAAACCAATATGCATTTAAATCCCATGTGCTCAGACTGAAAAAAAAAAAGTATAAATATTCACGGATGCAATCATCTTACCTTTAGTTGTCAATGTCAGACACATGGTTCTCTATCTGCAAAATGAAAGACAAAGATTACAAAACCGTCTCACTCGACGCGCGGTTCTCTCACACTACAGACGAGCCGTCTGCCAGACTAAAAGGAAGTTCGACATCTCCCTTTGGTCCATTTGTTATCTGTGATGACTGTGACCTTGACAGAGGATGATTGTCTGAAGGAACAGTCTGCTTCTGAAAAATATTATCTTCCATTAAGGAGAGAAGTGTTCATACCACTCGTGATTCATTCAGGCTGCCCTTTAAATGGGCTAATAAATATAGCAGAGTATGTGGCCTCGCTGAACCAGAGCTGAACCCCAGGCAAGACAGTCATTATTCCTCTGAAGGACGTGAGTGAATATGAGATAGACAGAGTCACGTCTTGAAGTTTCTCCGACCTCACGAGGCCGGCTGAAGCTCAATTAGCCCAAAGAAAGGAGCCTACAAATAACTCTATTAGTGTTTTCAAAGATATCATCTTTAAAAGCTGTGAAATATGTGCTATATTAGACGCTAAAGACCGCTCTCATGGTTACATTTTCCTGCGTCTTCGCTTAGCCGCTCCCTCCCTCACACGTTCCCTGGCTCATTTCCTTCGTTTAACGACAGCACATTTCTGCATCACGGCAAGCGAGCCGCCCTATCTGAATCTCTATCGATGCAGCCGGACTGCACTTTGCACTTGCGTTTAATTACTGTGTGCGCCAAGTGGCATTGATAGACGTGACACGTCTCTGACACGGTCCTCAGATCTACGGTCATGAATAATTCCAGCACATTACGTTTAATAGAGGGGAGGGAGCGAACCCTCGCTGCTGTCACCTGTGACAAAGCCTGTAACATCTCTCTGCCCCCCCAAAGTGCTGACCGTACCAGATCAGTGCTGCCCTCTTCGTCGTAGTCGTCCTCTCCTCCGTCAGTCATTTCCCCAGCCTCTGCGTCTAGCGTCCCTTCGCCCGCCTCCTCGGCCGAGTTCTCCGCCGTCTCAGACACAGACTCCTCGTGTAGCGAGTCGCAGTTATCCTCATATTTCCTCTGAGCCTCTGAGAGAGAGAGAGAAAGACAGGCATAGCATGAGAAAACGACAAAAAAGGCAAAAGCTGACAGAGACACAGTGGCACGCTTGCACAAAAAGGAGATATCAATCATTCCCAAGATAAAGGAGCCTTTCTGCAAAACTGCTAATTAGGCTGTAGGGACATGACATATGAAACTCTGTTTTGTAAAGACTTGATATCAAAGACCTCTGGGCTACTTTTGAGATGTCTGACTCCTGGCGCTTGTTCTCTCTGCACCATGGACAATGTTCAGGGTCGGGAAAACGTCATTTCAAAAGTTGCGTCCATTTTCAGGGTCTACTTAAGCAGGTGGTTAACTTGAATTTCTGGGACGTGCGTTCAGTTTATTAAAACGCCCCATGTGTATTTCTGAAAATGGCAAAAAAAAAAAAAAGTGTCAACTTGTTTCAGGTAAATTTTTCAAACCAACGGGGGAAAAAAAACAGCATGAAAAAAATACCTCCAACAAGATGACACTTTTTCAGTTTGATCAAAGAGTCATTGTTTTTAGTTCACCAGTTTTTCAACTGTGTCTAGACCACTGCCTTTGAAGACGTGCACACTCCTTTCACCAAAAACAGCGGGCGATGGAAAATGTAGACCAGCACCCTTTGCTGTCAACAGAAACTGAATATAGCATAAGCGCAACAGGCAATAAAAATCCAATTTCAGTTAATGCACTGGAGCAATACACGAATGAGAAGAAAGCAAAGTATAGTAATAGTAGTGGTCTTAGATATTAATAAAATGTATTACGGATGATTGTCATGATCACAATGTGAGATGGATGTTAGACATTCCATTTGCTTTAATCGTGCAATCGCCTCAAATTGCTCAATTGAAAAAGAAAATGGGTTCCACTACCATTCATTACCATTTATTATTGATAAACATTTAGGATTTTTTCATGATTATCTAGAAGGTGGCAATATTTTATACCTACAGGGAGAGAACGTGTGAAGCTTAGGCAGGTATGATAAAGCAGAAGAACTGGCCACGTAAAAACAACTATTCTTTTAATTTGTTGATTTCATATTGCCAAAGTGCTATATCAGAAGCCACTAATACCCAAGCACCCATCTGCAGTAGTTATCGCTGAATTTATGTAAATCTATGAGATCTTAATCTTATTGCAGTAATGAACATTTACACACACACGCACACACACACACACACACACACAAAGAAACCATGCATGATTTGTACAATTTATACATTTGTTATACCATATCAATATATTTTCTATTGACTTGTATGACACGATTCTGCAATTTTGAGTGTATTTATTTATCCTGAATGTGTTTCAGGGTGAAATATTGTGTTCATCAAACTGTCAGACATTTTATCTAGATTTCATACTGCTCCTCATTCCAAACTGTGCAAGAAAAATAGGCTTTTGAACCTTCTGACTAATGGATCATTGTTGCCGCATTAAAATCAAAGAATCCTTTTACTCCACAAGGGTCCTTCTACTAATGGTAACATTTATAATGAGAATTTTTCATTGTGGCATAATCATCATCATCATCATCAACATCATCATCATTCAGAGGGTTATTTAGGAAGCAAAGAAGAGGTTTCATCTAAAGTGTAGGTATTTAATTTAAAAATGACCAGCTGCATAATATTTAATGCCCCCAAAGGTTTGGAGAAAAGCTAACAATGAGTGCATGGAGACAACAGTTACCTTTTAACATGCCATCATTAATGATTTATGGCTATAAATATGAAGTGGTTAGGTTTTGTTTTGGACTGGCGCTTCAAATTAGAATGTGCCACGGACTCTGAACAGATGTGACATCTGTTTTGAATTTGAAGCGAGTTCACTAATCAGTTCATTAATTAGACCGGAGAGGGTAAATAAAATGAAAAATCCATGAACGTCTCCTCTTTTGACCTAGTGTATCAAGCCCTGTAGCAAGTTTCTGGTCTGATGAGCTGCCTTCAGCTAAATAACTTACATAAATGTGACCCGTGCTGGCAAAATGAGTCGGAATGCGCATGGGCTAATTATGAGTTATGAGGCAAAATGTGGTTTCGGTCGAAATGAGATTTTCTCAAAAATGAGTCCATAAAGCCCTCATTTATTGATCCCCACAATAAAACAGCAAGAAAACATCCTAAACTACTTTTAATTTAAGGTTTTGTTCATTATGTTCATTCGGATGTCTTCATTAATTAGTCCTTTGTCATATTATTCCATGATAAATCCGTGTTTTTCACCGCACGCTCACGGTGAGACGGGAGAATCCCCCTACCCGTGTTTGGTATCGTTTGTGAAGCATAGGTCCTCTACTTCCTGATAATACACATGGGATTCCCGATGACGCTTTTATGAACCGATGGAAAGCGAGTTTCCAAACTCCATTAGACGTGGTCAACTTTGTTGGATGAAACTCGGTCATTTTTTGTCTGATTTCAACAAACCACGCCTCATTTTGAAGGGCTTTCGATGGACAATGTGGAAGTAACAATAACTCACTTTTGAAAATTTCCTCATTCCGACTCATTTAGCCAGCACGGGTCACAAATACCACAGAAGGATCTGCTACAGAAACCAAACTAATCCGTATTTAGAAAACTAATATAGAGTCGGAAAACTGTGGACAGTCTTATGTTAAACTACACGTGTTAATTGCAGTATTATCTGTTCTTTATTACATGCCTTTGTTGAGTACTTGATTCTGATTGGTCAATTAAGGCATTCTAAGATCTGCTACGTTCTACAGACATTCTACGAACAATCACTCTGTCAGAAAACACCACAGAAGATTGTTCAAATATTGATTTTAAAATTAACGTGAATTACCGTATAGCGCTAAGTAGGCTAATCTCATGAAGGCTACAAAGTTTGCATGGCTGTGGACGCAGAATCGAACTTAATATTTTTTTTTCTGATAAATAAATCGATACGATCATTTTTAAATCGATATTTTTTGTCAAATTAATAATTTCTTTACTAAGTAGCCATGTAATGAGCGGGACAATGTGCAGCAAGCCGGCAATTACAGCAAAATAAACTCCTTCAGGATGAATCAAGGATGGTTTTGCTTGGCATCAGTTATTTTACAGTAATGACTGGCTCACTGTATGTTATCCCTGACATAAGTCACTTACATAGGAACCATTTCTGGCACATTTATTTTTAAGAGTGTGAATCAAAAGTATATTAAGCATTTAAACAGTGCAGCTCTGTCAAAGTATCCTTAAACTCCTGGCATGCTACCAAACACCTGTAAACATGCTTGCCCTGTAGTGCACTTCTTTCCAAGTGCACCTCAACATACATGTAGTAAACAATGTACATGTTCTTCCATAAGAAATATCATACAAGAGGCGAAATTCCTTCAAGCATACTCTGGATCTTTGGATGTCCACGAGCTGAGGTCCTCCCTGTCCTGTCATATATCCTCTGCTTCGGCTCTTTATATTAAAAAAAGCCCTCTTATATCACCATGTTGTCACATAAGCCCCATTATGATAGAGAGAGCTTGGGCCTGATATCTCCTGGCCTGTCAGAGAGATTGATTGTTTGTATATGATCTTCATTTGCTCCCCTCCTCCCTGAGCAACTCCTGTTTGTCTCCGGCATGTCCCCACCTCCCCTCCTCACCCGCCTCGGCTCTCTGCTGCTTCTCTATCTTCTCCAGACGGCCCAGGAGAGAGTCGATCTTCAGCTTGATCTGAGTCAGCTCACGCTTGATCGTCTGGAGCTGATCCGTCTTCACTGCACATGCAGAGGAAACACAAGCACCATACAAAACACGTCATATCATATCATGTGACAGAGACCTGGGCTTATCTTCAAATATCTTTTTTTTATATATATATATCCATAAGTTTAATCCTGGCTTCCTAAGGAGCACACGTGCACGGTCTCCTTCAACGGCGTATTATTGTTTTTTTTTCTTAGCCAATTTCCTTTCTAAACTCTGGCTGTACATCTTAATAGCAACACTATTGGCTCAGCTGAGGAAAGAATAACTCAAAGAGAAAACCAAGCCGTCCACTTCAGAGCATCACCACTGACATAGTCCTCTAGGAACAGATTCCTCAATGAAACAGGTCATATTTGATTAGCACAATGTTTTTTTTTGTTTTTTTTTACGCAATACAGAATGAGTCTGGTTGACCTTATCGATTCTGAAGAGGTAAAGACTATATAAATGTTGTTCTTCAGATCCCGCAATATTGATTGTGATTTTTATAAATCTACTCCCTGAGTGGGGCTTGAATTGAGGGCTATAACCCTCTAGACACCTGGATCGATAAAAAGCCATAATTTAAAAGCATACTGAAGAGCTAACTAAAGCTAAGACCTAAAAGATGACTTGGTTTTCATTCAGCAGTGGGAAGAAAATTGACCAGCAGGTTTTTTTTGTCAGTTATTGATCACTGGGTTATGAAAGCACATGCTATGTTGTTTTATCACAGAGTATATTGTACTTTAGATTTTGTTACTGGTGAGCTGTCTGCTGAAGTCGATCAAATATAGTTGCATTTCTCCGCATTTACTTTGACTTTTGCACTTTTTGCCTTTGTATTAGTCCTTGCTTTTCCGAAAGTTCTGTATTTATAAGTTATCTACTCGGGCTTTGGGATCATTTATGTACTACTAAAGATGATCCCTGCACTGGCATGACGATCCCTATATACGAATCCTTACAGATTTACAGGATCATTTCGCCTTCAGCTGTTTGCATGTTTTGCAAGTTGCTCCGGATGAAAGTCTCTGACAAATGGCTTGATGTTAATGTAAATGTAAATGCAAGAAAGTGTGCCATGGGTCTTCAAAGCAGCACTGTGGTATTCATCTGAAGACATCAATCTCGTAGACGCTACAGACATTCACGGGGAGGCCTGGGAATAAAAAAACAGCCGACAGCCCACATTTGTCTGAAAATACCATCAATGACAATGCATCAGCAAGTATTACAGCACATGACGACACTACTGAGAAGTTTCTTCCTCCATGTTGTGCTTCCTCCAAGAATCACCTGCTTTCACCTAAACAACAATTGGAAAAAAAAAACCAAAAAAACAATACGCTAAAGGTTAAACGATTATTCAGCCCAATTTCATATACATCAGCTACATCAGACATTGCTTTGATGGTTGATTGGTAAGCCAACCGTTTCTGCTGCAATAAATGCAGGGCTCAAAGTCAGATTTCCCCAGACAGCACCAGGTGCTCTCATTTCAGAAAACAACCAGCACCAGAACTAAAAAACGAACCGACAAAGACCTGGTTTACACGGTTTCCTAACCTGTTAGTTTCAATGCAATGTTCACATGGCTTCGATATATACTGTAAAAACTCCAAACCTTTAACTGATCTGATCATTTCATTCCTTTAACCCAGCCACAAATCAGTCTGCTCATGTTCCAGCACGGTGTTTAAATATGGTCTGTCCCACTTTATGGAAATCCTCAAATCCTGTTAGCGGATAGGTGTACGGAACAACAACAAAAACAAGAAACCATTTGCATAAAAGCAGACGGTTTGGTTTGCTTGTTCGCTCGTGTGCATCACGACTTGACAAAACTGTCTAAATATTTGACTACTCCATCGCAGCTCCATTTCTCAGCCAGTGTAGTCTGATAAGGATTGAAGCTGCTCTCATCAGCTAAAAACAGGCCTGTGTATCTGTCCACAGATGTCAGCTTAGTATCAAGTGTCAGCTTTTATCCTCTGCAACACATTGCACATAAGTAGCCTGGAATGAACAGATTAATATATATGGGGGAAAAATGGTCATGCCTCTGCCTCCGACGACGTCGGCGGGGGGTTGGGTTGGGTTGATGGGGTAGTGATCATACGTAGGAGTGTAGAGAGTGTCACTGGAACAGAGCACAACTACGCCTTTGATGATACATCAGTGTCAGACACGGAAATGGCCCGTGACATACTTCAGAAGTAGTCAGTGTCATCTGGATGATCTGAGAGAGAGAAGATGCTCTACTATCAACCCAGAATCCTGTGAGACACGATGCTGCTTGGGGGCTTTCTTAGAGAAGCCTGTCAGTCACAGTCACTATCCCACAGCTGTCCGACAGATCATAAAGCGCATGTAGTTAAACATACATGCTTATGTGGGTATTATAGTTTTATTCGTTCTTCGGTCTGTCCCAAGTCCTTTAAGGAGTTTTTAAGCTCTCGGATAAAACGCTGGAGAAATGCCTTTGTCTGGTTCACATGTGAATTGCCGACTAGTCTGTATGTACCTCCATTCACTGGGGGCATTATATCAGAGGAGCAAGGATGGAGAAATCCACAAACCCACATATAAATCTCCTATAAAATTTGCAATGGCCGGGAATCTGCGTAGGTCCTTAATGCTTCGAACAGCACTTAATTCGGGTTCATGCACGAACATCTTGTCCTTGTTAACGTCACATGAATTGTGCAATTCATTTAATGATTTGCATCCTGAAGGAAGCACATAATACATGTACAAAAAAAGGCTTGCGTTTGTCTTGAAAATAGACCAAATATTCACTGTTAAAAACCGTGATTTGTATTTGAAGCATTTTTTTTTTGTTCCCGAAGAACAGCTCTGAACGCACTCAGCGCCTTTATTCTCACAATGATGTAAAAAACGGAGGAAAGGAAAATGGTCTATACCTTTACTATACTTAAGTACTAGCTTGTAGCTCTTGTATATTTCCTTAAGTGTTCCAGAAATTGAATTCTTTCATGTACTCTTATGTATTTGAATGCCCAAAAAAACAAACAAACAAACACCTTTTTCTTTCCTTTTTCTTATTTAGACCTTCAAAGTTCTCATTAGAATTCACGAAGGACTTTTTATTCCCTCCTATCTAGTCAATGACTGTGTGCTATACATCAATCAAATAGGCTGTAGTGCATGTTACTTACATTTCATTTTAAAGCATCCAATCAAGTTGGCCTGTGGAGAAAGAACTTTCAGTTCTCATGTCAATTCATCATCGAGGTCACCTTCTCATACGACTCAATGCAGTTAGCACTACAGCTGTCTGCGTGTGCTTGAAGATGGATAAACCACTGCATTACAGTATGGACCTTGAGTCTGGACACCAGTCCATCACAGGCCACAATGCGCGCACGCGCCCACACACACACACACACACACACACACACACACACACACACACACACACACACGCTCGCACACGCGTGATAATTTAGACTTGCTAATACATCATAATGTTTTGCACAGAAGAGAACTTATTTATTATATAATTCTTATATATTATTTATTATGTAATGGAAATATGGCTATATAATTATTCATTATTAACATCAATTAATAATTATTTAACAAAGAAAAAAACATTTTTTTGCGAATATTTTTACTAAATAAAAACAAATAAACAGAATGCTGAGGGAATGACTGTTTACAGCTGCTATAACGTACGTACATAACAGGAAATTACTCGCCTCACTGACATTTCACAAGAGAAAATGTAACTACAGGTAGTCCTTAAGTTACGAGGGAGACCCGTTCCGCCACACCCATCATAAGTCGAAAATATCGTATGTCGAACAACTGGGTTGAACCACTTACCCTAGTTTAGGTATCTTAACCTAGCTTAGCCTAGCCAGGAGTCTTTTCTTGTAGAAGACATGCTTTGAATTAAAATTAGCTCTTGAAGCACACAAAGAAACCCATGGTAATGCACTGTACAGTACACCGATATATAAGGTAACTCCGTGAGTTGCGGGAGAGCGTGAGGCATCACATGAGGCGAGCGATCCGGGCACCGTCCGCTTTACTTCCCAGGTGTCGTCCAAGCGCGTACGTCATATGCTGTTATGCTATCCTGCCATCGATGCCTGCCCGCAAATTTTAAATATTTTCTAAATATTTTACAATTTTTAGCGCATCGCAATCGTCATCGTAACTTCAAAAAAATCGTAAGTCGGACCGTCGTAACTCGGGGAGCACCTGTATAGCTGTCATAACGCACGCTGTGTTGTTCACTGATAAATAAAAAAATTGGAATCGTTGCCAAAATTGCTGTGTTATAAGCAGAGGAACACAATGTGCTTCAAGGTGGTACCAGTAAAGGCCTTTACACACCTAATATGACACAAAATTGTGTTTCGAAAATGCAAAAAAAATTGTGCGCAGAATTCTCGTAAACAAAGTGTCCGCCCCGAGTCTGAAGCAAACTTTTCGCTTTCTGTTTGACTGAATGATGGAGTCATCTACTACACAGCAAAATCCTCAGAGTTGACTTCTGGGTGTTTGTTAATCAAAAGTGTTAAATATACAGTTAAATTAACACTCCAAACATATGGTTTAACACCAGAGGAATCCCTCACAGAAGAGAGATGGTGTCATGGAGGAGTGTTGGGTTGAGTGTTTGGTGTTTAGTTTATTTTTAACTACACATAGAGTTATTTCACCTCTGCATCTTATTTGTGTTATTAACACTTTGGAAAGTGTTAAATTAACACTGCAAAGACTGGTACAAAATAAAGAGCAGCGCAGGGTTAAAAGGAACTGTCTCAGAGTAGATTTAAGACTATAAAGTAGATGTAAGCCGCGTAGTGATGAAGAAATAATAATTGCAGCCATGCTCTCAAGAAAGAGAACGTTTTAGGTACACCTGTTGCTGGAATGGGGATGACAGCAAGGAGAATTTTATAATCTCCCTCAAGACATGAAGCTGTACGGTGACAGATTTAGACAATATTTAAAGATGACTGTGGTGGGGTTGGGGGCTCTCTTGGGTACGCTC
The DNA here is from genome assembly GCA_030068315.1 of Chrysichthys thysi. Classification (NCBI taxonomy): domain Eukaryota; kingdom Metazoa; phylum Chordata; class Actinopteri; order Siluriformes; family Claroteidae; genus Chrysichthys; species Chrysichthys thysi. Next base: position 23,583,298 of record JAQLOM010000032.1, read on the forward strand.
GCTTCTCACTTTAATGAGCTGCTCACCCATTGTGTGGCATCAGTCGAACCCAGCGGAAGCCTCATTTGATCAGTCAGGTGATCATTTTCCCAGGAGAAAATTCACAGCGAACAAGACGGATCCCAGGTTATTTTTCATCATACTGGATTCCGATCTTGATGACCTGTGTGATTTTGCGAGGATATTCCAGCGGAAAATTCTGACTTGGTGTGCAAGAGGGCCTTGACTCTGCTTCGTGTCTGCTGCTGTACCACACCACCCCATCATGGATTATTTCAGTAAATTATTATTTTCACCTATACATTATTACGTTACTTTGGAATGAATGCGTATACAGTCGATCCTCTCATTAACGGACTAATCGGGGGGAGGGGTTGTCCGTTGACGTGAATAGTCCGATGATGTGATGGGTGTGTGTGTGTGTGTCTGGGTGGGGGGTTAAAATAGTGGAAATCCAAGGAAAAACACCACTAAGGCCCATAAAAGTGCTGCCCGAGTACTGTACACATGACAAGCAGCGTAACGACCAACATAAATAGGGAAGTACATTAAATACTAATATAAATAAATATGTAAATACAATTGTAAATGTCATTTCCCTTATGTGTGTTCACACCATACTCCTCACAAACACGGGAGACAGAAACACTAGACTTCTTAATGAGCTCTAATTTCTGGACAATACTAAGATTGAGACACTTTCTTTTACCACTAGACTTATCTTTGGGTGGCATAATGAAGGCACTGGGCAGAAAAACAGTGAAAAACACCAAATAATTGCAGAAAAAACAGTATAGCTTCACAACGATCACAGCTCAACCGACCCCTGTAAGCAACTAGTAGCACGCATGCCACCGCCACCTAGCGGACAATTGCTGAACTACAGGACTCAGATCGCCACACCCGGGATTTTTAAACTTTCACACCGGACATTCTGGCTAATGGATTATGTATTCAGGCCAGCGGATGTTGTCTGTTGCATCCGATATCCGTTAATGCGGTGTCTGTAGATGAGAGGATCGACTGTATATGTAGCTGGAACAAACTGTATTTTACGCTAATGAGAACTTTTCCCCAGTTTTGGTAGAATTTTGCTGAAGCTCAGCAGGCATTCAGACAGAACAGAAGACAGGTGCCATCACTCTGCTGTTCACAGACCACACAGAATCGGGCAAGGACTTACATCTTGAATGTGCTTCCTCAAAATATGAGGCATATCAGAGGTGTGTGTGTATGTGTGTGTACGGATCCATCAAAGAATATAAAGCTGCTTTCAAGGATGTAAGTACTGGTGAAGGATAAAGGTTTCATAAACAGGGTTTTATGTAATTGTTTGGAAAAATATGAACCTCAGTGGAAGCCACCTGTGCCAGAAAATATGGCCTCAATAATCATAACCTTGTGAACCAAAAAGCAAACTGTTTGGCTTAAATAAATAAATTAAATTAAATAAAATTAATTAATTAATTTTAAAAAAGCTGCAGTTTTTGTTCAAAAAGCAAGGCTAAACTTGCGTTACATTTTGCACCGTAATGCAGCTACAGAATCAGAAACCCCGTAGCCCAGGGCCACTGAAGAGGCAATGTTGTATGATAAGAAAAAGAATGGTTTCTCCTGTATTCAGACCTAGTGCCTTTGTTTATGCCTTCAAAAGAAGTGCAGATTCAGTGATAATAAACACGGCAATCTCTCCCCTGTTTCATCTCCGTTTCAGTGTGGAATTCATCTCCAGAATAAAAAAAAAGAAAGAAAGAAAGAAAGAAAGAAGAAAATCAAAAGGTCCCTGCACTGAGGAGACATTTCAGTGCTAATTTTAGATGGCTTTAATGCCCCCATGCCCACTGCAGAGTATAATCTTCAGTCTGAGATGGATTGTGAGCTACTCTCATGGACATGAACGTGAGCTCTGTAGAGATAAAGATAAAAAGCAAACAATGTGTGTTCTGTGCATGTAGCCATGGTTATTTTTTTTACTCTTGAATTGCTTCGACACAAGCCCGAGCCCCAGAGAAGTCACTTTATGTAGAGCTCAGAATCGAACACAAAAGTAATCTCCAGGCTTAAATTCCAGATGAAGAGAAAGCGCGCCCAGCCCGCTTAGCCCTTATGGGCTGGAGATGAGAATCGAAAATTGTGCGATTGAATGTAAATTACAGGCATATGGAACGTGGCATGCTCTGCCTCCCATGAATCACCGTCGGGAAATGCGGCACAGCCAATTCCGAATCAAAGTGACAATTTCAGCCAAGAGGCAGCTGATGACATCGACAGACAAGCATTTGCCCCTTGGAGGGAAATCAATACATAACTCCAATGACATGAATAAAAAAATCCATTTTCCTTTTTTGGCTATTTGCATAGTATAAATGACAGAAAGGCAAAGTGAGTGCGAAAGAAGGGAGAGAAAAAGAGAGAGAGTCAGAGTCTCACTGACCTGCACCTCCCTAACATGTCCCACTGATCAGATACTACGTAACAATGAGGAATAAACTTCCCTGACTTCATATGGTGTGCAGTAAAGCTAGCAGTGGTACCTTGACTTACGAGTGCCCCGGCTAACGAGTTTTTCGAGATACGAGCCGTCCGTTGGATGATTTTTTGCTTTGAGTTGAGACCTAAAATTCGAGTTACGGGCCAGCTTCAGATACCCCACCACTAGTTGGTGCTAGTTGGTCCAAAGAAAGTGAGGCGCGAAGGACACAGCTGAGAAGAAGAAGCGGATGATGCGCATTGAATTAAAGAAAGAAATGATCGAAAAACATGACCAAGGTGTGTGTGTAGTCGACTTGGCAAAGCAGTCCGAGCGTAGCACTTCTTGCACGATCTGCACCATACTGAAGCAGATGGAATCAATAAAGGCTATAACGCCAGCCAAGGGTGTTAAAATCATTTCCTTACTTTCAGACTTTATTCAAAAGAAAAACCCAGAAAAAGTTGCACCTGGGTGTGCGATGGTGCTATTTAATGACACGTGCCCTAACGCATTTCAGGACAATTCTGTAAGGGAGGATGAAACAGACCTCATTGGACAGGTTTTTATCGAAAACCCCTGCAGATGAAACTGAGGAAAGCGTGGCGAAAAGGGCAAAAATCTGCGAATACAAGCATCTTCAAGTCGTCTGATCTCCAAGGTAAACGCTGTACATTACACTTAATAAAACCAGTTTATTGCAGTACATTCTATTGGATTGTGTTTTTATACAATATTAGCTGATTCCCCAGTGGCGGTGCTCACTGAGTGCAAGGGAAAAAAACAAAATGCAGTATTTATAAAATAAGTTTGTTAATTACCAATTTTATTTTCCAACAAACAGCGGTCGTGCGTCATTTCCGTTTCAAACGCGAAAAGAATTTTATATATTTAGATCAAAGCTTTCTTAAATAATTACTTCCCAAATAGGTGTTTACTTCTTTTCAATATCAGTAAAATAACTCTCACACAAATAACAACAATTCGTAAAGACGATATAAAAATGGCGTCCACAAACGAAGTGATTAGTTAAAATGTAAGCGCTATTGACGCTGTTTCCGCTCATAAGCACGCATAATATATTCTGTGGTCAGACGACATTTCCGTTTCAAACGTGAAAAGAATTTTATACATATAGATTCGTTATTTATCAATACGTTCTTCTTATTTAAAAACATGTCACAAAAAAATCGCGGTGTTTTGGGTGGATCCGGAACGGATTGATGGCATTTCAATTCATTTCAATATAGAAAATTGCTTTGACATATGAGTAATTTGAGTTACGAGCTCCGTCACGGAACAAATTAAACTCGTAAGTCAAGGTAACACTGTAATTGGTAAGTGCAAAAACCAACACAGCTTGAGTCACTGCACCACTGCAAGTCTACATTGGCTTTCCTCAGAAGAATAAAACTCATTTGGATATTGACTCCTTTCCTCTAGTTTAGACGACCTATTTGCCAATATTTCCACATTTTTAATACAACCCTTGGATGATGCCCAAGATAATGTTATTAAACTTATTTCAAAAGCTTCTACTGCTGCTTAAATGAATGCTGCTTATTGCAGTGCAATGGTGGTTCAAAGTCTTGAACTTGGCCTGCAAATGATGTTTGGGTCTCTGCAGTGCGGAGCTTCGTTTCTGCCATCTGGACTTACGCTTGAGGCCGGAGGAGAAGGAGGAGGAGGAGGAAGAGGGTGGCCGTGAGGACGAAGAGGTGGAGGTTTTGATGGAGAAGGAAGTCTTTCCTCTCCGCGTCGATGGCACCACGACACGTGAGCGCTTCAGAGGGATGACAGCCCTTGGAGGTGGAGCCACTCGTCCGTGATAATCAAAGAGCCTGTGCACAAAACAAAAGAGATATTACAGCTCAAATGCATGGGGTAGTTTAGTAATTTCCCTCTCTGACACATCCAATTCAACTCATTAACTATTTATTGATGCCTTTATGAGCTGGGCTGGCTTTGCGAAATCCATGCAGATCGGGATTATGTTGGGTAGAGTCTGGACACAGATTTGATTTTATGCTATAACCGCATATAGATGTCACTGCATTGTAGTGTTTTAAGCAGATAAGCGTTAGCTCTGTGATTCGACAGTTTCTGAGTACATAAGCGTTGTTGGAGGTTTCACAATCAGTCTTTGACGGTTCAAGGGCAGAATTTTCCCAAACAAGGCTTTTTCGACAAATCTCCTTATGCAACTTAAAAGAAATCATGATATTCTTGAGAAATGTCTAGATGCGCTGTCTATGCACCATACCCATATCTTCAGTAGATCTGTATTCAAGGCAGTGGTATAGTTTTCAAGAATCTTCAAATGAAGGAGGAAAGAACTGAGACACAGGGAAATGTCAGGCTGAACCCTGTGCTCCACACTCACACAGACACACACACACACACACACACACACACACACACTTGTGCTTTCTCTGCACAGTGTTTCTCAGCCTGGCTGACATTTAGCAAAATGTCTCCACCGATAAAGGCCTTGATCATAAGCTGGGGAATTAATAATAATAAAAAAAAAACGCTGTCTTTGAGTATAAGGATATGATCTATTCAGTCAATTCTAATGTTGTTTTTGTTTTTTTTTGTTTTTTATTTTTACATCAAATTTGCTTCGATTTGATTTTTCTCCAAGAAATAATAATAGGTGGCTGAGTAAGGCTGAAGCCACTGGTACGCTCTGTAAATGCCAACACTAAGTGCTGTGCTGTTTTTTTCTTGTTCTTCTTGACCTCTAACCTCTGTTAAAGGCCATAATCATGCAGAGAGTGATTTACATAATGCACTGATGCATCACATACATCAGTGGTGAAGAAGCCATTTGCAGTTTTAAGTGCTTAAATAAGTTATCATTTAGAATGGCTTAAAGGCTAGCATGCACTAGCGTGAAGGACTAGGCGAAGTGAATACATACCGATTATAGAAATCCTCACGGTAGTAGTCGTAGTCAAATTCATATCCACTGAAAAGACACACACACACAAAATACATGGACATCTTGCCTGCTAATAGAACCATATTTACTATGAAACACAACCCGAATTCCAGAAAGGTTGGGATGTTCTTTAAAGTTGAATAAAATGAAAACTAAAAGACTTTCAAATGACATATTACCAATTTTCTTCACAACAGAACATAGATAACGTAACGAATGTTCAAACTGGGAAATTGGACACCTTTATCCACTAAATGAGCACATTTCAAATTTGATGCCTGCGACAGGTCCCAAAAAAGTTGGCATGGGGGAAACAAATGGCTGAAAAAGCAAGAAAGATTCAGCTGGGAGAACATCTAGCAACTAATGAAGTTAATTGATATCAGGTGTGTAACATGATTAGCTATAAAG